>OY757190.1:92164792-92647292 GCA_963583895.1 Melanophora roralis | reverse complement strand
TTGTGGCTCACGCAGTGTGTGCCGTTGCTCCGTCCTGTTAGAACCACATGACCTCCAGTCCTAATTTATTCAATTGCGGTAGAAAACACACGGCTAACATGGCCCTATAGCGCGCACCGTTCACTGTTGTCATTTGACCAGCGGCGTTCTCAAAAAAATGGCCCGATGGCTCCTCCAGCGTGAACAGCGCACCACGCAGTCACTTTGAGCGGGTGTAATGGCTCCTCAAGCATTGCTTGTGGATTTTTGGTGCCACAGAAGCGATAGTTTTGCTTGTTCACGTACCCGTTGAGGTGGAAATTAGCCTCATCGCTCATTATGATTTTGTTCGAAAAATCGAAAATTCGGCCCGAAATTGAGAATAGCTTGCTTGGGCGTAGGTTAAACGCGTTTGGTGGTCGATAGGCAGCAGCTGATGCACGGACTGGACTTTGTACGGGGACATGCTTAGGTCTTTGACTGAAATTTGCCTTGGGGATGACCGGCTGATGACTTACTACGAGGCACAGCATCTGGTCGATGTTTTTGGAAACAGCTCGACGTCCTCGCTAACAGCGGCGCTATTCTCGGCGGAACGCTCCGGCGCCGGCCACTCTTGGCAGCGTCTCGAGGGGTCCCAAACTCTTTAAAATTTGGTGCCGGACGAATGGGGAATCAGCGCGGAATTCGCGCTGCGCCAACACAGCAGACGAATTGTTACGAATAAAAATAGACATGATTATTCCGCGATCTTGTGGAGTGTATCGCTCCATGGCTTGTTCACTTGCATTCTACATCTGTCAAGTACACCAATGTCAAAACAGATTTGACATTGGCCGCCATTTTCAGCCATTTGCAAAAATAACAGCATAATTCGATAGGGTGATTTCTTTTGGCCCACCTTGTATAAACTGCTAATAAAGCGATTCACGAAGAAGCATACTTTTTTAAAGGAACAAATTTATGTGCTGTTTACAGAACACGTTTAATGAAACGTCTTGGACGTTTAAACTTAAGTAAAAGAATTTCTTTGTCAACAGTTTAATAGATTAAAAAATAATTTGTAAAATAAAAAACAAATGTTTTAAATTCAATATTATTTGTTTTTAATAAGTAATAATTATAACTCGCCGTTTATATTAAATTATGCGCATATTTTTACAATTGATCTCCATTTAAACTGGATTATTCAACGGCTGGAATTCAAACATGTTTTTGCGATATTTTTTTATATTTGTAACAACATAATATTTGTTTTTAATTTATTTTTCTTTCTTTTCGAAGCAAATGTGTAACAGTTTAAATAAAAACTGAAATTTTCAAGTGTTTGGTTTGTTTTGTTTTAAGAGAAATTGCATAATCAGTTCCTGTTAACCTTCATTAATTAAAATTTTGCGCCTTTAAATTTGTAACTGTCACACATTGTATGTTGTTGTGCGTTAGTAAAATAATAAAACGACATGTCATAAATAAATAAATGACATTTCAAGTACAGACAAGGTAAAAAGTCGTTAAATTCTTGTAAAACATAAATCAATTTAACGGCCAAGCTTTACATTGAAAATAAACATAAAATTATTTTTTTGTTATTTTTTTTTTTTATTTTAACGAAACATGAAATTAATTTTGGTTTGAAAAAAGCTGACAGATATTTCAGCTAAACATTCAAAATTTCTATTAAAAATTAAAAATATAACGCCAGTCTTTAAAACAACCAAAAATATGTTAGCTGAACTGAAGTTGCATTATTTTTAAAATGACTTTAAACTAAATATACAAGGTGGGCCAAAAGAAATCACCCGATTGGAGATGCCCTTTTTTTTTGCTAATGCCGGCCAATATCAAATCTGTTTTGACATTTGTGAACTAGACAGATTAAGAATACAAGTGAACAAGCCAAGGAGCAATACACTTCCCAAGAACGCGGAATATTTGTGTCTATTTTTTTGCGTAACAATTCGTCTGTGGTGTTGGCGCAGCGAGAATTACGTCGCCGATTCCCCAGTCGTCCGACACCGACTGCGCAAACACTGCGCCGTTTGGCCACCAACCTTGAAGAGTTTGAGACCACACGAGACGCTTCGAAGAGCGGCTGGCCCCGGAGCACTCTTTCTGCCGAGAATTTAGCCGCTGTTGGCGTGGATGTCGAGCTGTCACCAGAAACATCGACTAGATGCCGTGCCTTCGCAATTAGCCATCAGCCAGTTGTTCCTAAGGCGAATTTTGGTCAAAGACCTGAGCATGTTCCCGTACAACGTCCAGTCCGTGCATCAGCTGATGCTTGTAGACCGCCAAACGTGTGTAACCTACGCCCAAACCATCCTCAATCTCGAGGCCGAAGTGGACGATTTTTCGACCAAAATCATAATGAGCGACTAGGCTTATTTTCACCTCAGCGGGTACGTGAACAAGCAAAACTATGGCTTCTGGGACACCAAAAATCCACGAGTAATGCACGAGGAGCCACTACACCCACTCAAAGTGACTACATGGTGCGCTGTTCATGCTGGAGTAGTCATGGGCCCATTTTTTTCAAAGACGCCGCTGGTCAAACGACAACAATGGACGGTGCGCGCTATAGAGCCATGCTAGCTGAGTTTTTTCTGCCGCAGTGGAACGAATTAGAACTGGTGGGCATGTGGTTCTAACAGAACGGAGCATTGGCACACACTGCGCGAGCCTCATCTCTCATTTTGGCGATTTACATTGGCCTGCAAGATCACTCGATTTAACCGTTTCAGACTTTTTTGTGGGGTTTTTTTAAGTCCTGTGTTTACGTGAACAAGCCCGAGACCTGGGAAGCCTTCAAGGACAACATTTGGCACGAGCGCGAAAATCCGTCGCCCCATTTGGCCGCAATCAGCTTCTCGACTTGATCAAAAAAATTCCAAAGGTTCAAATAAACATAATCAAAAACAGAATCGAAATGTATTATTTTGAAAAGAAATGAGAACCAGACATGACTGACTTCTTTTGGTCCACCTTATATGATAAATTTTAACAGTATCATATTCAGCCAGCAAAAGTTTTTAAAAATGTTATTTTATAGTCATTCAGCTAAATTTAGAAATGTTGAGGGTAAAGAAATTTAGATGTGTAGCGACCTCTGTAATTGCAATACGTTAGAATCATACACTACGGCAAATATAATTGGCACATCAATTAATAAGTTAATTATGAGCAGCAACCCACCTTTAGTTGCGTTGCCCAACGTATTATAAGAGGCGTGGCAACACTTATACAACTAGAATGAACTTTATGAGATATAAGTATTGCGAACTGTTTAATTTTTATTATTAACAACTCTGATTGTTAGACCTTTATATTAAACGGTAAATGGAAAGGATCAGTCAGGGAATTATTGCAGCTCTAATGCAATCGAAATGACAACTTTTTTTTGTCGATTGGCTTATTCGAGCAAAGAGACAAAAACTTTGAACTATGGAATGGTCCATCTCTTATGCAACTTGTATACATCAAAGGCATTAAAATTCAACTTAATTTAAATACAATAATTATTATAAATATGAAGGCGTAAAACCTTAAGTTAAAAAGCCAGATATGTAAAAACTTTTATATAATTTTTTTTTTTTGCTTAATTGAAATTTTAATAGCTGAATTGCTTTATTTTTTTTTAATTAATTACAAAAATTATTTAGCTTTTATTCTAAAACAAAATTTTTTAGTGAATAGCTTTTCTCTCAGCTGAATAGCAAGTTTTTTAAATATATAAAAGTAAAATTTAATAAAAAACAAGTTAGAGCGCTATATTCGGCTGTGCCGAATCTTATATACCCTTCACATTGGTCTTTAAATATACCCAGCCGAGTAATTTTGTACTGCAAATAATATAATAAAAAACCTTGTGCGAGTTTTAAAGCCCATAGAAAAAATAACAAAATTTTAACGTTCGTATAAATAATAGAAATAGTTGAAGAAGGTTTGAGGTCGAGAGTTTTCGACATTATTCATATTTAAAGGTTAATAAAACTTGTTAAATGTTCTAGTCCCCCTGCTCTTCTCCAACTTTTTCACCAAAATGTATGAATTATTTGATTATTACTTTTTGTAGAATATTCGAAGTCGATAGCTGTAATAGTTTTCCAGAGGTAGCGTATCGAAAATTTTATAAAAATTGTTAATTTGTATGGGAGCTACCCCTTCTTCACCCCCCATCCGAAAATCTTTTTCTTCAGAGCGTAGCCCTTGATGTCCAATCACTTTTTGTAGAACATTTGATTTCGATATCTGTTATAGTTTCCGAGATATAGCATAACGAAAATTTAACAAAAATTGTTAATATGTATGCTACCCCTTTTTCTGCCCCCACTCAAAAAATTTTTTCTTAAGAGCGTAGCCCTTGATGTCCAATCACTTTCTGTAGAACACCTGGTTTCGATATCTGTTATAGTTTCCGAGTTAAAGCGTATCGAAAATTTCATACAAATTGTTAATTTGTATGGGAGCTACCCTTTTTTTGCCCCCACTCAAAAAAATTTTTCTTTAAAGCGTAGGCCTTCTTGCCCAATTACTTTTTGTAGAACATTTCATTTCGATATCTGTTATAGTTTCCGAGATATAGCGTATCGAATATTTTATAATAATTGTCGATTTGTATGGGAGCTACCCCTTTTTTTGCCCCCACTCAAAAAATTTTTTCTGCAAAGTGTAGATCTTTGCGTACAATTACTTTTTGTAGAACATTTTAAGTCGATAGCTGTTATAGTTAACGAGATATAGCGCATAAAATATTTCACCAAATTTGTGCAATTGTAGGAAAAATACCCCTTCCCCTGGTCCATTATTTAGGTCCCTTCTTTAGGAGTATCCGTGCCAAGTTTGTGGCAAGATTGACTATATTTCCTGAGATATATAGGGATATATGCACGGATTTTGTCCTAAAAAAAAATGGGTTACTTTGGATTTTCGCTTATATCTCGGTCAATATTAAACCGATTTTGCTGATTTTAAATAGCGATTGTCTCCAGGATATTTCTAATAGTTTGACACCATTAACTGGTCTGTATCTTTTTATTTGACTCCGGAAACTTTTCAACAGACGGACAGATGGACAGACGGACATCGCTAAATCGGCTTCCCTATCTATAAGGATCCAGAATATATATACTTTATGGGGTCTCAAATGAATAATAAAGAAATTACAAACGGAATGACAAAGTGATATATACCCTTATCACTATGTGAAGGGTATAAATATAATATTAGGGAAATTTGCCAAGTATTTCCAAAAAATTTGTTAGCTGAATTTGAAATTTTCTTTAATTAATAATTTAAAATTTTTTTATTTTATAATTAAAAAAAAATTGATTAAAAACTTTTCTAATCTACAACAAATTATTTTTCAAATATTTTAATTTTTTTTTAATAAGATTTTTGTTATTAGCTTTAATAATTTAGTTTTTTTTTAATTATTTTAATTTATATTTTGTTTTAATTTTTTTTTATTTTTAAGTTTTTATCCCACTAAAATTGCTTCCACATTTGTAAAAACAAGATTTTTCTTAATAACAAGAAGTATTTATTTACCTTTATTAATTTTAAAATAATAATTTCGTGTTTAAAATTAACATCAACACTTGTTTAGCACAAAAATCACACAATTTTCTACCGGAAAAAAATTCATATATTATTTGTTATAAATAAACAAAAATTTTTTTGGTCCAACGTAAAGTCATAAACAAATGCAAATTATTGTAAAGATATTTTTTAAATGTTAAAGAAAACATGAACGTTTTAAATAATTTTAAACCAATTGCAATTGTAATTATAAAACAAAATATTTAAGTGCACATGTAGATTAAAAATCTTTTAAACTTTTAATGTGCACAGCTTTAAAAAATACACAACATTAAATACGGTTAATTGATAGGTTTTTTCACGCGATAAATAAAAAGTTAATCTGAAGTCTGTAGCACAGCTTTAAGTACAATGAAGAAAGAGTCGATGTGAAATTGTTTTCATATAAAAATAGAACAACTTGACTTAATAAGTAATAATAACTATAAAAATTAGCAGCAGAAAAGTAGTTTAAACTTTAGCAGAATTCTGTTAAAGTAAAAATAGTTAAAAATGTTAACTGTAGTTTTATATTTTTTTTTACTCTCCCTCTCTCTCTCTCTCTCTCTCTCTCTCTCTGTCTTTTTATTAACGGTCAACTACAATTTCACAACAAAACAATAAGTTTGAATGGCAATATTATGTTATTTTTTTGGAGTAAAATTTATAACGTTTTGCCTTTTTTTATTATTAAGCGTTAAGTTGTTAAATAAATAAAGAAAAAAAAACGTAAATAAAATTTAAAATTTTCACAATTAAATATAAAAAAAAAAAAACAAAAAATTAAAAAAAAAATCAGGGACCGTTATAATTATGCCAAAGAAATAAATTTAAAAAAAATAATAATTATTTTTTGATTTTTATAATTTTTGTCAAAAAATAGTTATTATTTTTGTTTTCAAAAAATTATTTTATTTATTTGATTTTTATATTAATTTAAGCAGAAATAATTATTATTTTTAAATGTTTATAAAACTCAATTATAATAAAAATAAACGTTATTTTTTTATTTTTAATTTGATTACAAAAAAAAAATAATAATTTCTAACAAAAAGAAAATAAAAATAAAAAAAAATAGTATTTTTTAAGAAAAAATTAAAAATCGAAAAATTCAAAATAGCACTTGATTTTTAGAAAATCTAGTTTAATAACATCAATATGATGTACTTTACTTGATTTTCCGTTATTTTCTTTTACATGATTTTTTTTCATTAAAAGTGTGAAAATAATTATTATTTACAGTCCCTGAAAAAAATAGGCATAAAAAGTTATTTACTTATTAATGAACATGCGGCGAATAAATGAAAATTATTTAAAAGTAGATTTAATTTATTTTATAATCAAGAGCTTAACATTTTTTAAAAGTATTTTTTATTACTAAATAAGTTCAATAACATTAGCTGAATTATGATTTTTGTAGCTGAATTTAAATTTTGAAAAAACAATTTGATAAAATACCTATAAAGCTTTTTAATTTTAGCACAAGTCCCTAGCTGAATTAAACTTACAAAAGCTGAATAATAAAAATTGCAATAAAAATCCTTTAAACTGCTTTGAACTTTAATATGCAAACGTTAAAGCCTTAGTAAATTTTAAAAATCAAAGGTTTAGAAACTTGGTTTAGAAATTAAACAGAATGTACACAACTGAGTACTTTAGATTGCAATAAAAATAATTAAGAGCCACATTAAAAAGTTTAAATTATAATTTCAAAATCATTTAAAACATTTTGAATAAAAATACTTTAAAAAATTTATTTATTAAACTAAAAATATTAGAAAACGTTATTTTTTGGTTTTTGAGTTAAATATATAAATTTTGATTTTTTGTATAATTTATACATCAAAAATCTTTAAAACTTTTAGGCTGAATTATAACTCTTACGTTCGAAAACATTAAGCAGATAAAAAAAGTTTAAAGCATATTCAGCAATATTTAGTGTAATTTAGTTTAATAACAATTTCAAGCCCTAATTGCAAGCAAAGTAATACAGATGGCATAAAAAATTTAAAAATTTTTGACTGTTTTTTTAATTAGAGATTTAAATTTTTCAGCTGAATTGTATTTTTTGTAGCTGAATAATAAAGTTGTTTAAAAATTTATGTTGAACAAGATTTTTATTTGTGTCTTTACTATAAGCTGGTTGCGTCTGCTAAATTATTTTTTTTAAAAGCTTAATTAAATATTATTTCAGCTGAATGCCCAATTCAGCCCTAAATACCTACAGTTTATTTTCTTGAAGCCAGATTGACTTGGTTTCCATCTGAATGTATTATTTAATTGCTAGCGGAAGCTATGATATAAACAGCTGAACAAACGATTTCAAGCTTAAAAAAACTGTAGCTAAATTAAAAAGCTTAGGCTGAATATAAATATAACATATAACAATTTGAACTATTTCTAGCTGAGTAGCTCTTTACTATAAGCCAAAAATCAGAAGCTGGGTGCTGCTTGTTTAGCTATTCATTTATGAGCTGAACTTAAAACAAGCTGAATGCCAAATTTAGTCTAAAATACACATAGTTTATTTCTTAAAGCTTAAAAAATTTATTTTCCAGCTAAATGCATTATTATATTTCTAGGTAATATGCACAGCTGAAAATACGTTTTCGTGGTTAAAATAATTTTAAAGATTCAATCAATTGTAGATGAGTAACTAAGTTGGCTGATTATAGATTTCCTCAGCTGAATTTCAATTTATTCGAAAGATAATTTAAAACCTATTTAAGTCATATTACAATCAAAATTATTTCTAGCTGAATCGTAAAAGTTTTTAGCAGAAATGCATTTGCTTTAGCTAAATTTAAATTTGTTTTAAACTTTCTTCCTTATAAAATTTCAAAATGCATAAAAAATTACTAATTCAACTTTACACATTTTCCTTAATTTAAAGAACAAAATACGTAATAAAAAAAATATGGCAAAGTGACGCATTATTACTTGTTAAATAGTAAACATTGTTGCTGGTTTATGTTATTGGAGCCTAATTCTAAATTTTAAATAAAAATTGAAAGTTCCATTGTATTTTTTCGTGTTTAAAAATTAACAAAACAATAACAAAAGAATATTTTAATTTGGTTACAATAACAACAATAATGCATTAAAATTGTAAAACAATATTCATTAAAAGCTGTAGCCAAAAAATAAAAATAAATAAATAATAATAAAATCAAAGCAATTATTTGGCTAAATTTAATATGCGACAGATTCGATTAAACGAAAAGAAAATTTCCACAAAAAAAAAACGAATAAATTTTTTGTGACAAAAGAACGAATTTAAGTATAATAAAGACAATTATTTAAATTTGTTTTACATTAGTTAAATGAAAACTCATGTTAAAATTAATGGAAAAATTTTAATATTTTTTCTGCCAAATAAAAGACTTAAGCTGGACTTACACGATCAAATTTTTCATGAAATTATTTCCATGAAATTTTTGTTTGAAGACAAAAATGGTGAAGAAGAGATGACTTTTTTTAAACCCCTCGTTTGAAAATATTAAATTTCATGGAGGAAATTTAATGAAAAATTTCATTTTGAAGGTTAGGTATAAATCTAGTATAAGGTTAGGTTAGGTTACGAAGGGTAGTGGCGAGTCCAAAACCTGCCACCTCCACTCGGAGGCCCTTAGGCCCATTGTGAATCCCTTCAGAAGAGTCGAGAACAACAATACAGTAAGTCACGCGATCCATAGGTAAGAAAAAGGATAAAAGATGCCAGAGTACCGTCCGCAAAGATGTCTAAGAAAGTCAATAGTCCTAGGCCCTGAATCACCTAGCTGCCCAGCCACCCAACCTCCTTAATGAAACCTATGATGCTCCCCAGCCCACTGCCAGGGACCTCACCAAGTCTATCTAAGAAGCGTCCTCCAAACCACCTCTGTCGGGGAATCTGCAGACCAGGGCAGTGACAGAGAAGATGTTCCACCGTCTCTATCTCCTTCTCGTCCCCGCATACCCTGCAGAAATCAGGAGAGCTCCTGTCCCATTTTTTCGTCCTGTACCTCACATCGCAGTGCCCTGTGAGAGTCCCAATAATGCACCTCAGAAACCCCCTGCTCCCCTTGAGCAGCAGGTCAGTGCCCATCCTGTCCAGCCTGGGCGATAAAAGCTTGGAGATCCTGCAATCGGCCCTGTCCCTCCAGGTTTGGCCTAGACCTGACAAAGCGCGCCCTGACTGTCAACATAGATTGTCACGTCCCCTATTTCAGTCGCATCCTCCTCTATCAATTCCGCGGCCTTCATCACCGCCAGAATTTCAGCCTGGAAGATGCTGAATCTAGTATAAAACTATGAAGCCTTTTGGCCTAACTATGGCCCAAAAAGCAAATAGCGGCATCCGAAAGCAATCAAATTTTACTCGATCAATGGAGTTTCCTGTACTTGTGTTAAAGCGTTCCAATAGGAATTTTCGGATTTCGGTTTCTATGAAATGTCCCCAGAATTTTTCCTCTAAACTTTTTCGATACTTTTTTTTCAATAATTTCAATAAAACAGTTAATGCAAAACAAACATTGACTTTATTTAATATTCTTGGAAATTTTCTCACTTTTAAAAATAAATAAATGTTTTTAATTATTTTTTTTTATTATAAAAATTGCGGTTATTTTAAACAAATCAACAAAGAAATCAAAAATTATGTAAATTTTTTAAAAAATAATTAAAAAAAATTTTAAGGTTTCTTGATTAAAAATTTTAAAGAAAATTTACACAAAAAAATACAAGAAATGTCTCACAACACCATTTAAATAAACATGTTTTAAATATTTAACACAATTTGTTTTTAATTAAAAAATTCCTTAAATTCCTTTTTTTACGCACCTTGTTTTGTTTGTAAAATTAATAAATTTTTTTACACTTCTTATATTTTCGCAACCTTACGAATGGTTTAAATCTTCTGGACTGGTTTTTAAGGGAGAAACTTTCGGGTTTTAACAACTTTATAAAACGCGCACTGGTTAACAGGTTTTGAGCTTATGGCAGCTCGAAAAACAATATTCTTCTTACTGTCCCACAAAGCTTTTTATATGAAAAATTAAAAACAAAATCAATATGTATCTTCTCTCTTTTTTAAGATAATTTTCTGCTTAAGAATAAACAAAAATTGTTTACGTAGTTCTTTTTTTTTATATAAAATGATAAGCTTTGTTTATTTACATATATTTGATGAGAGGCTACAAGTGATCCTTATCATTCTCAACAAAAAAAAATTAAAAAAATTAAAAAAAAAATTTGGCATAAATAAAAAGTTTTTTTGGTAAAAAGTAACTGACAAAAAATTATGTATTAGCTTTAGGTTAGTTATAAAACTTTAAAGTTTTACTGCTGATAAGAAATCTTAAGATGTGGAAACTAACATTTAAAAGTTAAAAAATAATCAAAAAATATAGTGTTTCAATTAAAAAAAATTGCATCATTCGTAGGCTTGTATAAAAAATTAATGCGCTCGGCATAACGTAAACCCCCTTTTTCGTCAAGGGTTTTTAGTTGGGTTCCCGTACTCAACATTGGGATCCTGCGGGATCCAAATTTTACCCAAAAGCGTTCTCGTACACAAACGTTGGCTAAATGAGAGCGCTTTTAAGAGAGAATTTGTTTTCTTCTTGTACGAAATAGCCCGTACCAAGGTTTGTCTATACAAGGTGTTAGCATAACTACTACATACATATACAATACCAAAAACAATATGGCAATTCAACATTGTAAATTCGTGGGCAAACACCTAGATGCCAAAAATTTGACAAGTTATGTGTTAAAAACATATTGTGTGAAAGCACTTAAAAGCATCCAGCAGGGCTCATTTTATCAGATGGGACTAGTTCTACAAAAACAACTAAATCGTCATACGAATGTCAAAGACAGATAACAAAAACTTGCAAATTCTTTCTCGTTTTTTTGAGCTTTTCTCAGAATACTACACAGAAAGAAAACTCGCTTTCTAAAATCAAGATTTTTATTCTTGAATTTATCCAAAATCTTTTTAAGTACGATCCTTACTTACATTTTCCTAAATCGAGCCTATTCGGATTGCTTCAACAAATCAAGCAGAAAAAAGCTTGTTGTTTTAAAATATTATTTAACATTTGAAAACAAAGTGTCTCGGTGGCCTAGAGGTAACGCGCTTGTACTGCAGTGCAGAAATCCCTGGTTCGAATCTCAGCTTCGGTCAGTACAAAAAATTAAATTTTTAAATTATAAATTAATTATAAAATAAAAATAAAATATAAAATTCTTCTTATTTAATAATGCTCCATAAGTCAAAAAAATTAC
Organism: Melanophora roralis; assembly: GCA_963583895.1. Taxonomy (NCBI): domain Eukaryota; kingdom Metazoa; phylum Arthropoda; class Insecta; order Diptera; family Rhinophoridae; genus Melanophora; species Melanophora roralis. The sequence goes on along the minus strand of OY757190.1, from coordinate 92,635,466 downwards.
ATTTCACTTTCGAATTAATCCAGTTTACGGCTTAAACCAATCTTTTTCACGCTTACATCAAGTACGGTTCCGAACTTAAATCAATCCTTTTTTGGCTTAATTGTGGCTAAAAGTAAGAAATTCGTACTTGAAAAATTTTACTTGGAGTAAGAAATTTCGTACTTGATTTAAGAAAAACCGTACTCACCGTACTTTTGACACCGCTATGGCTTGATTTAAGTAAAGTTTTCTTAGATAATTTTTTGTGTGTACAGCTGTTGTTTGAAAAAACGACAAAAATACATAAACGTAACCAAAGTTTGACGTTTAAATAACAATATACCATTACTCAGCTGATTAACTGAGGCCACCTGATATACATGCACCTTGGCATGCAGCTTCTGACATTTTTTTAACAGATTTTTATTTAAATCTTCATCAAAATTTTCTTAAACTTGTGTTAGACACGTCGGCTATACATTTCTTATGATATGTCTTATAGATTTCCGGTCAACCACTTCATATGTATAGCGGTCAGAAATCTGACATGACAGAATTCTGCCAAATTGGTAGATGACTCTGTTAGAAATCGTACAGACGTCGGTCAACTTTACAGGCTGGGTAGGTTTAAGAGTTTTTCAAATTCCTTAGAATTCATATGATCGAATACAAATCAAATTCATTCGAATGAAAACAGCTGTTTTTAATATTTTTGTTCGTTATGTGTTAAAACCCTGATACAAATTTTTAAAAAACTTTGAAAATGTTCAAACTAACAAAATGTGAAGATTTGTAATCGAATTAAAAAAAAACTTCAAATACTGAATTTGTATGAAAATTTTGTTTTAATAACCTTGTTAAATTAAATTATTTTTTTTGTAAAAGATACGAGCCTTAGTTTGATTAGTTTAAAATGAAAAAAATAAATCGGTTTGACCCACCATGGCACATAGAGCAGGGAGTTAAACAGTTAATGCTTACAGCCAAAAAGATGATAAAAATCCGTAGCTGGTTTCGAAAATCCATTCTACTTAGAGTATCGGTAAAAAAACTTAATTTAAAAAAAAAATTTCCTCCAACAGTAGCGGAAAATATTAATTTCTTTTAATAAAAAGAAACTAAATAATAAACTTAAGCCAAAATAAAAAACGAAAATTTGTCTTAAAACAATAAGTTTAACAAAACTAAAAATAATCATTTAATTTATTTTTTTATTTTTTAATCCATACACGTGAACATCATTTAACTGCTGTTTTATTTATCTTTTTATTTTGCTAAATAAGTAAATAAAAATATGACTTTTATATTATTACTCATTTTTTGTGTGGAAAATATTCTATAAAATGTGTTGGAGAATGTTCAAAATTATTATCAAAAGAGAAAAGTTCTTAATATTTAACGATTTCATATAGATTTATTTAAATAATATATTTAAAAAATCTTTAGGGTTGGATCAGGTTGCATTTATGATAAGGCTTGCCGTTTTATTAGCTTTAAATTTTGCATAAATTTTTTGATATTAAATTTTCCATTTTAATGTTATCGATTTCCTTAGGAGTTTTCTTTGATTTCTTGTTTGAATTCATTGCCAAACATTCATTTATTTAGTGAAAACCATATTTTTTTGTTACAAAAATGAAAATTTAATTTGTTTTTTTATTTTAAACAAGCTGTTTTATTTCTTCCAAAACTTTTCGCTCTTTTATAAATATTTATATAAAAAAATAAATCAAGATAAAAAAACGCAAAAGATTTCTGTTGCCACTGTTTTTGATAACAAAGATGAATTTATGACAGCTGCTGGAACAGAAAACTGACAGCAGGCATACTAAGAAGTAATTTGATAAATATTTGTTTGATAAAGTTGTTTGTAAAAATTTCAAAAACAATAATTATTTAATAATTATCTGTTAGAAGGCCAATTTTTGCTTTCACATTGTACGTACGTACATATGTACGTATGACGTAACAGGTCCGATAAAAGCTGTTTAACGTAGTTGTGGGCCTACTTGTATAAGGGCCATTATTATACTATTTGCCTGATATGCTAAACTAAAGTAAAACTAAAGGCATGCTCATCTTACCTTTAAAATTTCAGTTAAATTTATTTTAAGTTACGGTATTTATTGTTCATTTGAATGTTGTTGGTGTAAACAAACAAAACAAAGCACGTCATTACCATTGCATGCATACTCTAATATGACAAAAGTAGTCGGGGCTTGCATTGGTATTGCCATACTTTAAATAAATGTACAGTTTAGCTTAAAGCATTTTGCAATAACCAAAAAATTTAAAGGTTACTGTATTGTTTACTTCTGCTAAGGAACACTTTATAAACAACATATAATAATGGCCCTAAATTTAGCATCTTACAATATTTTCCAAGAATGAAGAGTTCTAAAATTTAATTTTAAATTACTTGTTTGAATGCAAACCATGGCAGCATCCATGTCGTTTACTAAAATGTCCCTTTTTATACCCTTCACATAGTGATAGGGTATATATCACTTTGTCATTCCGTTTGTAATTTCTTTATTATTCATTTGCGACCCCATAAAGTATATATATTCTGGATCCTTATAGATAGGGAAGCCGATTTAGCGTTGTCCGTCTGTCCGTCTGTCCGTCTGTTGAAATCAAGTTTCCGGAGTCAAATAAAAAGATACAGACCAGTTAATAGTGTCAAACGATCACAAATATCCCGCTAACAATCGCTATTTAAAATCAGCAAAATCGGTTCACAATTGACCGAGATATAAGCGAAAACCCAGAGTAACCCATTTTTTTTAGGACAAAATCGGTGCATATATCCCTATATATCTCAGTAAGTATAGTCACTCTTGCCACAAAACTTGGCACGGATACTCCTAAAGAAGGGACCTAAATAATGGAAAAAATTTTTTCAGATAGGACCAGGGGAAGGGGTATTTTTTCTACAATTGCACAAATTTGGTGAAATATTTTATGCGCTATATCTCGTAAACTGTAACAGCTATCGACTTAAAATGTTCTACAAAAAGTAATTGCACGCTAAGGGCTACGCGATAAAGAAAAAATTTTTTGGGTGGGGGCAAAAAAAGGGGTAGCTCCCATACAAATCGACAATTATTATCAAATATTCGATACGCTATATCTCGGAAACTATAACAGATATCGAAATGAAATGTTCTACAAAAAGTAATTGCACGCAAAGGGCTACGCCTTAAAGAAAAAATTTTTTGGGTGGGGGCAAAAAAAGGGGTAGCTCCCATACAAATCGACAATTATTATCAAATATTCGATACGCTATATCTCGGAAACTATAACAGATATCGAAATGAAATGTTCTACAAAAAGTAATTGCACGCAAAGGGCTATGCCTTAAAGAAAAAATTTTTTGGGTGGGGGCAAAAAAAGGGGTAGCTCCCATACAAATCGACAATTACTATAAAATATTCGATACGCTATATCTCGGAAACTATAACAGCTATCGACTTAAAATGTTCTACAAAAAGTAATTGCACGCTAAGGGCTACGCGATAAAGAAAAAATTTTTTGGGTGGGGGCAAAAAAAGGGGTAGCTCCCATACAAATCGACAATTATTATCAAATATTCGATACGCTATATCTCGGAAACTATAACAGATATCGAAATGAAATGTTCTACAAAAAGTAATTGCACGCAAAGGGCTATGCCCTAAAGAAAAAATTTTTTGGGTGGGGGCAAAAAAAGGGGTAGCTCCCATACAAATCGACAATTACTATAAAATATTCGATACGCTATATCTCGGAAACTATAACAGCTATCGACTTAAAATGTTCTACAAAAAGTAATTGCACGCTAAGGGCTACGCGATAAAGAAAAAATTTTTTGGGTGGGGGCAAAAAAAGGGGTAGCTCCCATACAAATCGACAATTATTATCAAATATTCGATACGCTATATCTCGGAAACTATAACAGATATCGAAATGAAATGTTCTACAAAAAGTAATTGCACGCAAAGGGCTACGCCTTAAAGAAAAAATTTTTTGGGTGGGGGCAAAAAAAGGGGTAGCTCCCATACAAATCGACAATTATTATCAAATATTCGATACGCTATATCTCGGAAACTATAACAGATATCGAAATGAAATGTTCTACAAAAAGTAATTGCACGCAAAGGGCTATGCCTTAAAGAAAAAATTTTTTGCGTGGGGGCAAAAAAAGGGGTAGCTCCCATACAAATCGACAATTATTATCAAATATTCGATACGCTATATCTCGGAAACTATAACAGATATCAAAATGAAATGTTCTACAAAAAGTAATTGCACGCAAAGGGCTACGCTTTAAAGAAAAAATTTTTTGGGTGGGGGCAAAAAAAGGGGTAGCTCCCATACAAATCGACAATTATTATCAAATATTCGATACGCTATATCTCGGAAACTATAACAGATATCGAAATGAAATGTTCGACAAAAAGTAATTGCACGCTAAGGGCTACGCCTTAAAGAAAAAATTTTTTGGGTGGGGGCAAAAAAAGGGGTAGCTCCCATACAAATCGACAATTATTATCAAATATTCGATACGCTATATCTCGGAAACTATAACAGATATCGAAATGAAATGTTCCACAAAAAGTAATTGGGCCATAAGGGCTACGCTCTAAAGAAATTTTTTTTTGAGTGGGGGCAAAAAAGAGTAGCTCCCATACAAATCGACAATTACTATAAAATATTCGATACGCTATATCTCGGAAACTATGACAGATATCGAAATGAAATGTTCTACAAAAAGTAATTGCACGCAAAGGGCTACGCTTTAAAGAAAAAATTTTTTGGGTGGGGGCAAAAAAAAGGGGTAGCTCCCATACAAATCGACAATTATTATCAAATATTCGATACGCTATATCTCGGAAACTATAACAGATATCGAAATGAAATGTTCTACAAAAAGTAATTGCACGCAAAGGGCTACGCCTTAAAGAAAAAATTTTTTGGGTGGGGGCAAAAAAAGGGGTAGCTCCCATACAAATCGACAATTATTATCAAATATTCGATACGCTATATCTCGGAAACTATAACAGATATCGAAATGAAATGTTCTACAAAAAGTAATTGCACGCAAAGGGCTACGCCTTAAAGAAAAAAATTTTTGGGTGGGGGCAAAAAAAGGGGTAGCTCCCATACAAATCGACAATTATTATCAAATATTCGATACGCTATATCTCGGAAACTATAACAGATATCGAAATGAAATGTTCCACAAAAAGTAATTGGGCCATAAGGGCTACGCTCTAAAGAAATTTTTTTTTGAGTGGGGGCAAAAAAGAGTAGCTCCCATACAAATCGACAATTACTATAAAATATTCGATACGCTATATCTCGGAAACTATGACAGATATCGAAATGAAATGTTCTACAAAAAGTAATTGCACGCAAAGGGCTACGCTTTAAAGAAAAAATTTTTTGGGTGGGGGCAAAAAAAAGGGGTAGCTCCCATACAAATCGACAATTATTATCAAATATTCGATACGCTATATCTCGGAAACTATAACAGATATCAAAATGAAATGTTCTACAAAAAGTAATTGCACGCAAAGGGCTACGCTTTAAAGAAAAAATTTTTTGGGTGGGGGCAAAAAAAGGGGTAGCTCCCATACAAATCGACAATTATTATCAAATATTCGATACGCTATATCTCGGAAACTATAACAGATATCGAAATGAAATGTTCGACAAAAAGTAATTGCACGCTAAGGGCTACGCCTTAAAGAAAAAATTTTTTGGGTGGGGGCAAAAAAAGGGGTAGCTCCCATACAAATCGACAATTATTATCAAATATTCGATACGCTATATCTCGGAAACTATAACAGATATCGAAATGAAATGTTCTACAAAAAATAATTGGGCCATAAGGGCTACGCTTTAAAGAAAAATTTTTTTGAGTGGGGGCAAAAAAAGGGGTCGCTCCCATACAAATCGACAACTATTATAAAATATTCGATACGCTATATCTCGGAAACTATAACAGCTATCGACTTCGAATATTCTACAAAAAGTAATAATCAAATAATTCATACATTTTGGAGAAAAAGTTGGAGAAGAGCAGGGGGACTAGACATTTAACAAGTTTTATTAACCTTCAAATATGAATAATGTCGAAAACTTTTAAAACTCTCGACCTCAAATCTTCCTCATCTATTTCTATTATTCATACGAACGTTAAAATTTTGTTATTTTTTCTTTAATCATATTATTTGCAGTACAAAATTACTCGGCTGGGTATATTTAAAGACCAATGTGAAGGGTATATAAGATTCGGCACAGCCGAATATACCGCTCTTACTTGTTTTAATATCGTTTAATCTTTTTTTATTCATGTTTTTATAAAAAAAAACTACAAAAAAAATACAATCCCTAACTAATATTGACTTCTGAAACCACTGTCCTAGGATTTTCTGTTAAGCGCCTGCAAACAGTAGCCTTATTTATTTTTATATATAAAAATAATAAAAAATGAAACGTTTTCATTAGCTTTTTATATTCAGTGCAATGACGCACTAGCGATTGTAAAAAATATCACTATGTACATACATATGTATATGTATGTATATAATAAAGAAATTTTTTCACGCCGAATTTTTTGAGGCTTTTAGCTATAGCCAAAGGAAAATAAGAAGAATAACTTTTAAAATTAGCAAAACAAACGGGATAAAAGTTTTTTGGCATGACCAAAATGTCAACGACTTAAAAAAATTACTTAGATATATACATACATATTTTGGGACAAAAGTAAATTATGTTTGATTTTTATAAAACACTCTTTACAGACAATAGTGTGGCAGCATGAATTAAGCTTAAGCTGCCAATCTATTTAAAAAGTTTGTTTGTTTTTATTAACGGTACGTCTTGATGTGCCTAGACAAATGTCAAAATCCAAATAAAAAAAATCCGGTATTTTTATGCTGGGTTTTTATATACTGAGTTTGACGTTTGTCTAGCCATGAATTTGTCACGTCAAGATATACAATAACGAATAGCTATAACTCTTTTAACCTAATTTGATTAAAAAATAATTTCCAAGTTAAAGCTTAGTTTTCTTAATTGTTTTAATTTTTTTTAAATATGTATATAAAATAATTCCTAGTTTAAAAAGCATTTCTTGACAACATGCGGGTTTTAAAAACATTTATCTCATTTTTACTTAACGTGTATAATCACACTGGCATTACACATGTGTATGTCTAGCTTAAGATCATAAATCATAGTCTTTAACGGTAAATCATGTGCTCGCCCCAGTCAGTTACTGTGGTGTTACCAGTTTGCTGCACAAGATTTAAATGTGTTGTTTACGAGTGACCAGACTTTATTTCTTTAAAAAAACTTTGCTCAGACTGCCACTTATCTGCTTTAAAAATCTAATTATCTTTATGATATTTTGGTAAAATTAAATTATTTCTTAAAATTTTTTAGTTAGGGATTTGCCTCTTTATAAAAAATGAGATAAGTTGCAGACAAAATACAACAAAAAATAATTTTTTTTTTGTATATGTGTGCTTAATATTAGATAAATAGTTTTGTATAAGTCTTAAGTAATTTCGTTTATATGTATCTATATGTATTTCGACATATGTATATGGACATAGGTCATATATTTAATTTATTTTCATATACCTATAAGTGATCTATTTATTTCATTTTTATCTCGTCAATCAGCCAAAACTATGAATAAGACATGATTTTAATGTTAAAAAAAACAGAATTTAACAAGCCAATTATTAAATCTAGCTTATATTTTTCGGTATATAAAATTAAAAAGTTCATTGTTTTAAATCTAGCGTTCAAACGTAAAGTGTTTTTTTACCAGACTGTTAATACTCATACTTATCACAATTGTGATCACAACAGGTTACGCTAAATAAACATTACTTAACCTGGCATGTGCCAAATATTAAAAATTATCTTATGAATACTTTTAACTAAATACGAGTATTTTTTTTAACACACCCCACAGCTAAAGGTTGTCGTTTTGTCATTAAGCTATCCTTCATAGTTTTCATAAACAAATAAACAAAAAATAATAATTTTATTATCATTGTGCAATTATTCTCTTAATGTTTCAGCCCTTGAATATGAAACTGTGTGCTTTTGAACTTATCTTTTCTGTTGTTATTTTACTTAAACTTTAAATGTTATAAATTTTATTAAAAGTGTAAATACTTTATTTAATTTAAAAAAGAGTGAACTTAATTAAAATGTGTCTTAAGAACAAGATTAAGAAGCTTTTATAGTCATACCAGAAAGTATAGCAAAAAAAGTTTAAAAATAAAACAAAAAAAATTAGGAAATAAAAATTTTAAACTCTTTGAAAAACTAAAGATATCAGACTATTTGTGTTACAAAATTAATTAAATAATTTAAGTATTCATATTTTTATATATGTTGAAATTCTTTTTAATAAGAAGTGCCTTGGTTGGCTCAAGGCTAAAACAAAATTTAGCCATCTACACACAATAAAGTGTAGCTAACAAAAATAATTATCCATGCAAGTTGATTTTCAGCTGTAAATATTGTAATAAAATTACTTTGTGATGAGTTTAAAGCCTAATTGACCGTTTATATTTTCAAAATAAAGAATATATTACAGAACCTTCTAGTAAAAGGCTTGAGGTCAAAAGCTCTAATAGCTTCTGAGATATTTTGTATTGAAAATTTCATAAAAGTGGTCCACTTGTATGACGGTTACCGCTCCACCAGCTTCTATCCAACTACACTTTTTTTTAAATGATGGTACTGCTCTACTTTATAGTAAATTGCTGTTTCCAAGATAAAACGTATCAAAACTTTCTTGACAGTGGTAGGTTTGTATGGGGCTATCGATACCCCTGCTCATTTGAAACAATTTATTTTTTTTAATTAAGATATTGATGTTCAATTTCTTTGCAGTAAATTTGAATCCGATAGATGCTTCAGTTTCCGAAGCCTAGCGCATCAAAACTTTAATAATGGTTCGTTTGTATGATCTCCCCGCTATCGAAGTAATTTGGGGGATGGAAATTCTCCTGCTCCTATACAAAAGTTTTATGGCTACATTTATTAGGAACTTTGTCTTAAAAAGTTGGTTAATTGGGTTTTTGACTATAAGTATCTCAACGCTTATTAAATCGACGTTGCTGATTTTTAGAAGTGATCTGCCTAGAAATCTTTCTAACGGTTTGGTACCAAAACGTGCTACGTAGAATTTGGCCCCAGGAACTTGACGGATATGACTAAAATGACTGTCCTATCTAAAAGAATTCAAAAAATATGTACTTTATAATATATTAACTTAAACTTGTTTACCTAAACTATGTTTTAGGAGAAGTTAAAGAGACCAAATCAACCATTTTAATGCTGACTATATATATTATTGACGTTCTTTTTCTCCATTAAAAATAAAAAAATTAAATAATAATAAAGTTAGCTTTTTCTGCTAAAAGTTAAAACATTTTTGTGATTTGCTCAAGTCCAAGTAAATTGTTAAAATCAAAACGTTTCTTACAACAATTTTCGTCATTAAAAACTAATACGCCGAATATGTTTAACAAAATCTGTAAAAACCTTAAGCCAGCCGAATCGTATAACTGGTGGCAGCACTTTATGTTTTAAATATGGCGGCATTAACGTTATTATCGAAGACTGTTTAACCGAATATCAATAAATTAAGCAAATTTAGTGCGAAAGACTTCGTTTACCTTAATTTAATCAAAATATAATGTTAATTGGTGAATTTAAAAATTAACAAATACTAAGCATCAATATATACACGTGTGCAATAAAAATTTGGTACCTATTAATGTTTCTTTAGTGTACAACAAGTAATGTAGTGTTATTAAATCTTTCTACTCACCTTAATAAGACAAAATTATTGCTGTTGTTGTTTTCCTTTTTGATTATACAAATCTGTTGTCTAATTTGTTTGTTGCTGTATATCAATTTAATTTAATAAAATTCCAACTAACACTAATGCAAAATCAAATTTAATTTGATTAAAACCAAAATGTATGGAAAATTGTGTAAGCTTTTAGGGATGATGATTTCAGATGATTATTTGTTTGGAAAAAAATTCTTGTTCGCATTAATATGTATATGAACAATCGTTATTAGTTTCTTCATTAGTAACGGTATTATCTGGTGATATTTTTGTTGTTCATATAGTTGTTTTTGCTGATGCTGCTGATTTTTTGTATGTTGATGATTTCGTGGATAATGCTGTTGTTTCTGACAGGCACATGAATTTTGTTTATAACAATAAATATCACAATTGCTTCGACAAGTAGACGACTCTGATATGCCAAAGCTAGTAAAACGTGGCTCATATAGTAAAAGTGCAAAATATTTCAATGTTTCCATTCAAATAGAATTTTGCAAATTTATTGCCAAAAATTACAAGGAAGCTCTGATTGCTTTTTTGTTGTAGTATTGCATTCAAAAAAAACTGCAAAAGAAAATATGCATGTATGGTTGCTGAAAAGAAAAAAACCCAACTTTTTTCTTTTCTTGCAAAAATTAATGTAAAAAGTTATGAACCCTGAATAGCTGAATCAAGGGGGCGTAACACATCTGCCACAATTGTTATGATTGTAATTTGAAACTTGATAATAATATGTAAATAAGTTGACACTAAAAATTTTATTTAAACCGCATTCCTTAAACGCCTTTTGTACAGTTTCTCAGGGAAGTACATTAAATAATGCTGTAAATTTAAATAATTTATTTAAAACGCAATATTTATTTATTTTAATTTTACACATTTTTCTTTCATCATCTTTTAAATATACTGTCATTGCTTTGCTTGTAGTAGAAGTTTATTATTTTTAATAATATTTAACTGGTTTTAAAAAATATATACACTTTAGTGCAAAGTAAATAATTTATTAATATTATTTTCAATCTATTCATTCATATTTATTAAGTTTCTATAAGACAGACATACATATGTATGTAAATTATGGGTATCTATTTAGAAATGGTTTTAATTGCAGTGCTGCTTTAAATATGTTATTGCAAAACAATATATAAAAAATAAAGAAAAGTTTTTTGAACTTAAATTGGTTAAAGAAAAGTTCAACAACAACATTTAACTAAAACCGGTAATTTGGGTTTGTCGCTAGTCAAACTTTTACTGTAATGGATTGTGGAGCAATAAGAAAGGAATTAAAATTGCAAATAAAAATAATCAGGAAATTTATGATAATTTAAAAATTGTCTGTCTTTACAATCAAGAATGACGGTTAAAAATTTTTAGAAGTTTTAAGGTTTGATTATAGAAAAACTATCTTATAATTAAAATATTTATATATTTCATATTTGTTATTTATAAAAACCAGTAGAAATTAAAAATTCAAAAACTAATAAAACACTTGTGCTCTAAAATTATTAATTATCGATTGGCGAAATTAAAACAAATATATGTAGGAAAAAGGTTTTAATTAAAAAGCATTAATTAAATTCTAAATAATTGAATTTTAAAATTTTTAATTGTTTTTCAATATGTTATTTAATTTTAAAAAATTGTTTTGAACATGTTTTCAATTTTAAAATTTAAACCAACAAATGTTATTAAAACATATTTTTATATCGTTTAAAAAGCAGAAAATAAACACAATCAACTCAACAAGTTGTCACTTAATATTTATTTTTTTTATTATTTAATTAAAAAGAATACATTTTATATATTTATTCAAAAAGAACATTTTTTAAAAATTTGTTTAAATATAAAAATAAATGAAAAACCATTCTTTTATTAAAAATTTTGTTTACAATAACACAATTAGTTTATTATTTGTTATATTTGTTTGTCTGGAAATTGTTTAATTGCAGTACATTTTATGATTGAATAAATTACTTTTTTTTGTTTGCAGTTTCTATTATTTATAAGGTAAAAATAATATTTCAATTGTTTCAATTTTTAGAAATTTATTAACCGTTTTTGTGCGTGCTTAAAGTCGAATTTCAAATAAAACTGTGATTTAGAAAAACCAATTTGATCTACATGAGTTACGAAAAATATACTTTTATGTATGTCTATACATATAATTAAATATATTTCGTACATTTAAGTACACTTTTGGTTCACCTATTGAATTTTTATACATACTACATATATAAATTTATACATAGTCATATTAGTACAAACGTATGTACAGTGGACGTCCAATAATACGAATTATATAATGTCAGACCCTTTCGTAATACTAGAAAATTCGTAGTATTGGACTATAGTTTTTCCCACTTTTTATGCAATTCCAGAGCCTTACATTTAATTGCGTACTCCCTACTGGGACATAAGAATTTCTTTGGCATAAAAACCATTTGTATAGCTCGTCTTCCGTTTTTTTATATTCTCCAGGTTCTATTCGGTAACGGGATTTAATTGAGCCTGCTTCAGATAAAAGCTTCGTCTTCTGCTTTTTCATAGTGCAAATGGTTAATTTAGATAATCCATATTCGTAAGAGATATCATAAAGAGATTTTCCACTCTAACAATCTTCTATAATTTTTATTTTATTTTATTTTGTTAAGAAATTTGTTTCTTTTTGACTTCTTTCATTTTAAAAATTTTTTATGTTTCAAACGAAAAGCACCAAATGACTACTACATATTTGTTTGTAGACCGCAAAAAAAAAATAAAAACAAACTAAAAAGTTATAAAAAAATGTTACAAAAATTCCATTCATATATGGAAAAACAAACATATTCGTATTATCGAATAGTAAACATTTTTCTTAATTCGTACTATAGAAACGACAATGCAAAATATTTGCCTCTCGTACTATTAAACATTCGTAGTAGCGGTAGTACGTACTATTGGACGTCCACTGTATTTACATGCCCCTAAATATATAAAAAATACCCTACTTTTAACACATCAATAGCACTGAAAATTACTTTGAATGTCAAGGATTTTTTTACTTTGCTTTTGTGATTACGCATTTACTGCATACATATCACATTTTCAAAAAGTGTTATCCAGAAAATATCCAAACATGTGTTTTTTTTATTAAATCCTTTAGGGTATTCGAAATTTATGTTATCATGTCTCATTGCTATATTTTTACTAGAAATATAAAATGGTTAAAAAAGAAAGTCTAAAAAATTCCCCCATTTTTTTATTTTTTTCCTTTCCCTTTTTTGCAGCTTTTTGGGAAATATTTACCGGTTTTTAATCAAAAAACGCATATTCCAAGCATTATAAGTTGCCAAACCTATGTTTGCAACTAATAATACCACCCAACATACATACATATGTATGTATGTTGTATATCAACTGTAGCAAAAAATCATCTAATTTGATTAAAGTAAAAAGCCACTTGACAGAATCAACAAAAAAGCTTAAATAAATTTTCTTAAATACATAATACAATAAATATATATTAAAAAACAACAACAACTACAACAGAAACAGCAACAAATTTAAAAAATAAACAAAACAACTGTGATGGCTGGTGGTGACAATTACGTTGATGTTGATGATGTTTGTCATGTAGGCAAAAAAATCTGTGCTTTAATAAATTTTTTGCAATATTTTCTTTCCTTCCTTAGTTTAGGGTTACCAAGGTGAAATTATTTATCAGATGAGCCCAATTTGGAGAGAATTTTTGGTTTATTTTTCCTTTTTTACATATTGAATTTGAAAATAAGTTTTAAATTATTCTATTATTTTTGTGTCAAACTAAAAATATATAAAAAAAAAACGAGAAAATAAGGTGCCAAAAATTGTTTTAAAATTGTGCACGCCTGGGGACAAATCGCTGCATTTGATTCAAATTGAAATTGAACAATTCTTATTGAAATTACAACAGTAAAATCGTTGACAACTCGATCGATCGAGTAAATTTCGATTCGAATTGAATGCGACGATTTAACAACTGATAAACTATTTCCCCATACGGGTACCAACGAAATTTAATGGATATAAAAAAAATTTTGTTGTTAATTATTTTTTACATAGATATGTAGACATTTTATACATATGAGCCGTTTATTTTGAAAGTGGCATAAGTCACTTTTTGAAAAAAATTGTGTTAATGGCAACACTAAATAAAATTGAACGGTATCTTTTCATATTTTTAAATGTCTCTACTTTAAAAGAAAAAGTGACTTATGTCACTTTCAAAATAAACTGCTCATATGTATATCTCTATTCAAATATGTACATGTGTATTTATGTATGTATGGGCATAAACTGCAAAATAATTTATAAAAACTAGCGGTCATATTTATAATAAGTCAAGTGGGTTTATTAAGAGCTTATTTGACAATTATGCCGTAAACATCTGTCAAATAAGCCCTTAATAGTTATACTTTAATTGTATGAATATAAGCCTAAGCTTTTCAACTGAATCACTTTTTATGCTTTTAGATAAAGCAAAACGTGATTGCTGCAAGATTTTTGCTTTGGAATATTACACAAATTATTCCATAAAATCTTAAAAAATATAAAAGGGATTAGCGATAGTTTTGTTTTATCAAAATCACCTAGATTGCTATGCTTCAAAACAGTTATGTTATATTTTCAAAAAAAGGAAAAAACAAGTGATATTTAACCAAGGAAGTTCATTTTAAATAGCAATTTTACAATTTTGTTGCCTTTTATTTAGAACTTTAAATTAAGTTTTATATAAAAAATATGCAAAATAGCACAAATATTTATTGAAAATGCTACAAAAATAGCATAAAGTAAAACAAACTACCTATAATAAACTTTTTATAGCTTTATTTTAATAAATTTTGATTGCAAGGTACAGTCATGTGTTTTTAAATAAAAATGATCTGCTATTGTCACATGAAACAGTTGAATACATATAAAATTGTTGTTGTTGTAGTAGATGTTGCTGGAGCAAATTTAAATACATACACATAGTCAAGTTTTATTTATTAAAATTTATTTTTTATTTTGGTATTTCGAAAACTTACTTTTCTTGTTGCTGTCACCTGGCGAGTTATTTCATCATGATTTTTATTAACGAAAGTTTATTATCTCCATAAAACAGTTTACTGTCAGGCCGTTATAATTGTACGTCCTTACATGGAACATGGCAAATCCACGCTTAGACAAACGTCAAAATCCCAATAAAAAAATCCGGTATTTTTATAATGCTTTTTTATATACTGAGTTTGACGTTTGTCAAGACATCGATTTATGTATCTCGTCAAACCTTAAAATATGCCAATATTTAATGGCAAGGTAGTACAAAAATGGCTTTTTTAAAAAATAATGAAAAAAATTAAAAAATTGCATTATGTGGCATATGCCATTTTTAACGTGCCCTCGTAATCAATAAGAAAAATGTAATGTAAGGGGCGTTTGAAGTATCCTGAGTATTTTTTTTTTTTTGCTAAAAAGTCTGTTCCTACATATATCAATTAGTAAAAAAAAAAATGTCAACTTAAAAAGTATTAGTTAAAGCCTTTCTATATTCAGTTAACGATATGCACCCCATACACATTTCAATTCATTCTTCAATAGAGTCTCTCAATTGAATTAATTTTTCTCCACAATTTAAATTTCAAGATTTTCATTCCACTGCCAAATTATATTTTAACATCACAACCGAATTGAAAGACTCAAAATCTTTTAATTTTTCTTCAACCAACTCGACAACTGCCAAATTAATCAATTGACAAAGCCATACGCGCATTGTTTTGGACAACAACCGACTCAGTTCATTACAGGCTAGTTGTTATCGCTTTCGGGATTTTTTTTACCACTACGGAGGAGTGGTTACCGTGTTGAAATATGGCAACAATACTGTAATTTTAACGATCACAAGAAATTAACACAAATGATATTGCAAACAAATCCATTTAATTTGTAAGCGTACTTTTTGCCTGCCGTATCCCTCCCTTAATTAAAATAAATGTAACAAAAACACATGAAAAATGTAGGGGGAAAATTTAAAAAGTGTGTTTGAAAATAAATACTAGCGCCTTTGCAAATTCAAAATTGTTTATTCATTGTTAACATATATCCGTGTTGCCAGAAGTAAATATAAAAAACGTGGTGTTTCCCACTCACACTTTCTTAATCGTTTTAACTGACCCATTTAAACTTTTAAAATATTTTTATGCCCTGCAAAAAATTTATAACTTAGACGCGTTGTTGACAATGTTGCCTAAAAAGGCACCTAAATATTCGATATAACTGGTGGAACATTTCTTTCAGGATGATAGTTCGTGTACAAACGCCGTATAAAAAGTACTGTCATGTGTAAAGAAAGGACTAAGTAACTATCAATTGCGTGGTGTCGGCATTGCAGTGCACTTTTATTTTTAACAGTCGCCTAAAACTATGCATGTGCAAATTGGTCGCCGTGTGATATCATATATGTCGCAAAACAAAAGATATCGACCTTTAACTTTGAATTCAACAATTGCATAGTTTACTAGACAATGTCTTGCTTAATTAATAATTTATTTGCAATTAAAAAGGTGAGACAAGAAAAATATATAAATTTGTAAGAAAACTTTGTATATACATACATAAATAAGTTAACTGTGCCGTGTGGCAAACAACTAATCACCTGACAGCATGGGTCCTTTTTACATGTTGTGTACTACCCTGCAACATGTCAAATGTCACAATATCATATTTTTACTACATGCGCATGGAGATGTCACATGCATATGTACATATGTATGTAAAAGAAAAATTTTCGATTTAACATTTGAGTTTTTTTTATTGTTTGCTGCGGATTATATTGGTTTGTATTAAAAAATTTGGTTTTTTAATTCCTTTAATTACTTACATACATATTGTGTATTGTTTTAGTGAAAATATGAGAGAAGATCTTAGAAACGTTACTAGCGATACTGACTCCAATGTTGCGCCTTCGCAGTTGATGCCTCGACGCAAAAAGAAATCTACAGCAGGCCATAGAAAAATTCAGCATACGTGGACCGACGAAGAAATAAGTTGTTTAATTGCCTCTGTAAAGCGACATCGTGGGCTTTATGATTTTGCTTCAGCAGAGTACAAATTGCCAAAAGTAGAGGGGTGGCGAAGTGTAGTTAATGAATTACGAATTGATGGCGTGGATGCAAAACAGGCAAAATTCAAATGGTTATCACTGCGCACCACTTTTATGGTAAATGTGGCAAAATTAAGAAAAAGGAATTCGGGAGAAGGATCAGATGAATCTTATCCCATCCATTGGAAGTTTTTCAAGGCAATGTTATTTTTAAAGGACCATATTAATGTGCAACCCTTAACTTCGTCAACATCATTGGTATATTTTTTATTAGACTTTTTTTTGGAAATTTAACAAAAATTAACTGGGTATTTGTTTACAGGTATCTGGCGCAGTAAGCCGTGTTAATGCAGATGAGTGTTCCGTACCATCGCCACCATCAACACTTGAATCCGCAATCGGTGATCAACGTAAACGTTCCAGATCGAAAACACCAACACCATCGCTGTCACCGTTACCGTCGCTCTCAGATGACCCTCTAAGTAATCAGGCAGTTTCGATTCTTAACAGCGGTGGGCCTGCTTTACATTCAAATGATACAAATTCAACTTTCTGCGATTATCTCTTGGCAGAATTACGAACACTTTCGAAACCAAGAGCACAAAGTTTGCGCTACAAAATATCACGCTTGATGATGGAGTTTATGGAAACAAGCCAGGAAACACCAGTTTCACAGTTGCAATTTGTCAACCAAAATAAACAAGAATATTAATAAGTTAATATTTGAGAAAGTGATAAATGTTAGTGAAGAAAATGTATACGCCTTTCCCGTTACGTTTACCGGAATTATCATAGGTTGATAATAACGATATGAACCTGAAAACTTGGCATAAACTTAATTTAAAACAGAAAAATCGCAAAAAAGAAAACATTTATTTTTCAAGTTAAAGTGATAATTTTTTATAAAAATATTTTTTTTTTTTTGCATATCGTTACCTTATAATTAAAAGGCCCTAACTCGTTGTATTTTCTTATAACTCCAGATTTTTGTTTTGGATGGTCGGCTTCTATATGACAATTTGCCAAAAAATTGACTTAAAAATACGAGTTAGGGCTTTTCTATATTAAGGTAACGATATATAAATATTTATGGATTTTACGAAAAAAAAATTAACGAAAGCAAGAATTTTTCGCAAAATAGAAACTTAATCGAAAAATATTAAATTTTTGAAAAAGAAAAAAATAAAAATTAAACAAAAATAAAAACAATAATTATTTTTCGGCATTACCTGCCTTTTCTGTAAACTGAGTCTATTTGAAATCGAATGGTGTTATATGAATCAATCAATTTGCTGCAGAGTGGTTTGATTACTCGATTTGAAATTAATTAAAATTTGTGAATTTGGTTTGACATCGAGAAATTTAACGGATTCGGTTTACAGAACAGGGCTGAATAATTTGGACCCTGGTTTAAATATTCAAAAGTTTAACTACTTGATTGCTTAAATAATAGAATCGTAGTAAAAACATGCCCTACCTATGCAAATGTGACTGATTTCGCCAACATGCTGAACATCCCTGACTGTTCTGTAAACTGGGGGGTTATTATGTAATTCGATTCGAATAGAAAAAGCTTTCGAAAGGAATTTCCGATTCGAAAGGAAATCCGTATTATCTAATACGATTAAAAGATAAATAGTTTCAGGAAATAATTTAAGGAAAATATCAGTTGCTGCCGAATTTAAACGTGTAATAAACATTGTGGAACTTTTAAAAATTTGCGAAAAATTTTTTTAAATGTAAATTTTTATTAAAAATTTAAATTAATTTCCGAACGTTCGTAAATAAATTTTCGAAAATCGTACTACATAATTTAATTTGTACGAATTCGAAAGATTTTCGATTCGAATCGAATTACATAATAACCCCCCTGAGTCGATGTTAAATTAAATGGAGTTTTCTAAATCGATCGGTTTCCCTAATTTACAGGTTTGTTAACCCTATTTACAATCGAGTAAAATGGTGAATTCGCTTTAAAACCGAGAAATTTATTTGGATTAGGTTTAAAGAGCCCGGAAGATTTCCATGACATCAGGGGCCAAATCGCTGCATTCATCACAAGCAGTGATAGCTCGCTCAATCGAGTACAATTTCGATTCGATACGAATGGCGCGATTTGACCAGAGTTTGGAAATCAAATTTCACACTTTGAAAAATCACTTCACCTTACTAGACTAATTTCAGTTTTTTACTTCCCTTTTTTTTAATTTTCCTAAAAAATTAGCCAAGTGATGCCAAGATTTTTAACTTAATGCTTTGCAATAAAAATACATTTTGCTTAAATTTTTTAAAAAACATTCGTTCAAATTTAAGATCTTTTTTATTTGAACACTTTTTCACATTCTGAACTTTGTCCATTATAATAAGCCTAAATAGAAACTAGTAATAATGTTAAAAGAAAAAAAAAATAAACTCTTAAATAAGCTTATTCAGAACGCATCATTTTCTCCTTTTGTCTTTGCAACTTCTTTTTGGACAATTTCTTTTTGGCGGGCTCATCTTCGGCAGCCTTTGTGACGACTTCTTCCTTTTCTGTAAGGATGACCTCTACGTGACAGGGTGAAGACATGTAGGGGTTAATGCGACCGTGAGCACGGTAAGTGCGGCGACGCAAACATTGGGCACGGTTAACTTGAATGTGGTCGACGACCAGACGATCAACATCGAGACCCTTGCAGTCAGCATTGGCTTCAGCGTTGCGAAGCAATTGCAAAAGGAATTCAGCAGATTTTTTTGGCCAACGACCTTGTGTGGTCTTCCACTGCTTGGCTTGTGCGCAACGGCCGACACCACCGTTGAAACGGCGGAAGGGTACACATTCTTTCTTTTCAATTACAGCCTTCAAATAACGTTGGGCACGACGTAAAGGCATGCGTTTAATGGCCTGAGCGGTTTCATGTGTGTTCTGAAAAAAGAAGATAAAACAATATTATTTTCTATTTAGGGGCAACTAGGTATGTATATGTGTAGAAATAAAAAATTAACGCCCATGTTCTGACAATCGCATTTCGCAAAATATTGGCGATGCGATTTGAAATCGCATAACAGGTGTTCTGAAGTTCACAATCGCAAGAAAGTTTGCGACTTCAAATCGCAAGAGGTAGATGAGGTGAACCGATGTTTTTTGCCCAAACTAGGTTAAAAACAGCCAATCAAACTATGCGTAATTATAATATATGGGGTTTTTGTTATAATTTTCACAATTTGTTTTATCTTTTGTAAACAGTCTCAATAAAAATTAAATTTTAAAAAACTGTTAGTTATGTACATCTTCATTTTTCAGTTGCTTACTTTTTTTATGTATGAACTTCATTGGAAAACAAGAAAGAAAAAATGTTGTTGCAATTTGTTATATATTCCTTGGTTTTTTGTTTTGTATTTTTAAAAGAAACATGTTCTTATTTTCGAATACATCATCGAAAAAAAAAACAAAACGCAAAAAAAAAAACGCGTGAACTACAGAACATGCAAAAAAAATTTTTGCGATTTACAAATCGCATGTGATTTGACAATCGCGTGAGAGTCAGAACATGGGCGTAAGTTAAGTTTATTTAACAATACAGGAAGTGTTTAATCTTTTATTTAAGCTATAACCAGTTTTTTTATGTATTTTTTCTACAGCATTTTTCCCAACCCTAACAAGTCTTGCTTATTAAAAACTTTTATTAAACTAAATGCTGGTTATATTTTGATTATAATTGGCTAAATAGTGTCCTCACATCTTGTTCATTTTTAGGATTGTTTGTTCTATTGTATCTTAGGACAGGTAGTGTTGAAATTTATTGAAAAGAAAACAACACTGTTTATCTAAGATTTTTTTGGTATATTTTAAGCACTTTTTTTGGCGTTTAACAAGGCGGTTTTAAAATCCTTGCTAAACTTAAGTAAAATGCTAATTAAAAACACTTTTTCCTTTAACTTAACTCAGTTAAGTTAGTTTGGTCAAAACACTAATTGCAATTTGGTTGTAAAAATACCTAAATGCCAACAGTAAGTTATATGCCAGATGAATTATTTTCCCGCAAGCCTAATCTAATTGAAATTGTTTAAATTTGTTTTATATAACCAAGTCTAGAAGAATATGAGACGCTGAAAATCTTCAAATTCTGCTGATGCTTGGTCTACCACATAAAAACTTCCCTTGGGAAGCTCTTTGTTTTACTCTGACATCTTTGCAAAAGTAACAAGAAAATTAAAATTCAGGCACTGATTTAAGATGCATTTTTTTTTTGATTTGTTTAAACCTAAACTCATTCCACTTTAAAAACTACAACTTTGTTGTATTACACCAACTACATACATACCAAAAAACAAATTAAAACAACTTACTTTGAAATGCACACGTAGATTTGGTCCACGGGCTTTGCAGGATTTGGCGGGTGTTTCTGGTTCCTTTGAGTACCGACCCATTCTTGTTTAATTTCTGTCGATTTGAAAGAAAAACAAAAATTAATCAGATGAAATTCATGTTCACTTTAGTGTTTTGTATACAAATAGGTTAAACTTTTATATTTATTTTATTAACACTTGAGTTTGTCAAACAATATTTATACCATCTTTTAAGTTATTTAATACATTTTTCATTTTAATTATTTTAAAACAATACTTAAGCAAACAATTAGAGATGCTTTAAAAATAAATTGATGGATTTTTAGTAAAATCGTACCTTCTTCTTAGTCAATTAAACCGGAAAAGAACCTTTTTGACAGCTGTCATTTAAAGGGTAAGGCAGTATTGCAAAAAAAGCAGTTTAAACCAAAACATTGTGTAGGGTTGTATTCATGGTACAATTACAATACAAGGTAGTATCGATGTAACAACTAATTATTTGCTGCTCGAGTTTTTCCACTCGTTATATATGTTAAACAGTACGTTTTTCGACATAAACGAGGATACTTTTACAACAACTTCAAAATTTGGTGTCGAGTTTTTTGTAGTTGTTGCCGTAGCGATAATATCTTGTAAAGTAATTGTACCATTGTTGTATTCGAGGTATATTGAACAAAGTATAAACAGCTTTAATGTCTTTTTTTTTTTAATAAAATTTCTCTGTTTTTGATGCCCTTTTTTACGATTTCT
This sequence comes from Melanophora roralis, assembly GCA_963583895.1. Taxonomy (NCBI): domain Eukaryota; kingdom Metazoa; phylum Arthropoda; class Insecta; order Diptera; family Rhinophoridae; genus Melanophora; species Melanophora roralis. The sequence continues at coordinate 92,613,435 of OY757190.1, read as the reverse complement.
ATTAATAAATAATAAAAATAAATTTGTTGATTTTTTTCAGTTAGTTTTCTTTTTTTGTAACCTTAGGATGAAGAGGTAGAAATATAGAAAATATTTTATACTCTTGATAATTTCATAGGAAAAACGTGGATAAGACGCGAAATTGCTTAAATTAATTAGCATTCTTTGTCCTGTTATTCCGTCGAGGTTAATGCTTATGTTCAACAATAGAAACTGCCACGTGGAGGCCCAGAGTATTTCGATATCAACCAAAAGGGGGGTTTTCACATTCAAGTAACAGTGCAAAACAACCCAATACACTTACATTTCCTAAAAATTTTTTCTAACACACTCAAACTTTTAATATACATTATAATACAAATTTTATAAGAGTGCTGGCGTATGAAAGTCCATGGTGAGCAATTACCTTTACCTAGCAGACAGACGTTAAATGTTTGCCTTTTGAGATGCAATGCACCAAAACTTTTTTATTAACACACTCAAACTTTTTGAACTTCAAGCATCTTTATAATCAATTTTTCCATTCAAGTCGCCTTCAAACTTGACGGTCAAGTAAACAGATGATTTTAGTTATTTTCATAAATTTGAATTTTTTACGTGCCTGCTTTAAAAATACATTCTACCAAAAATTATTTTAACTAAGTTTTACTGCATTTTTCGTTTATAAACATCTATAAAAAAAATTAATGTAAATAGACTGTGTATCGTTGCGCCAAGACTTGTGGCCGCAGCGTTTTACTAACAGCTACGCAATGAAACGCTAGTATGGCATTTTCGTCAATGCTGATAAAACAGTTTCCACTATGTTGCAGTTTCTGCCCTCTGGCAGCTTTGGTTAAAGATTTATTTTTAAAAGGGGGTTGTAAAATAATAACAACAATTAAACAGATGGGTGGAAAACTCAAAAGGAGGATACTGCAAAAAATCATAAAATCAGCTTAAAAAGAATGATGTGACAAAAAAGTTAAAACGTAAGCTACAGTAAAGTTTTGAAGGCGGGAAGGTGAACAATAAAACCAAGCCAAGAACACGTTTCCAAAGTGAAAAAAGTTTTTTAATAAAAAAGATAAGGCGAGAACTGCTAAAACAGGCAACTAACGGTTTTACAGATATTAGTGCCAAATTGAAGACACAAAAAGAAACAACTATTTATATTATCTAAAAAAATTAACAACGACAAGTTGTTAAGAAATTATCAATTAATGAATTAATACAGTGTTATGTTAAAAAAGATTTTATTTTCGAATAAAAAACTATTTCGTTTAAGGTAAGTTTTTTTTTAAACCTTCATAAAATTTTATTTGTTTAATAATTCCAATAAGAATTTCGTCATTTTATTGCTGAGATTTCCCTTATGTGCGTCCTTTAATTGTTGTGATTGTTGTTTTATGATTTAAATTACCACCCCAAAATGAAAACCTTTAATGGTTGAGACTTAATTTGGACTTGCATTAGGCATATATTTTGTTTAAGTCTGTATTGAATGGGCAAAGATATAATATGTTTAGTTGTGTATGTGCATTTTCTAAATACATACATACATACATATTTGAATGTATGAGAAAAATTTTGCACCCCTCTTTTAAAACCCAACTTCCCTGTCGGAAATGAAGTTAACTTTAAACTAACTAATGGCTGATTAAAATAGAGTCATAGCTGACTCAAAATCTAACTTGTTTTCTTTAAAAAGTTACATTTGATTTTTCCACAGAGTGTCCGCACAACAAGTCAGTACTCACCCACTCTGCATAAGTTTCAGATAACTACAAGTTAACTCATTTTTAGTTAACTAATGGTGAGTTAGATACGATTAAACTATGAGTTAGCTATTTAATAACTAACTAATGTCTGATTTTTCCAGTCAGTTTGTAGTTAGTTATGTAACTTTAATTAAAAATAATTTGGTATGTTATAAAAGTCCAAAAGGAATTAAAATAGTCCCATCAGAAATATATTATAATTTTCCTTTTCGATTTCTATCACATATTAGAATTGTTTTAATATTTAAAATAAATATATTTACTGTTATTTATTTAAAATAAAAAAAATGCCTCCATTGGCCAATTAAAAATGTAAAAAATTACAGGAATTGATAAAACAAAAGGGTATAAAATTGCATTAAACACAGTTTTACTAGTTGGCAGGACCATCGGTTTCGGTTTCAGTTTTTTTTTTGTACGCAAGCGGCTTGAAAATGCCTTTTTTTTAATAATCCGAAAGGCATTTCTTAATGCTTTATCAGCATTATCCTCTCCAGGATTGTGAATTGCGTCTGTTAAACGATATAAAACTAAAATTTAGTTTCTACATACAATAATTAACTTAATATGAATTTTGTCATACCTAATAAAGCGTCAAAAAAATTTTTAAAATTTTATAACGACGCTTTTCCGTGCACTCCATCGACATTAGAAGCAATAATTCCATTTCCGAAAAAATTTGTAATAATGATTTTGGAAGTTGGTTTCTAAGTAGGGATGACATACAGTTAATCTAAAAAAAATTGAATATTTATATCAGGTAAACAAGTGTTATGTTTTAACAAGATACTAACGTAAGATTCACGATTTACGTCTTTAATTTTGCTGTTAATTTCTGCCAGTTCGTCTAAAGTATTTATTGGGAATATATTTCTCAAGATGGTTTGGGTTTTTTCTTTTTCGAACAACTTTTCTAATAAAACTTTTTTCTTGTAGCAAACGCTTCCATTATTGCTGTATTTTGTTGAACGCTGGTAGCTAGTTAAGAAAATAATGTTTGAGTTTAATATATCACTACATATCGTAAACATTTTGTTACTTGTACCTGCTAAGTCGTCGATGGCACCTTTAAGCTGGTTAACTTGTTCTAGATTTGTTAAAAAAATAATATGTTATAATATTTAACAAAAAAATAAATTATTATAACTATTCACTTTTTTATTTTTTATATTTTATACAACTTATTGTTTTATTAATTGATTGTTGTAATTTTTCAATTTATTTTAAATATTTTCTATTAAAACTTCATATATATGACTTAAATGAATCAACTTGACACAGGTACTAAACAAAGAACATACAAACAACAAACGAAAAAAACATACAGTTAATTTTCACTGGAATTCACATTTTTCGTTTATTTTTGCTTTTTCTTTCTTTTCTTTGTACGTACACAGCTTCAACCTTTACATCATTTCTGCATAACTTTTGAGTCAACTTAAAGTTAATTCAATACTTATCGTGCAGAAGTCACATGTGCACAATAATTAGTTAACTAAAAGTCAACTAAATTTTAGATTGACTCACAAAATTCCGAGAGGGTTGTGTCATCATAATCCTTAAACAGAACTAATATTCGTGTTACTTCTTGCATGTTGTCTCTTTCTGTTTAACAAGCTTGAATATTTTTAAATGCAATCTACGTTTTAATCCTTAAATTTTATCCTTATGGATTTTTGTGCCATGCTCTCTTTTTGACTTTTTACGTTTCTCTTTTTGACAAGGACTTTTATTTACTTATTTTGCTTCTATTTATATCTGTATGACATCAACTATAAACAAACATATGTACGTATGTTTGCATGCCAGGCTACGCTTCAAAGTAAGAATCGAACAGAAAATTTGGTATAAAGAGAATATTACAAGAACAACAATTTTTTAAAATGGAAATTTGTACCTGGCACAAGAACTTTTATTACTTAACTGTTAATCAATTAACGATTGATTACCACTTTCTCCATTATGGTTTAAAATTACATATTTTTTCATATTTAACTATGTTTTTAAGATGTTCAGGTTGCTACAGCTTTTCTTTGATTTGATATCCTTAACTATTGAAATGACAACAGGCATTTGTTTTTTTTTTGTTATTCTCTTTATTTACCGTTGTTTTATTTTCCTTTTGCACTTTTCTCTGTTTTGCAGAGATGGGAGTTGAATTACCATTTAAAATATTTTTTTAAAAGTAAATCTTCAAATCAAAAATGTCATAAAAAAATTTGAAAAAACTAATTAAAACTTACAAAAAATATTAAAAATATTTTAAAAAATGCAAATCTTTTAAATAAAATTATCATAAATTAAAAAACAGCTTTTTTAGAAAAATATTTTTATAGTTGATTTAGCTTGAAAATAGGTATAAACCTTTAAAGAATAAGATGTAAAAAAAATGTTTTTTATCTTCACAAAATTTTACATTTGTATATCGCCTAATGCCATTAACTATTGTTTTTAATACCGATATTACTGGTCCATTTTTTAACCTGGCCCCCATACAAATATCCTTCAGGAATAAGCGTTTTGGGCTTCAACTACCACAAATTTCATTTAAACGCCACAAAATTTTGTATGTGAGTATTGTTTTATACAACTAAAAGTAAATTAGAAGCTTATAAAAATTATTTTAAAACTTACCATGGGTCCCATATACATATGTATGTATATACAATAGTCCAACTCCCGCAAATCAAATTTAACCTAAAAAAAAAATTCAATCGAAATATATTAACGCATGCGCAAATATTTAAAAAAAAAAATAACCTCACCAAACAAAATATATATAAATTGGTCCATTATTGACCTCCCCTCCCATGGTACAGGTTTACCCGAACATTGTGTAAATACAACTCACAGAAGTCACCTTAACTTACGTACATTTTGTGCATACGGTGGCACTTAATATAAAATAAATTGTGTTGAAGGTAGTCTGGCTTGACCGTTTATAACTTTATTTTTTGTTCTTTTATTAAAAAAACTGTAATTTCAAAGGATTGTATGATTTTGAACGTTTAATCATAATTAATCATTAAAAGAACATGATTTCTGCCTATAATGGCCGAAAAAAAATGTGACTGGTGTGACAGCAATGCTATCGTTGTGTAAAATGTTCTAGAAAACGAGCACAATTTTAGTTAATTTGAAAGTTTAGTGTTTTGATCGTATTAAACACTTTATTACTACAAAAACCAAATTAAAAAAAAACAAATAAAATTCATATACATGAATTTAACCTCTAACAAAACCTATAAAAGTGCTTTCACACGATATGAATTTTATACATGACTTGTCACTTTTGCATTCCACATGTAATTGCGTATGTCTGTCAATATTGTCATTTTACCGATGGTTTATAATTTTTGCTTTCACACGTACGTACTTAGTATGTAATTACATCTGACTTATTTTCCAAATCAAAATAAACAACTTACTTTTCCTTGTTGTTATTCTAAAAACAGCTGACGACACATGCTTTGTCAGATGAAAATGACTTTTAGATATGTATTTTACACATGCAATGCTTAAACGCGTTCACACGGCATATATCAATTTCGTACTGCAAAATTTGACAAGTCATGTGTAAAATGCATATCATGTGAAAGCACTTTAAGTAAACTAAAATTGCGATCAAATCCTAAATAATATTTGAAATATTAAAAAAAAATTAAGAAATGTGAAGGGGTAAAACTTTTGTCCAAACATAAAAAAAATATTCAGTGTATAATACTTAATTAAAAAGTCTTGCCATGTATTGATAATTAAAAAGTAAATGTAAAGCTTTGCTTAGTTGTAACATTTTTCAATTTCCATTTTCGCCTTAAACATAAACCTACTGCGTATGATTGTTAATAATTCCTTTGCATGTGGTAGTTAATAGCAGTTGAATTTTGTAAACATTCATTTCACACACACGTTAGTACATTGAGAGAATAAATTTATTTAACTGTCGTTGTGTTTATTGTCCTTCTTTAACAAAATGTTGTTGTTGTTTTGTTTTATATCTCGTTTCAATTCGTGCTTGTTGTTTGGTCTAGTTCAGTTTTTGTTGTTGTTGCTGTTACTTTTTTTTATAAACAGTTACAACAAATCAGTTTTTTAAAAGCTTACAATATGGTATATAATTGTAATTACTATCGATTAGTTTCAAAATGACTGTTTACGTATTTATAAGAAAGTTTTGATGTTTTCTAAGTTGTTGTGTGCTTAAGTTGAGTTTAAAGAAATTGTTTTTAATACAAAATGTAAGTACAAATAAAAAAAAAAATCATAAAATTTTAATTAACAAAAAAAAAAAAAAAAAAAAATAAGGTAAAATATACAAATGAATAAAGTTTGTAAAAGAAGTTCTAGTAGTTCGCTCATTTGCTCAAACAACGTCATAGCTCAAAAAAATGCATTTTTGGAATTATTGATGCAAAATTGTTGATTATGTTATACTTAATACTGTTTATAAATTTCACTTTCAATTTGCTTGTAGTTTTTACATTCGAAGAAAAAAAATTCCGTTTGTCTTTTCTACTCGCAGAGAAAAAACATGATTGAGCATGATCACGACGGTCATAATGTTTTCCACTGCAGTATATAGCAAATGTTCGCATAACAAAAAGTTTAACCTCATCTTTCTCAAAATATGTAGCTTTTTTGAATTATGACGTTGTTTAAGCAAATAAGCCATATGTTTATTAAGGGGCTATTTGGCAATTTTTTCATGAAAGTTTGTCAAATAAGCACTAAATATTTTGAATGAATAGGATAATTAGTATTTAATACACAGAATTGAATTTTCTTTTGATTTGTTGCTTTCCCCACAAGGAGTTACCATTTAAGAAATATAACCTCCAAAAGCAGTCAAAATACAATTGAACAAATTCGGTTAAAAATCTTAATTTTCAATATGTATGATCTCATAGCTTCTTTTATTTTATAATTTTAATTTTTCCAATATCTCTTTTAATTCAATTAAAACAATAAAGAAACACATTTTGTTTTTCGATCTACTTCAAAAACTTAGTTCAATTACCTTCGAGTCTAAAAAAAGCACATAAAAAGAATTCTAAACAATTAGTCGAACTCCTCAGCTCCCTAACAGGCACAAATATATGTTTTTTTTTATTACATTCTTACATGTATTAAAGAACTAAACTCAATCTTTAAGTCTTTCAAATACTTAAAACCCATGCACATCTATGAAAAAGTATTGAAAAGCATGAAATTACAAAACTACAACATAAATAAACAAATAAAACAAAAAATACCTTAAAATTAACAGATCAACTGTAATTTGGCTCTACTCTAAGAGCTAAAAACAAATCTACACATTTGATATGAATGTATTTGTTGTTGTTATTTTGCCCTAATGTCTGGATTTTCTTAGTTTTGTTGTAATATTTTTATCCTTCTTACGTCTGATCATTCTTTTATAGTTTCGATCAGTGCTCGCACATGCCAGCTAATAGTAAAATAAAAACAAATGCACAATAATTTATGCTTTTAATTCTGCCTGCCATCGCAATATATGCCAGGAATAGGTTTAATAAAAAGTAGCATTCAAAACAGCTTTATAGTCATTATAATAGTGAAACAGGCCAGGCAATATCATTATGAAGATTCTCTTTCTATTTAAGAAAAATCAGGTTTTTGAAGGAGTTAAGTCTTTGTTAGTTGGGGATGGACAATAAAGTAGTTTAATTTTGTTTTAATATATTATTTAAATAAGTTAACAAGTTTTAAAAGTTATTTTTTCCTCCAAAACGTTTTTGTGGAACATACTTACCCCCTATCTCCAGCCCCTAACATGGTTGCCATACAAAATTAAAAAAAAACTAGGGTAAAACCCCTACAACTTTCCCGTAGTCACCCCTAGAGGAATAAAATGTGTCACAGACCCCCGTTAGTTTTTTCTCCCAAACATATTTCTAGAATATACCTACCCCAATCTCCATCACCTAAGGGGGCTGCCATACAAAATTTACAAAAATGATGTAAAAACGCCCATAACTTCTCCAGAGTCGGCCTTAGAGAAATAAAGTGTACGACCGACCTCCATTAACTCAAACATATTCCTAAAACATAATTACCCCTTATTTCCACGCCCTAAGGGGTTGCCATACAAAATTTAAAAAAAGAATAGAGTAAAAGCCCCTACAACTACCCCGAAGACCCTAGAGAAATAAAATGTATAACAGACCCCCATTAGGTTTCTCTATCGAACATATTCCTAAAACATACTAAGCCGCTTTGTCCATCACCTAAGGGGGTTGCCATACAGAATTTACAAAAATTATGTAAAAACGCCCTTATTTGCGCTCTTATTTGTTTATATTTATTTTAAATATTAAAAAACGAAAAAATCAATTTTTAAAGTAAAACCAACTTCGATTATTAAAATACTTGACAACTAAAATCGGATATGGCAACATTTGCACTAATTTTTTTGTCGTTTGTGCCGGCGTATGAAATAGAAATAAATCTATTGCTGAGTTCACCGCGTACAACAAATTTTGACGTACGTCATTGTTGTGCGCATTTTCATATACCGACACAAGTGTGGTTTATTTATTGTAATATTTATGCGCGTTGAAAAGTGCGTCGTGAATAATGGACCGATGCTCTCGAAATATGGAATAGCAGTTTCTGTTTAAAAAATATTAATTATTTTATTGAATATTAATTGTAATTGTATCTTGATAGTATTACCTATTCGCAGTTAAAGTGGTTAAATATAATTTCCGGGAGTAGGAAAACAACTTGCCTAGATCAGCTGACTGGGTAAACGAAAAGACCAATGTAAAGAGCTTATAAGATTTGACACAGCCGAATATAGTGCTCTTACTTGCTTATAATCTTGCTGTGACTAAATTAAAGAATTTTTAAAATATTTAGTTATTGATAATAAATGGCCACAGTTGGGTTACAGTTTTTGAGATTTAATTCTTTTTAACTCTTACTTTTTCCTTGTTTATTCATCTTTATGTTCGTGTTTTAGTTTTTAAAGCTATTCGTCTAACCAAGAATATAAATTTCATTTTCAAATACAGCAAAGGTTATTTTTAAACATGAGCCATTTTAACAAAAAAAAAAAAAAATATCAAAAAAAAATCCATGTTTAGATCCAGCAAGCGACTTAGAGAGAGCAATAAAACAAAATACAAAGTGGCAACATCAACTCTAACAACAACACTAAAAATTTTAGATCACCTCCCAAACACCCAAAATAAACGTTTTAATATTGCTGAGTGTGTGTGTGTGTGTATGGAATTAAGTAGTGCACTGTCGTCATACCTAAATTTACGCTGTACTTTTATTACATTATTGTTGTTATTTATTTACTTATTGCTGTTTATACTTTACATACTTTGATCTATGTTTAGATTTTTACTTGCTGAACTCTCATTGAGCCCTAATGTAAACATACCTATTCTAATTGCCTTTACTTCTCATCTTTACGAAAACTCTAACTTTGTATTAGTATTTGTTTATGTAACATTTTGGATCAATTTTTTTTTTGTTTAGCTCCCGTCAAGCACTTGTATGAAGTTTACGGAGATGCCAGAACATTTTTCTGAAAAAATAAAAAAGAAAAACATAAATATAAGCCGGTTTGAAAATAATGAAAATGTTTTAATGTAATGAAGTATTAAGAGGTTTTTGAGTATAAAAAAAACAAATAAGAGCGCTATATTCGACTGTGCCGAATCCTATATACCCTTCAAAACGTGTAGGAGTTTTTACCCTATTTTTTTCAAATTTTGTATGGCAATCCCTTTAGAGGGTTTAGAATGGCGGTAAGTATGTTCTGGGAAAATCTTTTCAAAGAAAAAGGAGTTGGGGTTAGTCCCACATTTGACCTATCTAAGGGCACCCTGGAAGCTGTAGGGGGGGACGGGACTATGACAATTTCCCAAACTTATTTTGAGAGCTCCCAAAGGCAATGGAGATAGAGGGTAAGTATGTTCAAGAAAAATGTTTGGAAGGGGAAACTAATAGGGGTTGGTTGTTCACTTAATTTCTCTAAGGCCGACTCTGGGGAAGTTATAGGCGTTTTTACAACATTTTTGTTAATTTTGTATGGCAACTCCCTTAGGTGATGGGGATAGGAGGTAAGTATTTGTAGGAATATGCTTGGGAGGGAAAATATTCCCCTAAGGGCGACTCCGGTGAAGTTTTACCCCAATTTTTTCAAATTTTGTAGGGACACTCTGTTAGGGGCTGAAAATACGGGGTAACTATGTTCCACAAAAATGTTTGGAAGGAAAATTAATTGGGGTCGGTCTTACATATAACCTTTATAGAAGCATCCAAAAAGCTGTGGAAGTTATTGAAAAACAATATAAAAAAAATTAAACTTTGTATGGCAACTCTGTTAGGGGACGAAGACAGGCGTGTAAGTATGTTCCACAAAAATGTTTATGAGAAAAAATGCATGGGAGTCGGTCTTACATTACATCCGTGTATTTGTAGAAGTTTTTAGGTAAAAACTTTAGAGAAATAAATAGAGGTAGTCGTTGTTGCTGGCTTCTATTTTCAATAGAAAAATTCTTGCAAGTATACCTGATTTTTTTTAACCTCAAGCAGGTCTGAGAAAGGGCTTTAAAAACTTGATTTTAACCCATTAACGGACAGACAGACACCGCTAAATCAACTTTCCTATCTACATACATACATATATGGATCAAGAAAATATATACGTTATGAGGTCCCAAATAAAATTACAAACGGAATTACAAATTTTTATTTACCCCTATCACTAATGTGAAGGGTATAAAAACAAGTTCTCTAAGGAAAAGGTTTTTTAAGCAAAAAATTTTATACATAATTTTCAGTAAGTTAATAGTTACAACGCAGAACCTTAAATTTTCTCTCCACTTGTGCAAACATTTATGGAAACAAAACAAACGAACGAATTTTTAAAAATTTCTGTTCTAAATGGGCAACTTAAAATCCTAATCCATGGATCGTTCCATGTGAACAAATGTATGGGTTTTTTTAATTTATAAATTTTTCAATGTATATGTGTATGTTTGTAAGTGATGTTAGATGTATGTATTTGTTATTGTTTCTGGGGTTTTTAAAGACTTAAAAAATAGTTCAATTTTTCTCTCCCCTTGAATAGAAAAGCAATAAAAACTACAATAAAATAATATGCGAAGGTGATTCATTAAATATTTATTGTTTATTTTTTTTATTTTATCAATTATGTTTGGTTTTCAATTTCTATCTTTATTTAATTTGTACTTTGTTTTTTAGAAGAAAGTTCTTAATGCATACATACATATGTATATGTACATATATATACTATTATATATGTATTTAAATTTTTTAAGAGAGTTTAACTGTTTCCGGTTGTTAACAGAGAAGGTTTTTAGGATGATAAGAGAGAAAGAGAGTAAAAGCTTAAACTAAGTTTAAAAAACAAAGTTGTTGTTTATTAGAGGTTGAAAAAATTATCTTGTGCTTAATGGAAAGAGCTATTTAGAAACTAAAAATATATAAAATATATTTGTTCAAAAATGGCGATTTAAAAAAAGGCTTATAAAACGAACTAAATATAATAGAGTCCACCGCTAATGCACTCAAACATTTTTTTATGTATAAATTAACTGGAAATTGTGACGGGTGTGAGTATTTTACTTACATTTTTGCTTATAGTATAAACAATTAAAAATTTTACGTAAAAATGCAATGTATTTCGAGGATGGTATGTTGCAAGCTTGTTTTAAACTCGAATTTTATGCTCTAAGACTGTTTTGTGTAAAACATTTTTAAGAACGGGACTAATTTTTTAAATTTTCAAGGTAGTTTAAAGTGTTTTTAAACGTAATTGATACTTTATTCATAAAAAACCAATTTTTTTCTTAAGGAAAAACGTTTTAGAAAATGCGACAGGTGTGACATTTTCATCAAAATGCAAAATAAGACGAGCCGTTTATTCAGTACGTACATTATTAATTTTTTTTGTTGATTTAAATGAATATCCAATGGTTTTAGGTTCAATTTCCAGTTGTTTATATCTAAAAAGTTTTTAGGTGTTAAAGCAAGAGCAGTGTTGCTTCAAATCCTCAAAAAAGATTTTCACTACGATGTAAAGGGTGGGAGATTTCAAATTTTTAATTTAAAAATTTTGTTAAACGAAAGCGGTTTGAAATGTTGCCAAATTAATTCTTGTGAAGTACAACTCTTACAGCTAGAACTGAGATATTATTTCAATCATATGGCTGCCGCGGCTGGCATCACAGTATCCCATTCGATCGGACCAATTTTCAAGCACTTTTTTGAGTATATTAGGTTGTATTTTGGCAATGGCATCACAAATTTTGTCCTTAAAATGCTCACTTTGTTCTGGCTTGTCGGCATAAAAATTGTTTTTAACGGCGCCCCACAGAAAATAGTTCAAACCGCAGCGTTTTGGTGGCAATTTTAGCTAATTAAATGGTTATTAAACGTTGTAGGCAATAAATACATGTTTGACAAGCTGCACTATCCTGTTGAAACCGAACATCGTTCATATCAATACCATGAAGAGCGGGCCCGAAAAAAATCGGTTGTCATGGTGCGGTAAGTGTATCCATTGACCGCAATAGTTGATGGATTTTAACGCACACTCTCAGCCACAGCTTCGATATTTACGGGTGTACGCACTGTACAAGCATGCGCATCAAAAATGAAACCCCAGTTTCACAAACTTTAGCAGTAAACCTGGGTATACCGTGCACTGTTGGTACTTGAACGACATTTTCGTGCAATTTTTGACCAGTTTTAATTGTTTTGGACATAATTTTCCAACAAATCCAGCGGAGATAATATACCACATTTTGTGACAATAGAATGACACTATGAGGGTACTGCCAGATTTAAAATAGCTGCTGCTTAAAATTTCAACCGATAGATAGCTTATCTGATTTTAATCTTTGAAATACATAATTATTTGGAACGAAATACTAAGAAGATAACCCTTAATGCAAACGGGCAAGTTTTGTAAAAAATTTTTTCGGAAACAATAAAAGCTACTGACTTCGTCTGTCTGTCTGTGCTATGGTTAAAATCAACTTTTTGAAGCTCCCCGATGTAGCCGAGACCCGTGGTCTGAAACTATCAGAAATATCTGCGAGCAAAATCGCCCGATAGCTAAAAGAGATATACGTAAGCCAAAAACCAAGACTACCTCTGTTTATTTCTTTAAAGTTTGTACAAAAAACCAAACAAAAATAATGTAAAAACGCCCATAGCTTCCCCAGAGTTGGCCTCAGAGAAATAAAGTGTACGACCTAGAGCACACTTACCCCCTTTCTCCATGGCAAAGGGGGCTTTCATGTAAAGTTTGGTAAAATTGTAATAAATCCCCCCATACAGCTTCTAGGGCGCCCGTGGATAGTTCAAATGTAGAACTGACCCCAACTCATTTTTCCTTGTAAACATTTTCCTAGAACATAAGTACCATTATCTCCATGCCCAAAGGGGATTGCCATACAAAACTTAAAAAAATAAGTTAAAAACCCCTACAACTTCCCCGGAGTCGCCCCTAGAGGAATAAAATGTATTACGGACCCCCATTAGTTTTCCCTCTCAAACAATTCCTAAAACATGCTTACCCTATATCCATCACCTGAGGGGATTGCCTTATAAAATTTATAAAAATTATCTAAAAACGCCAATAACTTCCCCAGAGTCGGCCTCAGAGAAATAAAGTGTACGACCCGACCCCTATATGTTTTCCATTCCAAAATTATTCCTAAATATATAATTACCTCCTTTCTCCATCGCCTAAGAGGGTTGCCATACAAAATTTAAAATAATTAGGGTAAAAATCACCCTATCACACCGACTCCTATTTAAAAATTAAAAATATTTAAAAAAAATGGATAAAAATAAAAAAAAGTTCGGGGCTTCGAAAGGCCAATGTGAAGGGTTTCTTAAATTCGTAGGATAGTGATTTTACTTGGTTTTGTATAGGCTGATTACGCAGAATTTCAACTTTATCCTTGAAACAAATCCGAAGGTTTTGACAATGTTTTTTGCTTCTAAAAATTTTTAAAATTTTTAAATTCTTGATTTAATTTTGAATCTTAAACTTTAAGTTTGCTTAAAAATTTTATGTTAAAAGAACAAAAACTTTGTTCATACATATACATAAGTATGTCTCAGTAAATCGTTATTGTTTTTTAATACGAAGCAATAAAAAACGACAATAAAAATCTCTTTAATTATTTTTTTTAGAAAGAAATGATTTCAAATTACAAAATATTTAACTTATTTAGTTGTTGTTATTCTTGGTTAGATCTTGAAACGCATTCTTCATAGTAGACGTAGTATTGTACTCTGCATACATGTGTAATTATAAATATATAACTGTACATACAGACAAACATTTATAATACATAGGTGTACATATGTACATATAAACGTATATTTATAGTGTACTATAGCTAAAGATATATCGAGGCTAAGATTCTTTTAGAATGTTTTCGCCTGTGTTTTTGTGTTTTTTTTTTTTAATTTTTGATGCTCATAGCCAACTTGAATTGGTTTTCTTAAATCAGTATCCATTCCGTCTTCAATACAGTTGGACTCACAATTTTAAGCAATCTGCGCTAAGAACCGTTAGCAGTGAAAAGCACATACACACACACACACTCACACAATCCGAGCAAATCGAGAACGACGGCTATAACAAAAACGCAGCCGTGTTTCTTTTATTAGTTCCGTGTTTTTTTCAATACGTTTTATTTTGAAATTGTACAAAGCAAAGAGCAGAAAATTTTAATCTAAATAAATATTCAATTCAATACGAGTTGTATTCAAATAACAATAATAACAACGTCATTATCATCTGCACCTTAATGCTAGACAGCCAGGCCAACAAACAGCCAACGCCAATCGTTTAGTGTGTTTAGAAATAAGCACTGCTTCGTGCCTCTTACTCACCCACAGCCATATTTCTCTACTCTAGCAACGAAAATTGTCTATAAATAAAATCAGAAAGTCTCAGAAAATCTCTTAGATTTTTGCTGAGTGTGTGTGGCACGTACATTTTGAAGCGTATTGTGCAGCCTTTTGAAGGACAGACGGACACGCACATTGGAGATCTCTCTGTCTGAAACCATAACTTAGATACTGGTAAAGTAATGTTTTTTTACAAATATTATTCTTTAGAATTAAAATAGCATATTTTTAAGTATTAAATTTCCTAAAAACATAAAAGTTGTCTATACATGGTTACCGGTTACTTTTGCAATTTTTATCTTAAATAACATAAAATCTCAACCATATGGCAAATTGAGAGAATCTGTGTTTTTTAAAATGCAAATATAAGCAAAATATTTTTTGTTTCTTGTTAATTTTCAAGTGGTTACTCGTACTTATAAATACACATTAAAGTTTGTTGTAATTGACAAATTATAAAATTCAAGAATTAAAACATTAAAGAATTGGAAACGGAATTTTTTTATCAAGAAAAATTTTTTATTTTGGCTTAAGTTAATTTTTTAGATTCCTTTTATAAGAATAAATTAATATTTTCTGTAAATATTTCAAGAACCTTTTTTGAAAAATCAAGTTTTTCTACCGATACTACACGAGAATGTAATTTCATCATCAGTACTCTTTGAACGTTGGTAGTGTTTATTTATCTTACAAGTTATCAAGAAAGGCAAACGGTAATCTTTATTTTGTAAGTTAGAATGAAGTTCAAATTTTCCCAATACACTATGCTTAACACTGTTAAAGCCTCTTTGGCTACTTTTTATTTTATAAAGTGTTATATGTGAACTGTTTAAAATTTAATGTTTTTAAGCACATGCATTAACATTTATAATGAGTTAAAGCTGTTTTGCACTATTTTTCTAAAATTGGTTACTTTTAAGTGTGTTTTTAAATAAATAACACCAAGTAACCGGTAGTTGTGCTAGTAAAAATTAAGTTGTGCAGTAATTTAGATAATTTCGTATATTATATTTTTGGTTTCTTTTAATAATCAAGTTAATATAAAAACTGGGTTTTTGTTAGCATTTTAGCTTAAATAAAATACCAAGTAACCAATATTTTTGCAAGTAATTACTGATTATAAACCAGTTATTCGGAAAATTTTTAATATTATATTGTGTTCGATTTTGGTTTTAATTTTATTTAGTATATTAACTTTCTTCTAAATTATAAAAAAATTATAAAGTACCAGGTAACCAGTAATTGTGCAAGTTATTATATTTAAGCAGCTAATAAGACGACTTATAATTTTTTCATTCCGTGGATACATATATTTGGTATAAATACTCGCTTTTTTAAGCCATTCTCTGTTTTATATAGAAAGTAATCATTTACATAAATTTTGTTAATGGTTACTTCCTCTTAACCAGTTAATATGTGTGGGTTTTGCTAAATTACAGTTACACTTAGTTTTTTTTCAAAAATTATTAAGAAAAAAAATAAATTTTATCGTGTCATATTTTTTTAAATTAAACCAAAAAACCATATTTTTGTGGTTGTAATCAATAAAACGTTAACCTATTTTTTAATATATTTTTTTAAAATGAAAATATTAAAATAAATCGTGTTTTCTTATTTACATACCTACATGCTTGTAAAATAAAACACTGATCAATTCGAGCAGGAGTTGTATAATACATGAATTATCTGGCGCTCTCTCTGCGCCTGCTACCAAGTGTTATCAAAAACCTGACAAATTTTAAGGAGAATTAACAAAAAATTCAATGCATTTAATCATTACCTTTAAAAATTATTTTAGAATCCTAAACTTACAAACTATGTACCTAATTTCCCAATTTATTGTTAAAACAAATTTAAAACACTCATACGCATTTAGGTACACACATACACATAAATATTACTTATTCACCCATATGGCCATTTGACATTTTAGTGAGAGCTTTACTAGCCACCTACACATACTCGTATCTATTCTGTGCTCCCTTTATTATATTTAGCCATTGTTTAGTTTTCTCTAAACATAATCAATTATCTATTTGTTCTTTTACATTTCTCTTTCTATACACCGAATTTAATTTTAGTCCAAGGTTTAAAAATATCAGTGTTGCTATTGTTTTCTTTGTAGCTTTCTTTCTCACATCGTCTTAATTGAGTTGGGTATTTTTCTCTCTCTCTCTTTCTGTTTTTTATTTATATATTATTATTATTTCTTAATTTGTTTTTTTTGTATGGTTTCATTGGTTCAAATCTGAATTTATCTGTATCTTTCTCTAAAATAAGTGCAAGTGTATGTGTAAGCATCTCTTCGTTTTTATGTGTTTTTTGCTCTGTTTTTTTTTCTTTTTTGATTGTATTGCATTTTCCAAATCTTTATAAAACTTTTATTGTTGTGTGCCTGTGTTTGTGTGATATTTGGGGATTTTTCCGTATGATTTTTTGAGTTTTTTTTAAACAAAAAATTACATTTTATGTTAAAGGTATGTAAGTCAGATATACAAGAAACATTTGGAATCTGTTTAATTTTACCGCTTATATAAAAGAAATATTGCGTTGTAAATATTAAAAAAATTATTAACTTGGTGGAACAATAACAAAACTTATTTATATAATAAAATAAGAAAAAACGTTAAAGAAGCGCAGTTTAATGTTCTGGTTGCGCAGCGTTGCCAGAATTATTATTTTATGACAAGTTAAATGATTTTTTGACTAGAAATATGATTTGATGCATTTTTTCTTAAATGATATTTTTTATATTTTGTATTAAGATTTTTAAAAATATAACGACATAATTTGTCTACAACTTTTATAAACATTAAGTAAAACATAAAGGTTTATGTCAGCGTTTTGTATAATGCTTTTATACACTTTACGCCTAAAGTAAATCAGAGATTATTACATAGCAAAAAGCCCAAAATAAAATAAGAGTTAAAAAAAATGCAGACAAAAAAGGTGGTTATCGGAAAGGCTATTGTAATAGGTGTTATCGAAAAAACGTAATGAGTTTTTCCCAAAATATAATTTTTTAAGCCACATAATGATTTTCTTAACTAAGCTTGAAAAAAAGAATTTTTTTAAATATTAATAATTGCTTTCAGCGAGAGAATCAAATTTATGGTTTTTTATTTTACTTATAGTGTTTGTTGTAGGTTAAGTTTGTCTACATGCATTTAATTAGTTCTTATACCAAACTGCCCGTAGACTTCAACCAAATTCGGGAAACCCCTCATGAATATTTTCTGCCTTTATATAATAACCTCCATAAACCTATTGAGAATAATTATAAGTAAACCAAAACATTTTAGAGTTCTTTCGAAACTCCAACAAACCCTATTTCGTCACTCAACTGCTTTGACTTTCTCTTTCCTTAATGTATCTGGGTAACCATTGGGTACCACTTAATATATACTTATATGTATGTATGTATGTACCTATATACTTAGACTAATATTTTATTTATTAGGTTGTACTTTCATTCTTATTCATTTTTTGGCATTACCCTTTTTTTTTTAATTTTTAATTATGAAACCAACAATTTTATATACATACATATAACTGAGAAAAAGCTCAGGTAAAAACAATAAGAGTAAGCATTCAAAATCAAACGATTCTAAATGTGGGTTTGCTTAAAAAAAAAAACTAAATAAAGCTTCGCTTATCAGTAAGAAAACAATGACTGGAATTTCACCTGACTCGTTGTATATGCGCCATAAAAGCGCACAAAACAAATATACCTTTTAATAATACCCACAACAACAACAATAGTACATATTATCATTTTACTTTGCCTCATTAAACTTAACTTTTGTGGGAACTTACAGTGTTTCTTGAAAATTCTACTTAAAAATAATAGAAGCGGATGGGTAAGAGAAGGGTAAATTATTGATAACAAATTTAAACAAAAACCTCCACTCATCTCTGTCTAAGTGTAGTTATAAAAACAATACAGACAAGAAAAGCTTATAGAGCAAAAATGGTTTAAAAAAAAAGTTGATAAAGACAATCATAAATATAAAGTACAGTTATAAGATAAGAAACTACAGTTAACAATATGTATACTTAAACAAGCAGCTTGAGTATAATCATCAATTTAATATTGATTTTTTAAGTACTGAAGAACCAAAGAGGAAAGGGAAATAGTTAAGTTTTGCTGTTAGATTAAAATTAAGCCTTTGTTTACTTCTTCTTTGAACTCACCCTTAAACCGTTAGTAAAATTCTATTTGTATTGGTGTATTGCGCAAGTGTTTAATTTAAGCTTCAATATATGCCCACACCCATACTTTTTAACAAAACGAGTAAAAACACGAGCTGCAGTTCTCTGTTTCTACTTATACTCTTCAACATTTTATTACCGTTATATTTTTAAACCCTGCTCTTTGCTTACTTATTACTTTGATACATATATTTGCCGTTATTTTAAGTAAAGCTAAATTTAAAACTATATACCTAAATGTTTAACTCTTGTTCTATGTTTGTATGAGTCTCTCCCTCTCTCCGTCTCTTAACGCAATGGTGGTTTTTTATGAGTCAGGTTGATGACTTTAACTCTTGGTGGCATTTACCCTATTTTTAAATACTTTTAAGTCTTGAATTTGTATTTTTTTTATTTTTAGCTATAGTACAAGTACTAACATATATATTACTTTACAATACATGTTTTATTTTTGTAACAGATTTTTTTTGTTGCTGATTATTTGTTTTTTTTATTTTTCTCTAGTAACTTGAATCTATGTTTAACATTTATGGTTTTGGTTTTTATTTTTGTTTTACTTCAGCTTCAGCTTAAAATAGGGTGTTTCTTATCTATCCTATTATTTTATTTTTATTTTTTTGGTTCTACCTTTCAAAGCATTTAAATATTTAATTAACAAAGAGAACCCAAAAATTATTTGTTTAAGTTTATTACAGACCAAGTTCTAATCTTAAGTTAAAAAGATAAGATATCGCGTTAAATATTTTGGAGTTTTGTATTTTAAACGCGACAGAAAAAATAAGGTTATTTAGAAAGTCATAATTACACAAGTTTTTTTTTAAATTTATGCTTCTTTATTTCGTTAAAAAAAATTAAACTTCTAATTGTTAAAAAATATTTATACTCTTGTAATGAAAAACTGTCACAAAAAAAACTGTTACAAAAAATGCTTTTTATACTTATGTTTTGTATGTACTTACATATGTATTTATCGTTGCCTTAATATAAAAAGGCCCTTACACGTATTTTTTAAGCCGAGCTTTTTTTTGTGATTTAGAAGCAGGACCTTTCGATATTGAGGTAACGATATGTTTATTACTTCGTATTTTTTTAATTTGTAAAATATTTTATAAATTAAAATTATAAATATAAAAATTGATGCAATATTAATTTGTATTGTTGTTGCTATTTTTCTTTTGTTGTGCTTTTTTTTATGGTCTTTTGTGTGTACTCGTCTGGTGTACATATAAGCCCCAATTAGTGTTCGGTCCGCAGAGACACGCTTGGCTAACATTGCTTTAAATCGGCTATCTGCAAAATCATTAAAAAGGCTGGTTGCGTAATCGCTTGTTGTTTAAATTACAATAACAACAATATGGAATCAAAAATAAAAATATGTTTCTTATGGTGGGTCCAAACTTTGCAACGTGTTTTTGAAACTCATTAATGTCTCATGCCAACCATAAACAACCATTCACAATATGCAACAAGGCATCAATGTAATGAATAAATATAAAAAAAATTCATATATTTGAAACCTCGAAAGCAACATACATAAATTAAAAACCATAAACATAACTACAAACTATGCAACCAACAATGAAACATGGCTTGTTGCACAAACATGTTGCAAAGTTTGTACCTAGCATTAAGATTTAATTTATGTATCGAAAAAGTTAATTAAAATTAATTTTTTTTACATAAAAACAACGATTCCATTGTTTTTTAGTTACCTGAAAAACTTTAAAAAAATATGGTAGGCAACTATTCCCTTTATTCACTCCTATTCAATTTTGGCTCGATTAACGATATTGTTTTTAAGATAAATTATGCAGTTTAGAGGACACGAAGTTACAGTTCTTTAGATAAGGTTAAAGCTTTTTCTCTTTTTTTTTCGTTCAATGTGTTTACTGCCTGATTTTATTTTGCCAAATACTGCCGCGGGCATCCAACTTACGTAGTAATGGGTTTCAATAAAAATTCGTTTAGAAATAGTTTTACTGCCCCGTTCTGTTAACCGAGTCCAAATAAACTTCTCGATTTCAATACGAGTTAACAAACCTGTTTAAATGCAGCAAATCGATCGATTTAAAGAACAGACAGAAGGAAAATATATTTTTTATTGTTTTGGAGTTCGCACACTTAATCAAAAACAGTTGCAAATCAAAACCCTTATTTTCCATGAGAGTCTTCTCTAACACAAACTTAGTTTAACAGTTAAAGAGCCGTCTTAGAATAAAGTGTACTAAGCTGTAAACGAAATTTTCATGCTTGTCAAAAATTTGATGTGTTAAATGGCTTAAAAAACAAAAAAAAAGATTCTGATGCATTTTAAATTGTGACTATTTTTGATTTTGTGTGCGATATGTATTCCAAATCACTCACGTTTAAATTTTTAAAAATTTTCCTGGAACCAAATATTAAAACAAAATTTTAAACTCTTTTATAATTATTAAAACTACTTAGATGACTCCTAATATTGGCTTTTTGATAATAATATTTCTATGTATGCACATAGATACAAGTGTATTTATTGCGTTAGAATAAAATAATAAAAAAAAACAAATTAAGCGAAGCTCCCTCAAAGTAGTCGATATCAAAGTAAAGTTAGCAAGTGAAGTGGTATTCTGTTTACCTCAACAAGAAGAGCACACTAATAAGAACATTTTAAACCTCAGCGTAAAACAAAAAAGAAAAACATTTTAAACAAATATAAATTCATACATACATAGATGTAGGTGTATCAGCGTTACCATTTTGGGCTTTTTGGGTATTTTTTAGTGCTTTCTGCTCGTGCAAAAGCCGTTTTTAAATAGCGGTTAATTTTAGCACTCTCAACAATTTTTCACTGTCCTTTTATGTGCCTTACAGTAATAATAAAAAATTTTCAGAAAATTTTTTATAAAAAATAATATTTTCACTTCGTTACTGATAATAACAAATTTATATATAAAAAAAGTTCATAGAACGTAAAAATATATATTAAATGGGGTCTCAGGAAGGATATTGTTGAATATAGTTTGGCGTTATAATCAAATCTGAGCCAGATGCTGAAAAAAAACTTTTGAGACCATTTTCTATTAATTTTCCGAAAATTTCAAGGCCTTATTACCTTTGGTTAGCCAAATCGAAGCTATACTACCCCGTCTGTGTATTTTTCACAGTTGCACAGTTATGTTAACGTTAACATATTTCTGTCATATTTTTTATATTTAAGCCCCAACAATAAGAAATATTTTGGTTTGAGCTTTTTTCACCGCAATTGTTTTCATTTTTAATCCTTTTTACCATATTTCTTTCTATGTGCCTACAGTGATTTTGATGATGCAAGAGTTGGCATCATTGAGGTGTATAAATAAGACCGTCATTACAAAATAAATTCTAGCCAAGACTAAATTTACACTCACACATACTGGCCCCAAAAATTAAGCGCGTTTTTATCTAAATCCCCCACACAGCTAAGAATAGACATATACTCTCTCATGTACTTATGTTTGAAGCAGTGTTGCCAGAAAAGTCAATTGATTTGGAGTAATTTAAATAATAAACACATTTGTTAAAAAATATATATTATTTTAATTTTATAAACAATTTAAATTGTGTAAAATAGAAGAATTTTATTAAAAATTTTTGTTTATAGAAAATATTTGACCAATTTTTTTAACATTTACTACCAAAACCTGTATTGAGCTATGTATATTCCATTTCATCAGGAACAAGCAACTGACATCATTCGATATCAACTAAAGTTTTAATCGATCGAAGGAGTTTTCAAAATTTTTTTAATGTACATATATGTATGAACTTAAATAGGTTAGGTTGGGTTAGGTAACAAAATGTGATTAAAACAAACACATCCGAAAATTGGCAACTGTTTTAAATATTTTTATTTAGTGATCTAATGGGGGTAGCAAAGCGGACCGAAATAGCTAGTATGCAAAATTTTGCTTTGTTAATAAAAGGAATGCCGAATTTTCGAATCGGGTTTTTGACCAAAAGTAAAATTCCAAAATTGAATTGTAATTTGCTAAAACAAAATTAAACCCCGATTTAATGGATGCTCTTATACTGACCAAGAGTTGTTCGGTCGGTGAAAAAATCGTCTTAGACGCATTCTTGGCCTTAAATTCTTTGGTGTTACTTACGAGTGTTCAAAAGTAACTATAGTAGTTAAACTCCAAATGCCTTATAGAATTAGCACCTATTGACATTGACTTAATTTTTTAACCGGCTGCGGGGATCACTATCCATAGACATGAATAAAAAAATAAAAATTAAAAAAAATTTACCAAAAATGTTAATTGAAAAAAAGTTTTCCTTTAACAATCTTATTGATGGTTATTTCAAGGGTTTTTTGTATTTATTTTACATTGTTATTAAATAAACATATTTATTTTGTAACAAGTACTTTTTATTGCCTCTAAAAATACGTTTTTTCGATTTAAAATTTTATTTATTGTTTTATATTAAATTTTGACTCTGGCAGCACTGGACTTAATACACTAAACTTAGTTGGGAGAGCGATTGATAACTGTAAAAAATATTTTGTTCTTGTTTTTAAAGGTAAAAATACTGAGTGTTAAAGGAAAAACTACAGTGTATGTAATTGAGTTTCGGTTTATTGGTGTGTGTGTGTGTGTGTTCTAAAGTAAGTCACAAATAAAGAGAAAGCCCAGAGGCTTAAGTTACTCGTATTTGAAGTAGACTGTTTATTATAACGAAAACTCACTTTGAATAAAAAACAAATTGTGCTTTTTTTATTTTTATATTCTATATTTAGTTGTTGTGTTTTTACAATTTAGTTCTGTTTTACCTCTTGGGGGTAAATTTTCAGTTTCAGTTCAAATTTAGGCTTTAACAAGATCAAACTAAGTATAAAATCAAATTTAATTTTAATATATTGTTCTATTTTCATCAAATATTGCAGCTTCAAAACGTCTCTCTCTAGCCGAATGAAAATGGAAAAAACACCCCGTTATACACAACGGGAGCGCAATATGGTATTGGGTTTTGCGGCCCAATACAAAGATATTATTGAAAATAAACGCACTGATGCCGAATCTAATCGTAAAAAGGATGATGTATGGCGTCAAATAGCCAAAGAGTTTAATGCTCGCGTCTATCATCAGCGTTCTTCAAAACAGTTGCGTCAATTGTATAAAAATATGAAATTATTGTTGAAAAAGGACTTGTGTGGTGAGGGAAAGGGTAACCGTACCTTTATGGATTTACTTAACACTATTTCACAGCAAGAATCAGTGGCCCAGTACATATCCGAACAAATGTCACCAAATGGTTATAGTAACGGTGGAGGACGGCAAAAATACGATGATGATTTTGATGACTCAAAGGTAAGTTTAAAATTTATAAAATTAATTTGTTTAAAATACTTGCTTACATACTTCACAAAAACAAAGATAACAAAAGGGGTTTAAAAGCAGTTCTATTTAAGTACTCGTTAAAAAAAAATTAAAAACAATAATCATTTTTGTATAAAAAGCCCCGTGACTGATAAAAAAAAAGATAAAAGCTTCAGTGTTAAATTTTTTAAGTAATACGGATTTTGGAACTTAGTTCTAAAAGCTTAGTGCTAAACTTATCTTGCTTTAGCTTTTTGAGAAAATGTTACCTTAATATAGAAAGGACCTAACTCGTTTATTTTAAGTCGAGATTTTTTTAGCTCATTGTTATATATGTACAAGCAAACCATATGTCAAAATAAACAGTTAGGGCATTTCTATATTAACCAAAAATAAAATTTTTTATTTAGATTAATTTTTTATTGATGAAAAATAAATATTAATACTTTCTCAATTTAAAAATTTGTAACCGTTAAAAGCTTAAAGTAATTTTAAATAATTTTGTATTTTTTTTTAAGGCTTGTCATTTGAATCTTTTTAAAATTTGAAAAAAGGTCCAAAGCTATGTTGCCGTTTTAGTATATGTATAACCTTCTAATAGTGATAAGAGTATATCGTTAGCTGAAATGCAAAACCACGTTACTAAAAAAATCCCAAATCGATATTTTAGCATATCGTCGTTGTAAGTTATTGTATTCTATCAAACACACAAATCCTATACTTAAATAAAACTTGAAACAGACTGCCGGAAAAAAGAAACAATTTACAAGAACTGCCTTTGCAATATAGAAAAATGTTTTTGGTTCTCCTGTAAAATTTGGAAAAATATAGTTACGCATTTCAGTAGTAGTAGTAGTAGTTTTGCATTTCAGCTGACGATATATCAGTTTCTCATTCCGTTTGCAATTTCTGGCAAATTAATTTGCGACCCCATAAAGCATATTCACACATATAATCTGAGTCCTTTTTAACAAGGAAATTGATAATTGTGATTTTTTTCTAAAAACGAATAATTTTTTATACATAAGTTTCGTTATTTGGCTATAGTTTACCGCCTTTTTTTGTTTATGTTGCATTCTAAGGATAATGCAGTTTACATTGTAGAGCGTATTGAAGATAATGCAGGCAATTAAATAATGCTGCCAATAAGTTTCAAATTAATAAACAATTTTCGTGATTTTCAATAAATTTAAGATAAAAAGCGGTTTTTGCTTTTGGTGATATAGCGACTAGTGGTAAATGTGGTAAATTTACACTTTTTACTTTAACGTTGTTGTATTGTTTACATCATTTACCATAAATACGCAACTTGCTAGTTACTTTATAACCAATAGTGAAAACTGATAAAAATTAAAAAAAAACAAGCAATAATGCTTATTAAATTAAGAGAAAATACGTACATTATTGAATATTTATTGGCCTTAGTACATACATATATGGTTTTCAATTTCAATATTTTAAACAAAATTTCGTTTTAGTTTCCCTTGCTACAGCATCCGGTACTTAAATATGATGGCATGGATCATGATGTTATCGTCATTAAATCAGAAGATATAAGCGATAACGACCAGTCACGTAGTGGTGAAGCAATGGATGATGATGATGATGATTGTTTAAGTCCCAAAGATATCCCGGAAGTATGTTTGGAAGAGGAGGATGAGGAATTATTTGCAACAGATTTAAGGCAAGATAAGCAGCCAAATTCTTCAAGTTCATCGCAACAACAACAGAAATCTGCGCAAAACCAACAGCAGCAGCAAACGCCAAATACACAAAATCAAACTCAACCACCACTATTACATCATTCTCAGCAGCCGGAAATTACCATACAAAATGTAGGCGGCATACGTGTGGGAAGCATTGGTAGTATGGCCAATATGAAGGCTTTGCAAAATACCAGTAATAATAATAACAACAATACAGGCACAACCAATTCAGCTTTAAGTATAACACAAGCTAATGGTTGCACGCCTGGTCAGGCTCTAAATCTAAGACAGGCCAGTGTAGAGCAACAACTATTGCTAAATGGCTTAGGTTTAAGTGCGGTAAATCGCAGTAACAATATTTTAGATAGAAATCAATGCCTGCCTAATTTGCAAAGAGGAGGTCAGCAACCACAGCTTAACAGTTCTTTGCAACAGTCAATGCAAACAAATAACTTGCATATGAATGCCCATAGTGCAGCCACTCAACAATTGCTGCTCAATATTAATGGTGGCAGTCCTTTTACACCTCACAAACATTACAATCAGCAGAGACATAGTTCCACACCCCATAGTGTTGCACATAAAAGTTCACAAAACGACTATGCCATCTTAGGGCTGGAAGAGCGTAAACTTAAAATTGAGCTTTTAAATGCACAAATTGAGTATTGGAAAAAGTTAACTAAAAAGTTGGATGAAACCCCTAGTCATAATCCCAATCCATCGTGTATGTGCCACTTCCCTGGCAAAACAAGTGGTGTTCAGACGCCTTCCTCCACCAGCTAGGAGGAAGAGAAAAGGGTGTTCGCTAAAGAGGAAACATCTGAACGTCTGATAAAGGAACAAAAATCTATACAGATGTCCGAAGAAATAACAAGGCCTGCGTCGTCGTCTCCTAATCTACTAGAACCTTTTAATTATGAGATTATACAATTGGATGACAATAACGATTATGATGGCGAAGAAAAGGAGGAAGAACAAACAAAGGCGGAGGAGGAAAAAGAGCAAGGGGTAAAAATTACAGAAAGCGAAATCCAAGAAGAACAAGCTATAATTAACCAAATAACTTCTCCCCAAAACTGTAAAATAGTTGAGCATGTGCAGGTAAATAAAGAACTAGTAAAAAGAAAATTAAGAAACTCTACTAACCAACTTCGGGTTGACATTAGTCAGTCTATAAAATGGCATGAAATTATAAATAATAATAACAATAACGATAGTAGAACAAATATAAAGAAAATTAAATTACTAAATACAAATTAAAGCAAAGAACCAAAGAACGAGAATAAAAAAACAACAATGGTACGAATTTGCTTGCAAATTAATGTACCAAATTAAAAACTAAAGTGTTGTTGCTTATATAATTCTTTTTCAAAACAAAGACTGAATCCTTTTTAAAAGCCAAAAAGAAAAAAAACCTGAGGCCTACCAATGAACAAAATTAAAGTGTCTGTATATATTTAAACCCTTAATTAATTATAGTATGAAATTTAAAATTAAAAAACACGTACTTTTTGAGATAAGGCAAAATTGAAAACTTCACAAAAAAAATAATAAAATGTTTCTATTTTAATTTAATTTGTGTTTAGTCTTTTTAGTTATTTACTGCATTGCACATGTTAAGTAAGGCCTTTCTTTGTAACTTTTAATTCTTCTTTGAAATGTACTTTCATGTCTCAAAATCTTATTACAGATAGTTTTTTAATTAAACTGAAGTAATTAATTTTGTAAGTTAACTTTAAGTACTTAATATTTAAAAAAAAAAATAAGCCATTAAAAACACAAGTAAGTTGTTCCTAATCTAGTCCTTATTTTCGTGTATTATTTACTAAAACGCAATTATCAGTTAACTGCTTTAGTAATCTTTAAATTAATTTTATTGTAATAATGACCTGTCTGCCAAAAGAAACAAACTTATTTACCTTGTACTACAAATGTCTTAAAACCAAATGTTAGTTTTTAGTTTTAAAATATATAATTTAATACTTTTACATATAAAGATTATATTTATTATATAAACTATACATCTTGTCATGTTGTTTTTGTCATTTTTTTATAGAATGTAATTGTTTACATATGTATATTTTTTTTCCAAATTTAAGGCTTGAAACATAAATGTACTTAAACCTTTTTTGCATTGAAGTAAAAACATGAAAGGAAAATTTATAAAACTAAATTTATTGCGGATTACAAGTTAAGTATGTTCTTTTAATTGGTATATGATTTCTAGTCTTGTACATTCATACAATTAAAATAAACTACAAAATATAATAAAAAATATTTAAAAGAACCCAAAAGAATCAAGATTTTTCCAATTTTAATTAATTTAAAGTGTAATAAAGTATTTTTTTTAGAGGTATGTGGAAATTTTGCTTTTAAAAGAACAAAAATTTCTTATAACATATAACAACAGTAAAAGTTATAATAATAATACAAAGTTAACAGCACTGATTATGATGGAATTACAGTATCGTGGTTTTTGAATTGGATAAATGAATGTAGTTTCAAAGCTGGCTATAAACAAATTTTTTTTCAATTTTAAATAGAGTTTATAAATTAAAAAAAATTTAAACACTTTTGAAAGCAGTACTTAAAGGGTTGTTAAATGAATTTTGATATGTGTGTATGGTTTTCTTATTGTAGCTTATATTCCAATTCTTGCCTACAGATAAAATATTTGTGTCCATAACATTAAAGAAAATTTTGTCGTTATTTAAACCAAATTTTGTAGCATTTTGAATGCATCGATATAAGGTGGACGCTATTCGGGCAGACATTTTTGACTTTCCGATTTTCCTTTTTTTTTTATTAAGTTGACACATATATTGAAAGAAAATTTCAGTTTCATTGTCAAATTCTATATAAAAATCAGAGACCAGTAAGAGAATGACTCTTACGGCAACAACTACAACAAACAATACAAAATTTATAAAGTTGTTGTAAAAAGTCCGTTTTTAAGGTAAGTAAAGCGTTACATTTTGACAGTTTTAACGCGTGAGCAAACTCGAGCAAAATAAAGTCAGACTATTCCTCGTAAGTTATTTGTACCATGACATGCACCTTGTCTAAACTCTTCATAAAACAGTTGCAATATTTGGTACTATTAAACTTAGCAAAACTAGTTTAAGCAACGCTGTTATTTTGTGCCTGACAAAAACGACTGATTTTATGAACGGCTAAGACGGGTGCTGACCAGAGAACGAAGCCGACCGGCTAACAGCCGCAGCTAAGCCGCCGCCGGCTTTAGTTTATGGTATGCAGCCGCCGCCGAGTTAAACGACTAGATTCGACTAGAAGCTAAGCCGAATTAATTTTTTCGTAGCGACTAATCATAATTTAAACTTTAGGAAATAAAGCATGGCAACCAAACTTATTTGAAGATTTAAAGGGAAAAGGAAACTTCTAACTCAGGCATCACTATATATGTACATATTTAGCCATTAAATGTACTTGAAAAGTGTAAAAGTGTGGTACAATGTCGCAAAAAAATCTGATACACAATTGAACCAATGAATTTATTACTTTACATTATTTTATAAATTGAAATTTATAACATATTTTTAAAAATATTTGAATTTTTTTTTACTTATTTGTTGTAGAAACTTAGATATTCTGATTTTAAGAATATTTAACGTAGAAGTCGGCTGCAGCCGGCTGTAGCCGGCTATTAGCCGCCGCCGACCCAATATGCACTTAGCCGCCGCCGCCGACTTTTACCCATCGGCTTCGTTCTCTGGTGCTGACGGGTTTTTTGTGAAAATTTGTGTATTTTTTACACAAATATTTGCGTGTGAAGTTTTTTTTGCCATATAAAAACAAATATTCAACTAAAGTTTATAAAAATTGAACATAAAAAGTTAATAATTTTGTCGAGTGCAGCTGCTTTTTCTGTAATTTTGGATTCTAATCGGTGAAAAAGAATCTTGACAAAAGTGTATGTATGTGTTGGTGCGCGATAAAAAAGACGACGTTAACGTCTTATTGTCTGCTTTTTATTAAGTAAAAGAAAACAAGTGAAAACTCATAAAAATATTATTTAATATTTTAAATATAACAAAAGCCATTTAATTTATGCAAAGTCTACAAAATCAATTAAGGGATTGTAAAAAGCGGCTTAGAAAATCGTTTTGTATAGAAGGTAAGTTTCTTTTATTATTTTTTTTTTAATTTAGTTAATTTTCATATGGGTCGTGCCCCATCCGGTGTTTTTCGTCTTTTTGTACATTTACTGCCCCTTGTTACATATTTTTCTTTTGTGTGCTGCTGCTGCTCTGTTTAGGTCTTGCTAATGGGTGTTTAGATATGTATATAGGACTTGCTGTTGTAATTTTTTGTGCTACTGAAATTAATAAACATTTTGGAGCGCATACTCTGTTTTAGTAGAAGACTCCTCTTAAGAAAAACACCCTGTTTTTTAAATGAAAACAAAAAATTTACATACATATACACTAAAGTTATATGAAAAAGTTAATTCTTTATTTGATTAATATCATTACTGCACCCTCATTTCAAAGTCGCAGTAACGATACTAGCAGCAATAACAAATATACCAACAAATTCATCCATATTTCATTAGTCATTCGTAAAATTCATTCATGTTTTGTTTTAAGTATTTGCTGCTGTTTTCTTTGTTTTGAAAAATTTTTGTTGTTTCTAAAATCGTATGTTGTTGTTTTTATTATTTTTCTGTCTCGAATTAAGATGACTTCCAGGGATGGGAAATAAGTTTTGCATGATATCTAAAAACAAAGTTTAAAATGTTTTCAAAAAAGTAGATATAGGTACCTATTATATTTTTAAATTTTGTTTACAACTTTTCAAGGGTAGGTATATATTAATGGAGATGGTAGGTAGGTATTTGCTGCCTATTGCAAAATCTTTAGCATTTTCCGATAGGGTGATAGCTTTTGTAACACCTTGTGTAGGTACCTGGAAGTGTTTCGTTGCTGAAAAACGTACTTAAAAATGTTTTTCTTATTCTTTTGTTATCCTTTATTAATGTGTTTAGAACAATGGTTGTCAAAAATTCATTTTTAGTGCACAATTGTGCTACAAAAACAATAAAAACAAACTCACACCGACGCTTGTTCTCTTTTATTTCAGTTTGATTTCAGTCGTTAATTGAGTGTTAACGAGTGCACATGGGCGGATGCTTACTGTTTTTTTTTCAGCTTTGTTGTTTTTTCAGCTTTGATTTAATTTCAAAATAAACCAGCAAACAAAATAGTATAATGGAAGACAAAAATTTTTGTTTTGTCATTAAAAATGCTTTTGGTAACATGCAATGCATTTTATGTTACCAAACATTTAAAACAAAGAAAACATTATATTTCTTATATTTCTTCGAACCGAAGTCCAAGCTCCAAAAAAATGGGAATAGAATTTTGGAAAAATCTAAATGATTTCGATTTTCCAGAGTTAAAAAGAAATGCTTTGAAGTTGTTATCCCTTTTTCCCTCTACATATTGCTGCGAACAAATTTTTTCCGACTTAAAATTTATTTGTTCCAAGCAGAGAAATAAATTAACTTCTTCAAATTTAAAACATATTTTGTTAATAAGAAATTGTTACAAAATCTTGAATTTGGAAAACTTAATTTATAATACCTAAATACACTTAATTTTTTAAGTTTTAACTGTAAATTGAACTCGCCCAATGGAATATGTGTAAAAAAAATTGTCTAATTCTGTAATAACTGAGGCATATTTTTTATTTAATTTTAATAACTTTTTTTAAGTTCATTTCCATTTTGCTTTAAAAAGTAAAATTCATCACATTTGCAATGCTTAGTTTTTTGTTTGCTGGGCAATTTTCTCTTATCCAATACAGACGCATTTCATTAAATGAGAAAATTGACAACCCCTGGTTTAGAATCTTTTAGTTATTTTTTTTTTTTATTTTAACCCTAAGTACCTAGGTCTTTTTAAATTTTTAAAGCTTATCATCTATATATGTGTAACATTAACAAAACATTTCTTAACATTCATTACAGATCAAAAAGCGCTGCATTTCATTTACCATTAACAACCAGTAATAATACTTATCAACATATACACCTCTTCTCATTAATGTAATATTAAATTTTGCTTTTTTTAAAGCTTAACCCACTTCAAATGTAGCCGCCATAACTACACACCCACATTTTATTTGTGGTTTATTTTCATTAAGTAAATTTAACATTAAATGTCCCAAAAACGTTAAAAGGAACTGGAAAATAGTGGACAACACACATAGTGCCATTAAAAGATTAACAAATACACCATTAATTAAGTTTTAATGCCAAATAACATGATTTAACACACCTGCCATCCATCTTAAAGAAATATACACATTTATCGTAACATGAAAAAACCAGGAAGGATTTTTAACTCATATTAACAACGATTAATAATGAGATACTAAAAGGAATTGCACAAAACTTAAGGTGTGACTTATAAACACATTAATTTACATAAGTTAAAGTTCTAACGAGACTTTACATAAATTTAAAAAGAAAGCACCAAGCCACGTCATATAATTTTATAACGAAAAATCCAATCACTGCTTTAGATAAAAAAAATTTTGCTTAAAAACGCGCTTCATCACCATTTGCATTTTTTTGTTTTTGATTGTTTTCAAACATAAATTTTCATTCCAAAGTAAAAATACAATTTTTGGCTAAAAAAACAAACCCCCATTTTATTTTTTTAAACTTTTAAAACATTTTTTATTTTCATATATTAATATTTTTAATCGTGTGAAACGTTGTTGAAAAAAAAACTTTCAAAATTCTACCCAATATTTTACCATTACCACCCAAAATGGCAGATTTAATACGCCTGGGCAACGTGGATGTTGTCATACAGAAAGATAAACTTGGCTCTCCCATCGGCGGTTCAGACGATGGTAATTTAGCTGCTTTCGCAGGAGGAGGCGGTGGTTTAAATAATTTTATTGGTGGCATGTCAGTAGCTGGAGGAGCTGGCAGTGGTGGCGTTGGTTTCGATATGGGTGATTTGCAACAGGAATTGGATCAGGATGAATTTGATGGAATTAATATGTTAAATGGTAAGTGCTTGCTTTTCCTGTTTTTTTTTTTTTAATTTAAAAAAGAAAATATTGCAAAAAAATAGAAAAGTTAAGTAATAAATGTTACAACTTGCCAGATCCAATTTGCCAAAAAGCTTGACATTGACCAAAAAAACTTGATTTTGAAAAAAAACTTGTTTATTTTTTTCATAAAAATTATTAGAATAAAAACAAAAATATCATAAAAAGTAAAAATAACAGAAAGAAATTAACAAACAAAAATATAAACTCAATTTTTATTAACAAAAGCTTCAATGAAAGTATTGGAAATCAGCTGTTCAATAACATCAATTTACTAGTGTTGAGCAATGGGGTAAATATCAGTGTTGGCACTTTTATTATAATTGTTTTTAAAAGAGAAATATATTTTTAAAACTTTAATTGCACAGAAAAAAAATGTATCATGTTAGTACTTAGTTGTGTTGATAATAAAAAAATGGAATTTAGATTTGTTTTTTAGATACATACATATATAAACATACTTTTTTAAGTATTATTACATAGCTAGAATAAACTGGAAAGAAAAAAATTAACTTACAAAAAAACTTGACAAATTATTTTTTCACTTAACACTTGACGTGCATTAAAAAACTTGAAAATCAGGCCAAATCAGGCCCGTCTGGCAACCCTAGTTACAACTCTTTGTTTTTTTTCGCAAGAGAAGTGTAAAATTATGGTTATTTCAAAGAAAAAAAAAAAACAAAAAAAGAAAACTAAGATACTAAGTCAGGTAAAAAAGAAGTTTAAAGACTAACAAGAGAAAGAGATAGTCTTAAAACGGGAAAGAAAGAACAACTTAAGTAGCCGTTGAAGATAGTCTTCCAATTCCTTCTTATTTTAACACATGCTACAATCATCCGTTAATGCAGCGATCCCATTTGCTTGTTCTTGTCTTAACTGGGCAATGTCCAGTAATGAACTAAATTTTTCAAGTTTATGGGCCACCTAGTGTGTGTAGAGACCATCTCCGGCAAATAAAGCCCCAGCTTCCCTACAGTCACTCCTGTTTTTTTACTAAATATTTTTCATGGTTGTCGAGCCATTCATTATGAGCGAGGTGGTCGGCAATTTTATTGCCAACTTTGTCGCAGTTTCCAGTAAAAAGCTAATAAGTCCCTCAAAGGTCCTTCTACAATCCATTAGACTTAAAGCACTGTTCCTTAAAGGCCCTAAGGGCTGCCTGAGTGTCCACATAAATTTTGATTTTACTTTACTTTTGCAAAAAAAAAATATTTTTAAAAATCAATCTCCCTTTAGCTCAAAACACTTCTTCCAACGTTTCTCCATTTTTTGTATCTGTTCCAAATAACAGGATTTTTCCAGGCATTTGTTTGATCAACAATTTCATCGTTGGAGCTAAATCTCTTTCCCCCGAACCATTTCTTTACGTTTGGAAATAGAAAATAGTCACTGCGGCTAAGTCTAGAGAATATGGTGGATGAGATACCAATTCGCAGCCAGGTTGATGGAATTTTGCCATTAGGACTGCACACGTGGGCACCCGTGCATTATCTTGATTTAAAAACAGCTTTACTTGACCATATGGGGTCGTTTTTTTAATCCTCGTTAAATTGTTCCAATAAGTTGGAATATCATTCGCCGTTTATTGTTTTTCCCTACTGAAGGTAATCGATGTGGGTTATCCAGCGTGCATTCCAAAAACATTTGCCATCACCTTATTGGCCGACAAACTTACCTTGGCCTTCTTTGGAGCCGGTTTACCCGGAGAAATTTATTGGATCAGCTTTTGGGGTGTAAGGTAACTGTTACTTTAAACATAACATGTTATATAAAGTAACATATTCGTTTGTGAAAAATATCAACAGCGATCACTGTTATTGTTAAGAATAACAGTGATTTAAAAATCACGGTCACTGTTCACAGTATTCTTCAAAAAAATCATGGGATCGTTCATCTTTTAATTGGTACAATCTGAGCTGGATGTTAAACTTTTCCCATTGAGCGTAATAAACATCAGCTCAAATGCCATCCATCAAGATGCTGAGGGTATAATTACAACAATATGATTATATGACATAACACCATTTTATGTGAATCAATCAATTATTATAGTTTTAAATTTGTTTTTATATAGTTTGCATAACTAATGCCCATTGTATTAGGTTTTTTATTGAGTTTTAAATATATTTTAAGAAATCCATCAATAATAATTTAATTATTTATTTTAGCCCAAATATGTGATTTAATTAATTATCACAAATAAAAAAATCTGTCTTATTAGTTTATAATTGGATTAACGGTCACTAAAATACGATTGTAGTGCCAAACACTAATATAATGTTTGCCAATATAATATAACAAAAAGATAATATTGTTTGTAACATACTTTTTATACCAACAACTATTGTAAATTAAACAAATACTTTTTACAACAAAACCCTTTATTATATGTTTTTTATAATTATTCATTTTTAAAGTTTTATTACGTTTATAATAATCTTTGTTGTTTGTCTGTTATTTCACATTTAAAGTTTTTTCTTTTCCCAACATTGTCTTATAATAGCTAACGACTAGAGATATTTGTAATCTCGTTTAGTTTAAATTTTATGGTAATAATTGTTTTTGACTGTGTTATTGTTGATTGATTAGGTACTAAAGTTTAGTTCATTTAGGCATGTGGTGGTATATTTGACAAAACCCAAGTGATTACCAGGGCAACCAAAAATATGCAAATTTTAATTTTTTTCTGTGCGTCACATTAACCTATAATAGTGTTATTTATCCGTTTCAGAACTTCTGCAAAATTTTGGCATCCATTTGTTAGGGCATATTTTTGCATATAACAGCATGTTCTGGCATATTTTGCATATTTTTCCTTTTAGAGAACTTTTTTTGCATTTTTTATATTCAATTTGAAAAAATCCAAAAAAATCTTTCGAGTATTCATTGTCACCTTTGTTTTTTTATTTTAATATTTATTTTGAAGCGAAACCCATTATAATTATCATCCGTTTCAGAACTTTCGAGGGCATATTTTTGCATATTTTGCATATAACAGCATAATTTTCACATTTTTCCTTTTTATTTTTTTGTATTACCCGTCTTAAAGCATTTTTTGAATATTCAATATTTGATTTGATTAGATTGTTAGCTTTTGCTTTTTTATTTAAGTATTTATTTTGAAGTGAACCCCATTTTTAATATGCTTTGATTTACAAAAAATCGATACCCGACTTGTTAGTTTTAAGAAGGTTTATTTAAACATTGAACCTTATTATGAGCTGCATTCGATGTTTGATTTTCGTTGGCTATGGAATACCGACTATCGAATATCAATTTCGTATTATAAGCTGGCAGCACTGTCAAAATTTTTTCGTTGCGCACCGAATTTTCTATCGAATGTATTTTTGCTTTCGACAAAGAAATGTAGTGGGTAAAATTTGTTAGCCGTCGAATGTAGGTCATAATACCAAATGAAAATTTGTTTGATCAGCTTTTCCGATCACAGTTGAAGATCGAATTTTGTTCTTAATATGCAACATTATTTAACATCATCTTGGAGTTTTTTTGTTTCTTATTTTGTACCTGAAATTTTTGGCAATTATAGTTCGTTTTTTCGTTTACCCAACTTAATTTTAAATACTGCGTTTTCGGTTTCTTTAGTCTTAAGTTCCTATTATTCTTGATTTTAAAGCATATATTTTAAATTTTTTGAAGCATATTTTTGACTTTTACCGCATTTTTTTTATACGCATAAAACCTTTTTTCAAGAGCATGTTTTTGGTTGCCCTGGTGATTATTGAAATTTTGTAATTCTACATGTAAGGAAAAAGGTGATAGTTAAAAAGATCAATTCCTTAATTATAAAACAACACTATTCTGCATTTTGATTTTTATCAAAATTTTCTCCGTCGGCAGTTGGTCACAAAAACCTTTTCTTTAGTAAATTTAGGATTTTTAGTCTTTTCGTACCAAGATTTTGTGCTTCTAAATATTAAAATTGGGGGAAAAAATTGTTTTTGTATTTTGATCAGGGACTGTACACAGAAAAAACTGAGTTGTAGAATCAGTAACAAATTTCAGAGAATCAGTAAATATTTTGTCTGGCTGAGGACCAACAACGGAAGTTGTAAATTTAGACAAACAATTTTGCAAGAATTTTAGTTTCTGTTAAAAAATTTTGCGGAGCTGGTTAAATATTTTATTTGTCTAGGCGAAAACTTTGTTTGATTTAAAAATCAAATAAAAATATTATTAGAGACTATTAAATAAATTGACTAAAAAAATAAATTATTTTGAACAAGAATTTGTTTGAAAAAATTTTTTTGTAGTTTTTTGTGTGTAAATAATAAATATTTATGAATTTTCAATGAAAAAATTTAAGCACAAGGAAACATCGGAAAGTGAAGCGAACTACACCATTTTGATGGTATTAAACTAGATTTTTAGATTTTTAATTTTTTGTTAAGAAAAAATAATTAATTTTGGATTTTTTATTTTTTTTTTGTTTTGGCAGAAATAACTGTTATATTTTTAATTAATATAAAAATCAAAAAATAACTGATTGTTATAAAAAAAATATAAATCCAAAAATATTTATTTTTTCTGTAAAAAAAAATAAAAATCAAAAAAAAAAGTAATAATTTTTTGACAAAAATTATTTTTATTAAAAAAATAAATGTTATATTTCGATTATTTTTTTTTTGCCATAATAATACCATTCCCTGGCATGGTGAAATCATTTGACCAGGTGGTGTTACGATCACAGCTGATTTACTTTTTTCATGCATAAATCGAGGCTGGGTTGTCAAAGTTGTTTACTTTTACATATCTTTTTTGACACCTGAGCCAACGAAAACGAAAATTTTATTCACCACAATTTTGTTGTAAAATCACCACCACCTGATGCATTTTTGTGCCATGTTCCCTGGTTTTGCACGTACGGTTAAAACTGACAAAAAAAGAACAAAGTGTATGGCCACCTTAAGATTATAAAAACCAAAAAACTTTGTGTTTTTAAACCAAAAATAAATTGTCACCATAACTACTAACTACTAGCCGTAACTACTAACAAACTATTGTAAAATCCTATTAATCATGTTAATAGCTATAACTTTGAAGACTTCAAAGTAGAATCTGAAGCACTTTCTCAAAACCACACTTGTTTTTCGATTTTAAAAACTTTTTATTTATTTTCCGAAAAAAATTTTTTTTTAGGAAATTCATGAAGATATGAAACTTTTTTATGACGATGTGTCATAGCAATGAAGCAGATTTAAGACTTTTTTTAATTACGGTATTAAATTCATTATCAAGAATATCTTTAAAAAGGTGTAAATAATTTTCCTTACACTTCATGCAATTTAAAAACCATTTTCTGTTGTGTTTTTTTAGAGATAAAATAAATAAAATGCACCATAAGTTTAAGGAAAGTTTGGCTTAGAATAAATTTCTAAATACCCTACTCTTGGTAAGAAAAATAAGGATAAAATGTTTGCTTATAAAGGTTGCCATATTTTCGGACGAAGAAAATGTACGCTATCGCACATTCCAGGAAGGATTTTTTAAAGGGTTATTTTAAGCAGTTTAATATTTTGAGTTTTAATATTAATATAATTGCATTTAATAAACAATTTTGTTAAGTATTTTTAAATTTTTTTTGTTTAAAATTTATTCATAAAATTAAAGGGGACAAACATATCGCTGCTACCCTATAAAGGTTTCTTTTTAAACTACCAATTTTTTATTTCTTTTTAATTTTTCATATTAAATACTATTGTGTAACGCCGCCACACAGTCATAAGAGTGACTGTGGCGACGTATATGGGTTCTACATTTTTGTTTATGCTTTAATTTTTTTTGTTGGCCGTACGACGATTTACACTTTTACACTTTGTTTCCTTTCTAGTCATTCAAAAATTATTACGTCTGTGTTTCCGTATAGTTGTCTGTCTGTGCCTGTCTGCCTTTTTAGATGGGTTTTGTGTTAAGTGCTGTGAAAAGAACTAAGTATATGTTGTCTTTTGTTTTTTTTTTCAAGCACAAAATACAGGGTCCCTGGTGGCAGATTTATATTTTCAAACTTTAATAAAAAAAGTAATAATTAACATAAAGTTTTTTTAAGAGCAGCGAACGAAAGAATGGAAATGCGGATTTTATTTTATATAGAGTATGTCATCCAGATGTCTTTCGCAAGTTAAACACACTGTTTAAAACGGAGCCTTGTGTTCTACGCCCCATGCTACAGTAAACTTAATTCAATTGAGCTGATTTCTCGACGAATATTTTCCTTAAAAGCCACTAAAGATTGGGGATTGCCATTATAAACCCTCTCCTTGAGGAAGCCCCATAAAAAAAATCCATGGGAGTTAGATCGGGTGACCTCGGTGGCCCTAGGATGATCCCAAAGCGACTGATCAGTTTTTGGGGATTTTCCCGAAGCAAATTCATCAAAGCTCTGGCTGTGTGTGCAGTCGCACCACCCTTTTAAAACCACGTGTGTGAAGAGTACGATAGATAAGCTCGCAGGCTTGGCAAAAAGAATTCCGCAATCATGCGTCGATAATTTTCGCCGTTGACATTCATCACCTGGCCTCTAGAATTTTTGAAAAAAAATGGTCCAATTATCTCATGCGTGAAAAAGGCACACCAAACAGTTACCCTGGGGCAATGCAATGGTTTTTGACATTTCAATTAAGGGTTGCGGGTTCTTGGAGACTAGTAACGGCAGTTTAGCTTGTTGACGTGGCTGTTTAAGTGAAAGTGAGCCTCATCGCTCCAAAAAAAAAAATGGGATTTACAGTGCGAAAACGCTCCAACATCTTTTCACAAAATTTTTTTGCGTAAATCAAAGTCACTTTCTTTCAGTTTTCGAATGATTTGAATTTTGAAAGAATGGAACTTCAGATCCTTTTTTAAAATTTCATGAATAATCGCTCTTGGAAGTGCTCTTTTCCATACTGAAAGTCGCAGTTTTTCACGTAAACTACTTTCAACCAGTTCAATGTTTTTGGGAGTCCGTGAAGATCGACTGGGCCCTGGCAGTGGGGCATTCGAAGCCGAAGCAGTTGCACGAAATTTTGAACGAATTAAATTTACACTCAGTCTATCACGTATTCGCCGGATACCGAACTTTGAAAAAAATGTTGCTCGTCGACAATTACGTAAGAATTATTACTCTTAAAAAATGTCTACCCAGCGAACGTGCAATACTCACTCGACCACTGCGACATCAACACTGATAATTCCAACGGCGCCACCTTTTCTCCGCACCGTTTATTACTTTTTTAAATAATCAAATTTAAAAATATAAATTTGCCACCAGTCACCCTGTATATAATTTTGCTTTCTTGGTTAATGTTTCGTTTTTTACTGTTTAAATTTGATTGTTTGTATTTAGTCTTAAGCTACTGTGCCACAGAATATTAATTCAAATGAGTCACACAATTTACCTTACAAGGTATTTATGTTGCAGCATTAATTTGTATATATTGTCGTGGAGTGTGTTTTCAAGATGACTTTTGTAGTTGTTGTTTTAAAAAAAGGAGGAAACAAAAAAACAAAACATTTTTTAAAATGGGTTCTAAGTAGAATTGTAGAATTTAAATCTTTATGTGTGAGCTAAAGTAAAATTTTAAACTATAGTTT
The DNA here is from genome assembly GCA_963583895.1 of Melanophora roralis. Taxonomy (NCBI): domain Eukaryota; kingdom Metazoa; phylum Arthropoda; class Insecta; order Diptera; family Rhinophoridae; genus Melanophora; species Melanophora roralis. Next base: position 92,572,809 of record OY757190.1, on the reverse strand, counting down.
AGAAAAAAACTGCGGAAATTTGAATTGCATGTGTAAACGGATTGATTCACTTATTTAAATCTCTTCTGCACTGGTGTTCTTATTTGGCGAGAAGAGGAGAATAATTTAAAAATAAAATAAAAAATATGCAGATTAAGATAAAATGTTTAGTTGGGGTTATGGGGTTAGGTAGAACAGGCAGCCGTTGAAAGAAAGGATACAGCTCACTTGGGTCCGCTTAACTCGGTCCCTTTGTGTTACCTGGAGAGGCAAATAGAAGGATAAGAAAGAAAGAGCAGAAGAATGAAGCAGACTTACCAGGGTCTCTGGTGGGAATCGAACACACAACCCCCAGACTGGTAGACTCGTGCACTTACCACTGACCTACCGGGGCACCCGGGGTTATGGGGTTGATTGCAGAAAAATTTCGAGAAAAGTGAACATAGACATTAAGCCAGATGGGCGTTACAAATATCACACAATCCTCATGTGAAACAGGGCTTAAAAACACATATTTTAAAAGGCAGAAATTCACGAAGCAACTTAAAAGCAACCAAAGTACAAAAGTTTTTTTTTAGTCACCGTAAAAACCAGCTCTGCTATTTATTTAACATAATTTGTTTGTATGAACTCGTTTCTTTTATTGTTTGTTTTTAAAAAAAAGGCAACAAAGAGAACTATAAATAAATTAAAGCTTAAGAATTTAAAAGTTTGCAAGTTTCAACCTTTAAGGAATTTGGCACAACTTTAATTAAATACAAAATCTGTATGCATTAAAATATTTTTAAAGATTTAATAGTAAAGAAGAGAAGAATTTATACAAAAAGTAAATTCAAATAACACAGGATGTACACAGCAATGCCCCACTTGCTTCGCTAAACAAAAGCACGATTTTCTATACATTTATATTGATTTACATTTAATTGGTAATGGGATTTAATCGTTAGATTTAAACGGAAAATACCCTTTTTAATTTTTTTTACAAGCACTCAGGGGATGCCCCTATAACACGCATTGTGTTGGTATCAGGAAAATAGGTAATGGGAAGGAGGATAGAGGGAGTAGTGTTTGAGGACATTTGATTTAAATTTATCAAGGAAACTGTAACAGGAAATACATATTTAGAAAGCTGATTCCACATACGAACTGTGGGACTAAAGAATAAATTTTCCTTGTAATGGGTGGTGCGAATCACTAGCCAGTCGACCCCCCAAGTGGGTGTGACCTTCTTGAAACACGCGTATTTTGCACAAAGCCCCGGGTTTTAGGAACAAGTTACTAGATTTCTTCAGAGAATATTTAATTATAATATCGGTTGGACAGCGAAACACATCCCACATTACGACGGTGCTTGAGTGAATTAACCAAAGAGTACCTTTGCCCGATCCTGTGCGCAGTCAAGTTGCCTTAAAATAGATTCTGGAGGATCAGCCAATACATGGAAGTTATGTTCTATTTTCGGTCGGATGTAGGTGGTATAAATGTTAAGATCAGATGACTTAAAATATTATCTTCAATGTTTTTAAAAAACCAAGACACTTGAATGCTTCTTTCGACACAAGAAATGGGGTTGCCATACAAAGTTTACAAAAATTATAGGAAAACGCCCATAACTTCTCCAGTGTCGGCGTTAGAGATATAAAGTTTATGACCAACCCCCATTAGTTCCTCTTCCAAACATTTTTCTAAAACATACCCCCTATCTCTACCCTCTAGGGGGGCTGCCATATAAAATTTGAAAAAATTAGGACAAAATCCCTACAACTTCCCTAGTCACACTAGGAGGGTTTTCAAAATTAGAAATATTTCATAAATAAAAAAATTAATAAAAATATAAAAAAGTTTGGGGCTTAGAAAGGCCAATGTGAAGGGTATATAAGATCCGGGGCAGCCGAATATAGCGCTCTTACTAGTTTTTTTAACCATTTTCGAAATAAGATTCTTTATTTGTGTAAAACAAAAATAATTTATTTTAATGTAAATCACATGCTCTAAAATATGTAGTTCGTGATTTTTTCTTTTTTATTTTTTGATAAATATTTCATTACTTCGATAAAGGCTTAAATTTTCTTAAAGCATAAGGAAAATCGTCGATAATGATGACCCCAAAGTCAAAACAATCCGCTCATATTCACATATACATACATTCAAACATACACATCTACATATGTACTTTCATGCATACAAGTGTATTTACAAATATTTTTTTAAACCCGTCACCTAAATGACCATAGCGATGATGAACAATTTGACAAAATAAAACTCAAAAGCTTTGTATCTTATTGAAAAAAAAGAATATAAATTAAAAAAAAAATAAATTGAACAAAGCAAATGACAAAAACCCAAACATATTGTTAGTCAGCCAGCGCCTTTGCAACCATCCATCCATCCATACAATCAGGCAGCCAAGTAGTCTGTCATTTAAGTAGGTTGGTCATCGTCAGTATTACTATTGCCAACAAGTGTTGCTATTCCTATGAATATATAAATTTCTGATTTGAAAAAAAAATTTTATTATTATTTATTAAAATCGTTTGTTTTCTTTTAAAATGCATTATTTTTTATTTTACATATTTTTATTACACATACATACATATACATACATACATACATACATATGTATATTTTATTACTGTCTCTTATCAATATAAAAAAAAACAACAATAATAATAAAATTACAAAAAAAAAATAGGCTTTTAAAGCAGAGTTTGCAAAAAAAAAAACTAAAAAAAATTAACACCGGGTTACAAAAAACGTTTAGGAGAGAAAAAATAATAATAAAATTTGGTATTAATATTTTTAAAATGCCATAATTCTCTAAAACATTTCATTGTTTTTTTTAGTGTTTTACGCGTCCTTAAAATTAACTCTAAATTAAACAAGTAATAGAGATTAACCCCTTCACATTGGTCTTTTTGTATACCCAGTGAACACACAAAGCTAAATAAATTCTTTTCACAATATAAATATCAAAACAGAATTACTTTAAAGCAAATTAAAAATCAATGGCTGCAGTAGTTTTTGAAGTATAAAAATAAACTACATATGTGGCGATACGTTAGGATAACTTCAGGACAACGATATGTATGCATTAAACACGTGCATAAACACGTACTGAATAACAATAGTACCATGCATATTTTCTTATAACTGTTGATACAACAAATAAACAAGATCATTTATATAAAGGGTTGTGAATTAAATAAAAATTTGATTTTTAAAGTTTATTGTAGCTATAGTGTTTAAAAATGAGTAAAATAAATTTAAAAAACATTTTTTTTGATCTCAAGCTAAAAAATTAAGATAAAATAATATATGTATATTTAATTTGTATTCTTTAATAATTTAAATTTTAATTTAGAATTTGACTTTAATATATATTGAAACGATGCACTTTTAATTTTTGTAGCTAAATTTGTTTTATTTATTTAAATAAACTTTAGAAAATAGAAAAACAAAAGTACCTATAGTTAACCATCATTATTTGTATGTATTAATTAGAAAAAATGCCAATACCAACTTATAACAAAAACACGAAGCTACTAATCAATACGCACTAAAAGATGAAAAAACACACAAACTAATGTAAACAGATATATCTATGCACGTGTTTAGTATGCATGTATTTATTAGAGGTCTGTTTGACTACACCCAAATGCCGTTTAAATACATTCGTTTGTTTTTCAACAACATAGTGTTTTTCATTCAATGTTAAACAAACCAAATGAATGAACCCACAAGCGAAAGCAAATAAAAAACAACTTCAACCGAAAACAAAATATTACCCATACATTCATATAAATAAATACTGAATAGAATGTGTGAATATTGCTGTATGATTCGTGTAAAAAATTATTATTCATTTGTGTTTGCAAATTTGTCGTTATTGTTGTTGTTAAACATTCATTAACTCGAAAAAACACCTGAATGTTTTTATAAAAACTCTAACTGTAATGAGACTTTGCTATGTTTTTGTATTTTCAAGTGTGTTTTATACACATTCAAAACGAAAACTGTAAAATGAATGTGTTCTTCTTGTATGATTGAGTGTAACACACAATACATTCTTTCTTGTGTTGTTACTGGCTTAACTTTATTTATCTCCCATAGAATGAAAAATGTTTGAATGAATATTGTTTTTGTTGTGTATAGGCAATTAAATGAATATAGTCATGCAGATGTCTAGTATTTATTAAATACTATCAGCCAGAAGATCAAAAGTAGTGACTTATTTCATACTTTTAGTAAATATTTTACAAAAACAATTTACATTATTTTCAATATTTTAACTTTCTAATGTTAAAATTAATTGTAAATTATAAAGTTGAAAAACTTTCTAATATGTAAATACTTTTATAAATTGAAATATAAAAATGAAATATTTTTTCGATACAAAAGTAGATAAATTTTTATTACATAGTAGATATTTTAAAAAACAAAAATTCAAAATTTTTCAAATTATTATACCTATTAGTGGAACATTATTTTCCCGAACGGGGCACCTTTTTCGATAAAAAATTTTTATTATATTCGATGAGTTTAAACTTCCTTTTGTATCGAATAATTGTCATTTTGAATAGAAATTGATTGAAGGGTATTTGTATATACATATGTATATTTCAATATACATACATACATATGTATGTATGTTTGTTAGTTTGCTTGTATTTACTAAGGTATGTAAATAATAAAAAGGAAGTTGTACCAAGTTTAGCAACAAACCAAAAAAAAATTTAAAATCAATAAAAAGTGCGTTAACTTTTTATGTGTCATTTTAAAGGTAATATATGTATGTATATACATATATCGACAGCATAATATCCAAAAGGCGTAACTCAATTTTTTTTTTCAAAATAGTATTTTTGTTTTGTTTATTCGGGTGCCCCGGTAGGTCAGTAGTAAGTGCACGAGTCTACCAGTCTGGGAGTTGGGGGTTCGATTTCCACCAGAGACCCTGGTAAGTCTGCTTCATTCTTCTGTTCTTTATTTCTTATCTATCCTTCTCTAAATTTCTTCTTTCCTTCCATCTTAACCTATTCGATCTGTTTCTCCAGGTAACACAAAGGGACCGAATTAAGCGGACCCAAGTGAGCTGTATCCTTTCCTTTAACGACTGTCTGTTCTACCTAAACACCTAACAACCTTGGTTTATTCTGCCAAATAAATGTAAAGTTTATCATTAATTTTTATTTTTTTTTTAATTAAATTGAAATTAAAAAATAATTTTCCTCTTTTTATAAGAAATTGTATTAAAACTTTTTTATAGGCAAAATTTAACAAATTTTATATGTTTTTCTGCCCTTTCGAAACAAAAAAAATCGAGTTACGCCCTTGCTATATTAAGCAATCGATATGTATTTCAAAGCAATAATAAATTTTTTTTTTTTTTTTTTTTTTTTTTTTTTTTAACAAGAATGTTTAATTTCTAGCGTTAAGCGTCAGAGGAAATTTATTTTCTGTTAACTTTTTTGACTGTTTTATAGCTGTATTTGCTGGTAAACGCTTTTGTTGTAACCCTTTAAAATTACAAAAAGTACCGTTATTACCTTTGTTTAATACACATCGTATTGTCACTCTTATCGTCACTGAAATTGGTTAAAAAACGTGTCGGCTTGCAGCACGTGCTGTATTTGGTAAAAGTTTTTGAAGTTGATGTTAACTTTTAAAATATTACCTACAAATGAATTATGGCATGTTTTTTTTAATTTGTTTTTTTGATTGCTCAGCAAAATTATGAAACAAAAAATTGGTCAAGAGGAAACCAGGCGTCAATCACAATAATTTATGGTAGTTTTTTTTTGTTAATAAGATAATGTAAAGTCATGGTTAAGGTTAAATTTAAACTCGTATTTTTTGAGTTGAGATTTTTTTGATAATTGTTATATATTAGTAGAACATTTATAAAAATAAACGAAAATTTACTTTTTATTTAATAGCTAAAATTTATGTTTCAAAACGTTAGGTTAGGTAGAACAGGCGGCTGCGGAAGTAATGAAGTGATGGTTGTGCAGCCCACTTGGGTCCGTTTCCTCGGTCCCTTTATGATTTTCAAAACGTTAGGTGTTACTTTATTGAATATGCTCTTATATAACCAATATTTATCCTCCTTGGAAAAGGGTATAGAAAATAAAAAAGTTAATATTTGTGTACATCAAACAAATACGAATACCTTTTATTGGGACGAATGTGACTTAATATACATATAACAAACGGATATATTAGGTCAATAATATAATAGTTTAATATAGAGTCACTTACATACAAATGTTAAGCTAGAGTTGGGTCAATCGATCACTTTAGTTCGTTTTCTCCACGAACCACAATGTAATTTATATGGGCCTTGGAGATTGAATGAACTCGGTTGTTGGCAAAAACGAACTAAAGCAACGATTCAGACCCAACTCTAATACATATCATATGTTTGTACATGCAAACCTACATTATTTTAATTTTAAAAATAACAAAACAATTTTTTTTTTAAACTTAGATATCAACAACAATTATCAACTTTGAATGAAAATTATTTTTATTTCCTTAAGTTTTGTTTTGATTTTTTTTTTTTAAACGTGCACATAATTTTTATTTTTTTTTTTATCAATTATTTTAAAATGTCGAACGAATTGTTGAAATTTTTGTTATGTATGCCTAAGTATTAATTAGTTGAAAGTTTTGTTTTTCAGCAAAATGCTTTCATTAACAGCAATTAAATCGATTTGTTTAATAATTTTTTAATAATTGCCACCTGATTAGTGTTACGTTTGAGTAATCATCGTTACACAAAAATTGAAAATACACATACATACTTGCATATATAGGTATCTCTTAGAGTAAATTATTAATGAAAGTTAATCATTCGTAGGCTGAGAGAGTTGTTAAATGTTCACACCAGAGATGGGAATGTCAAATGGTGATTGTTTTTTAAATAGTGCCTTTTTGATTATAAAGGTTCAATTATATTTGACTTACCATAACGCCATAACCGTTGCCATAAAAACCAAAACTTAATTGGTTTCTAAGGTTATGGTTATGGCGAAATGGTAAGTAACCTATAATCAAATACAGTGTTGCCCATAAGTTTGGTTCGAACAGCTGTTTACTGTGGTATAGTTAAGTCACATATAAATGAACCTTAAAAAACTACTCTTGCTGCAATATGTGGAACAGTTTGTCAAAATTAATATAGTTTATGAATTTAGTAAAGTCTAATGGCAATTCAATAAACTTAAATTTGAAACGAAACCAAACTATAAACGTTTTGTATACATACATTCCTTTGTACATATGTATTTATGTACATACGTATACTAATTATGACAAAAAAAATCTATTTCCAGTTCTGCTTATTACTTACAATAAAACAGCTTACTAAAATGAACATTTAATTTATTTTGTATTCTATAGACATAATGTCTACAGCTTGACTACAAATTACATTTTGTCTTACAAATACTAACTTTTTCACAATATGGGTTTCGTTGTGTTTAAACTCTTCAATGCTTAATTATACCCTTCACATAGCCATAAGGTATATATCAGTTTGTCATTCCATTTGTAATTTCCATAATATCCATTCTTATAGATAGGAAAGATAAAGCCATGTTCGTCTGTCCTTCTGTTAAATCAAGTTTCCGGCGCCAAATAAAATCGGACGAAAAGCATTTTAGAAATATTCTTAGACAGAACGTTATTTACAAGTAGCAAAATCGGTTGACTATTCCGAGATATTAACAAAATTCTAAAATTACCAATTTTTTTTTGGAAAAAATGCATGCATATCCCAGCAAAAAATCACATTGCTTTGTAATGAGTTAAAATCCAAAAAACTCTTACTCATTAGCGTTTTAACCCATTATTTTAACATGGCGATGACATTGGAGGCAAGTACTTACCATGCTCGCTTACAAAGAGGGAGTTAAATAAGTACCTACCATGCTCGCTTACAAGAAGGGATCTACATGACTTATTACTTAATTGGCACTAAAATAGCCTTTTCCTTGGGCCCCTAGTAGCTCATTGTTGCATGTAAAGTGTTTTTCTTTAATGTTTTGATTAAAACTGGTTTAAAATATTAAACTCAAATAAAATATAAAATTCTAATACTAACACTATCTGCCTTAATTTTAGATAAGAAATAACTCATTATATAACTGCTGCTAAGTAATACAGACGGTATGTAATAGTAGTTGAAAAGTAAGAAATTTATAATGCCTAATCACTTCCGAGTTTTTGCTGGGATGTTCTTATTTATCTTAGAAAATATAACCAATGTTAACACAAAACTTTGCGGCAACCTAAATTAGGGAAACAATTTTTTTTGGTTAGGAGATAGGGAAGTGGTACTCCCCCAATTCATTTCATTCTCTTAATCTGAAAAACTGTAACAGCTATCGACTTTAAACCAGGTACAAAGTTGTTCCGGTATAATACGTACATTCTGGACAAAAATTAGTTGGAAAGGAGAAGGGGGAGGGGCAGCCCCCATACAAATGAATACTTTCTATGCATTTTTGATTACTCTCTATTTCGGAAACTGTAACAGCAATTAATTTAGATTGGTATATGTTGGAAAACAAGTAGTAGTTGAATAGGAGCAGGGGAAGCCCCCATAAAAATGAAATTATTAAACTCTTGGTATAAAGTATCTCTGAAACTCTAACTACAAAAGGTAATTGTACGTACAAAAGTGCCTTCATTCTAGAAAAAAGATTTGTTGAATAAGAGCGGGGAAAGTGGTTGCCCCAATGTTAATTTTAACAGCTATCGGCTTTAAATTCTCAACCAAAAGTAATTGTGCAGTAATGCCTACACAATGAAAAAAGAATTAGTTTCATAGTAACAGAGGCTGTAGTAGCCCCCATCCAAATTAACAATTTTCATAAAATTTTTGTTACGCCTTATCTCGAAAGCCCCCATGTTAATTTTAGCAGATATTAAATTATACAACAATGCCTACATTTTGAAAAAATTGGTGAGGGAAGCAGAAGCCCTCATACAAATAAACAATTATCTTTAAACTTTTGATACGAAATATCTCAGAAACTGTTGAAACTATCGTCCTCAAACCTTTCACAAGTTTTTCTTTTATTCTCTTGTTTTTATTTAAAAGAAAAATTTCTTTGGTAGTAGCCTGGAAGTGGCATAGCCCCTACAAACGTTTAAATTTTGTGAAGTTTTCTATTTTAAAAACCAAAGTAAGCTATCGACTTTAAACCCGGCACAAAATAATTTTATAATGATATTTGCGGTTCGAAATCAACTTGGCTAGATCAGATGGCTGGGTATACAAAAATGTTAATGTTAAGGGTGTATTAGGTTCGGCTTAGCCGAATATAGCGCTTTTACTTGTTTTTAATAACCCTTGACTTAAAATAAGCTTAAGAATAATATAACCACATATCATCTTGTACCAAACTAGATTTTTAGAAAAAATTGTACTTAATGCAATTTTATTTTTTCCAGATAATTACTCTTTTAAAATTTTAATTTTATTTAAATTGAAGATAATGAATGTCCAACGAACGTTTCATTTATTTGCTTGACTTTTTCACACTATATATGTATGTATATACATACATACATATGTATACTAATGTTCATAGAGCTATTGTGCTAACTATAATCAACTTCTTTTTAAACAAATGTGCAATATTTTTTATTAATTTATAGTTTTTTTCTACATCTTTTTATGTTTTTTTTTTGTACGCACACACTTACTAGTTGTTGTTTTTTTGTCTTATTGAATCTTTTATAAATCCATTGTTTTTTTTTTTTAGTTTTTTCAGAAGTATTTATACATACATACTTACATATACATACATACATACTTATGTATGAATTTATTTCTTGCTTGTGATGTGTGTGTGTTTCTTATCATTGTGTCATTGTTATTGCAATAAATGTAATTGTTTTCTTTTGTCGTCTTTACAAATTAAAAAACGTTTTCCAATAACTAAGAAAAAAAGGAAATATTACTCCTACTCCCACTTCCTCTCTAAAACAATACATTAAAAGCGGGCCCCTGTGATAAATGTATTTCACTTAATGTTATAAAAAATAATGCAGTGAAACTTCTGTGATATACATGTAAACATATTACATGAATGATTAGCCTGTGATGGCAGATTGGGTGATGCCAGAGTAGTGAAAAGCAGGTGGAAAAAGTAAGCATAAAAATAAAAAAAAATTTATATTTATTTATTGTTGAACTAATTGTTTTAAATACAAATTTTTGCTTTTTATTTTAACTTAAGTTCATTATATAATTCCTTTTTATTAGAAGAAATCAATATTTTTTTGCTAATGTTGGAAGAATCATTCTAACTTTTGTTTATGAAATTTACATTTCCATAACTTGCTGACTTTGCAGTCTATGTTAAATATTTTTTTTATTTTTCGTCTTTTTTTGACTTGTTCAAACTTATTACTTTTGCTACAGCATCGTTGCAACTAGTTATATAACTATCCCAAAACGTAACTAGTTAAAAATTAAGCTGCAGGACATAAACACGTTTTTTTTTATTTTTGCCGCATATGATTAAAATGTTGTAATATAAAAAATTTTTTATTTTTACACTCAAAAAAATTTTAAGGTAAAATTAACTGTAAATCAATTTAAAATAACTGGATATTCATTTAAAAACCGTCCAACAAGATATTCATTAAAATTAACAAAATATTTTATTTAAATTCAGACATAAAAAAATTTATTTACATATTCGTCTAAAATTTACTAGATTTCTGTCATTTACAGCAAAACACAAACTATTAGAAAAATAACAACAAAGTTAAATATTACCAAAAAATAACTGACAAAAATAACTTTAACTGAAAATCAGTATTTTTGTTAAGCTGAAGCTTTGAATAATAACCCTTCAAATCAGTTGACAAAAATATTGTATCAAAGTTTAACTGTTTTTTGTTTTAAAAACAACTATACGGAATACTTCCTAAATAACTTACAGTCAGTTACTGTAATAATTTTTTAAGTGTAGTAACTTCCATGTAAAAACCTTCCTCTTTTTAATTAACATAATATCGGGTTTACTCTTGGTGATAAAGTTTGGTATTTTTGGTAAACGTGGTAAACAACAACAGTAAAAATTGCATTGAATACCAAACAAACAAGGCACCTTATCACTAAGATAGAAAATCACTAATATCGTTTGATGATAAATAATAAACGATCTGGTATACCTTCATCATTTTCAATATTAGTAAACAATCTATCTCTCTTTTCATCACCACAATGAAATTATTTCTGTTTTTAATTATACGGCCGCTCTCTTTTACAGTGTGTGTTGTATTAAAAACGTTTTTTTCTTTCATAACATTTTAGGAGCGTTTGTGTGTTTTATTTATTTGTTGCATTAAAAAAATAATTTCTATTTTATTATTATTAAAGTTGTGATTGAGTGCGCATACACAAAATTGTGTTTGTTGTGTACAATAGAAATTATTTAAAATAAAATAAAATTAAATAAAATTAAATAAAATAAAATAAAATAAAGTAAAATAAAATAAAATGAAGTGTTAAAGGAATCACTACAAAAAACATTTTTTTAAATATTTTTAAAATAATTAGTAAAAACAAAAGAACAAATTTAAAAAGAAATCAAAAAGTTTTAATAAAATAATTAAAAACTTCAGGGAAAAAAGAAAAAAATAAGTTCCTAAAATAATTATAGGTACTTATAGGTATATGTACATATGTACATATGTACACATAAACAAAATAAAGTTTTAATTTTTACTTGAAAGAAAATATTACACAAATTTAAAATAAATCAGGGCAAAGATATGTTACATTAATACCTCAAAATTTTTCAAACTTTTAATAAATTAAAATATGTAATCCCTTTTTTAATTTAAAAAGAAGTTAACACAAACATGTAACAAACCCATTTTTTGTGTAAAAAAAATCATATAAATATTTAAAAAATAAACGTGACCACACACTAAATGCCACTGTCAACGACATGTATTTACAAAGCATTAAATTATTATCAAACAATTCAGAATATATAACAACATCATCGTCTACCACAATATCCTGTAAAATGGATGCAACACAAACATCTCATCGTAGCAGTACTGGTAACACTTATAATCAACACCATTCTAATTACAATAAAAACAATGGCCTATCTGCTAATGATCATGATGAGGATGATAATGGTAGTGTTTGTAAAGTTAATAATAACAGCAATCGAACTAGTATTAGTGGTGATATTGGCGGCATGATTGTTGATTTTGATAATGTTGATGAAATTATCAATTATGTTATTAAAATGCAATATGTTTGTTGTAAGTACACAAAAAAAAGGAAACTAGTTTTCTTTTTCCCTATTGTTTTTTTTTTATTATACATATTAAGCTACCAGTAGTATATTTTAAAAATATATACATATTTATGTGTGATACATGTTGATTGAACATGCATCACCAACACAACATACTATGTATTTCCTGTGTTTTGTTGTTATTATTGTTTGTATTTTTAATTCAGCTTTTACAACTGTTAATTGATGTGAGTTTTCTTTTGTGTTTCTAAAAAGCAAAAAAAAAAACAGCTACCACAAAAACAACAATATCAATTAAAAAAACAATTAATCGGAGAATGACATGTTCGTTAAACTTAACCTATACATGCGTACATAAACTCATCCCCCACATTTTGTACATTTAACTATTTTGCTAATACATATGTATGTACTTACATACATACTTGATAGGAAATTAATTAATTTGTTAAAAAAAAACTAAAATCCTCTTCATGACCAATTTTTTAATAAACGTACATATTCAAAACACACTTACATGCATACTTAAGTAAATTCATACATTTGTTTTGTTAAACGAACTTCTCATTCAAAATCTATTGTTAAGTGTGGACAATTTAAAAAGTTTTCTATATTAAATTGTAAATTTTACAAAAACATTGCAACTAGTGAAAGCAGGTAAATTTTTTTTATAAATAATTGATTTGTTTATATAATTTTAATTTGTACCACAAGTCATCTGATCTGTCAATAGAAGTCAGATACTATGGTGCAAACACATTTTGATCGATCCAAACACAAAATCCGATTGCAAATTTTGACAGTCTGATTGATTTTTTAGTTCATAAAAATGTTAAGAAAAATTTTGGACATCAATCGTATCAGGGCTAAATTTTTACATACTAAGAATAAAAACATTTAAAAAGAGCTTTTTTCATCTAATTGCATTTGAGGATGTAAACTCGAAGGAATTTTAAAAATGTTTTTTTCTAAGTGTACCATTTATAAATAATGACTTTTTGATTTCTCATACATACATAAGTTTAAAATATTGCTGAATAGAAGTTCATAATTATCTCTCTCTGCTACCCCTATATCTGTTCCTTTAACTCTCATCAGGAGCATAGGGCCGCAACAAATTGATTTCATTCTTGCCGGTTTTAAGCCTGTAATTTTTTTTCAAACTCTATGAATATTAGGTAAGACTGGCGACCTTTATTCTACTGATTGTTCAGCAATTGTTCTTAAGCTGTTAAACCGGTCTATGCATGATTTCCTTATCGTATCGGCTAGTTCAGAAATATCATAACATAAAGTCAAAATATCATAATTTTCGATATGACTGTCACAACTACAGTTAAGGTGGATGTCTGCGTGCTTTTAAGGTAACATGTTACTGTAAAACTGTGACCGTAAAACGAGTTGTCTTGTTTGATCTGTGATCACATCACCATTGCCGTCTTTTAAAGGTTTCCCAGTTTTAAACTTGTTTCCTTGTTGCCTTGTACATGTCGCCACTCCAATTAGTTTCTGCCGCAACTTGGGCATACATAGCTATACTATCGTACCACTTTCACAGCTCCCCCTGCTCCCATCCAAATTTTTTTTATGTAAAATTATTTTGTATTAAATTTTAAGTGGAGAGCGGCAATTATTTCCGTGATAAAGCGTTTCATAAAAATACTTTTCTTGTATGAAACCTACTGATAGGGGGCTACCACTTTCCTGTCTTCTATAAAATAAATTCCAAAATAGGTCGCCATCTTTCTGTAGCAACTTTAGCTATAATAACTGAGATATATAGGGATATACATATGCATGGATTTTGTCCTAAATAAATGAGCCAGGTTTTTGCTTATATCTCGGTCCATGGTCATGGCTTAATCGACTTTTCTATTTATAATGTTCTAGAATATATACTCTATGGGGTCGCAAATAAATATTCTGCAGAAATTACAATCTCATATATGTTTATTCTTATCACTATGTTAAGGGTATAAAAATTATGTCGTGTAAGTCATGTGCCAAAATTTTATTTAGAGCGAGTTCTATTTTGATCTACCAAGCATATGACGTCAGCAGTTTTTGGAAGAAAAAAAGAAAAAGTAAGTTTATTATTTTGGTTAAGAGCAAGGTGCCTTTATACCGGGTTTCTGGTGGCAAATTTATATTTTTAAGTATGATTATTTCAAAAAGTAATAAATGGTGCGGAGGGAGGGTGTCACCGTTGGAATTATCGATTGTGCGGAACTGAAAGGAAGTGACTTTGATTTATGCAAAAATTTTTGTGTTGGAGTGTTTTCGCATTGTAAATCCCGTTTCTTAGAGCGACTAGGCTCGACGAAAGACATCTGTATAACATACTCTTTATAAAAATAAAATCCGTATTTCCAATTTTTACGTTTTTTATTTCAATTTAAAATTATAAATCTGCCACCAGATACCCTGTACAAGGTGGCGTTATTTCGTCAGCTGATTATTATTTATTTTGCTTTGCTCCAACAGATAGACGTCAAAAGCTGCATTCTTTACGTTTGTTTGGTCTGTCTATTTCTGGGGTGACCAGTCCCCGACTTTTGAGTCGAAACTAGGAGTGGTTTCGGCCACGAAGGGTTACTAGTCCCTCAACTATTTGGAGTTAAACTGAAAGTAGCCTTGGATTGACCTTGGCTACGAGGCCTGACCAGAAGCTTGTCCTTCTAAATCTGGTACCACAGGTGTCAGCAGCCCCTAGAACCTCGGTTCTGGCCTGACAATGGTTGAGGCTCCTTTTGGGAGCAACGTGGTGGTTGTGGTTTATACCGAAATCGCGGGGAGAGCTTCTGCTCGATGTGGAGTTGCATTGCAACCGGGTGCCGTGACCCATAGATCGGTAGGAGTTTTAGATAGGCTCCGCTCCTCACCAAGGGGGAAGGCATACCCAAATGTATGTCTTCGAATTGATACTCATGGGTAATAATTTGCCATGTTGGCAAAGTATCATCCATGGGGGCGCTGGTCGACGCATTGTATTCACCTTGTGTTAAGAGCACTGTGGGATTGGGCCAACGCGGCAGGTATCCACATGAATCATCGACACTCTGTCTGTCTGTTTGTGTTTTTTGACATCTAGGTGTTTGCCCTAAAAATGCCATATGGTTGTTAGTGCTGTATTGGTAATACTAACACTATTACATTGTATAGGCACACCTTGGTTAAGGGGTTATGTCAGACGTAATTATATTTATACGCTTGAAAGCAAAAATTATAAACCATTTGTAAAATACGCAAATGTTAGGGGATTACAAAAGTGACAAGTTATATGGAAAATTCATCCCGTCTTAAAGCACAATCATCTTACATATGAATCATTTGTGGCAACTCTACTTATTGCCAAACCTAACCTTAATGCATTATAATAACAATTTATACATTTTTTTACCGTTACAATAACGTTTATGAAGAGAATTTAAAACAAAAGAGATGTTATTTTTCTCAATAAGTAATAAAATTTAACAAAGAATATTTGTTTTTGCACTTAAAAAAGTTTCTTTTTGATTTAAATAACTTTTTTGCAATATTTTCTTTTTGTTTATCAATTTTTTACAAATACAAATACATATATGTATGTATATTATATGTGTTTATTATTATTAATTATAGTTTATAATATGACAATGACAATTTTTACCACCATATTAATTGCTTCCTCCCTTCTCTACTTTATGCTGTTTTGTGGATTTTTGTATTTCATAAACAAATTTCATCATCATGCTTGGCGTTTTCCTGGGATTTATAATGTTTGTGTGAAAATTTTCATTGAAACATTTCCTGGAAATATACAACTTTTAGGCGAACGACCTGCCATTATAGCGCCACCAGAAAGTGAATGGTATCATGGACGACTTGATCGTTATTCAGCTGAATCACGTTTACGTGGTAGCAGCAAGTTGGGCAGTTATTTGGGTAAGTTTTTTTCTTAACTTTTTACTTTACACATATTTTTGTTGAATTAAAACAAAGCCAAACTAGGTATAAGAAATGTTTTTTTTTTGCTTTTTTAATAAAAGAGTTTTGCATGAGACTTATTGGAAGTCATGCCTTCTTTAACAAAACTAATTTGCAATTTATTAAAATTGATAAACATAAAAATATATTTAGTTTGGAAAAATCTTAATAGAAAAGATAACAAACAGATAAATATTGTTTTGAAATAAAATTTTGAAAGTAAGTTTGTTTACTTCTGATAAGAACAGTTAGTTATCCCCCCATTATTAAAAATATAAATTTTATAAAAGAATTGTTGCTTAAGACGGATTTGATTTTTTCTTGCAATACCATAACAATTTTTTTTTGTTTTTATTTTAATTTTTTCTTAAGCAATAAATAAATACTCTTTTGCAGTGTGATTGTCAGTAAATAATCAATAAAGCAACAAACCACGATTTAATCATAGTGCAAGTGAAAAACAAAATTATTTAAAAAATATTTTTCCAATGATAATTTATGTTTTAAATTAGGAAATTTAAAGATTATCGTTATTTATTATCAAAAAAAAAAAAAAAAAAAAAAAAAAATAATCATTATTGACTAAAATTTTAAAATAATAAAAGAATTTTTTAAACATAAAGTTTTAGCAAATAAATGCTTCCTAATGGTGTTTAGATAAAATTTGGCATGCAATCAGTTATTAACAGAAAGTATTTAAAGTTTGTTGACATTATTGTTTCAAATCTAAAATTTAAAACGTTATTTGTTTTAAACATTGTATAAAACACTACTGTTTTGTCTTTAAGACCCTTTAATGTTTTATTTGTGGTACAATTATGCAATTTTACTCGAGCAACTGATCGTCAGCCGATACCTTAGAAATTAGTTTACAAGTAGTTCAAAAAAATATCCTCTCCTAACTGCAGCGAATTTAAACAATTATTTCATTGTTTTATTTTTGTAGCCGTTCTCATTGAAATAAGGACTCTCCAAAGGTCGAATTTTCGCTACATATAGGGTATATAAAAAAAACTATGTATTAGTAGACACCCCGTTTGCAAAAACAGGATAAAAACATGTATTTTACCTTATATTACACTATATTTTAAAAAAGCCATCTGGCAACCCTCAAAAGAACTTTTAACGGTTAGGGCACTGCTACACGTTCAATATATATTGTGATATTTGGATCGCGATCCATTTAAGTATATTGATGGATCACGCTCGTATGCTACATGTTCAATATTTATCACGTCAGTATTTACGTTATTTTTGTGCTGTGCGGGTCGTTTATCAATGTCGCGAGAAAACCAAAAGAAAGCCTGTGTAGCTATTTTGCTTGCTTTTTCATTAAAGAAAAAAGTGGAAAGAAAAATTTGGAGCAAAAAGTGGTTGCAGGATCGGAAAAAATACACACACTTAAGTTTAATGGACACAATTCTTCTTTATAAAGAAATAGACGACTTCGAAAATTATTTCCGCATGTCTAATGATAATTTTGAAATCATTTTGGAATTAGTTACCCCATTTTTATTGAAGAAAGACACAGTGATGAGAGAAGCGATTTCGGCAAGGGAAAAGTTGGCAATTACTCTACATTATTTTGCAACAGGCGCGTAAGTATTTACTGTATTTGTATATTTTATTGTTAAAGTATCTTATTTTATCATTTCCTATCACCATTATTTTTTACAGATACTTTAAAAATGAAAGGTTTACAGCCATTATGTCCCGGCATTCGATAAGCCAAGCTGTCGAAGATACTTGTGAAGCGTTAATATACGTCCTTAAAGATTATATTAAAGTAAGTAAAACGCAACTTTTGTTTTTACAATTTTTAAGTTTTATTAACAATTTTAGAAGAAAACAAGTTTTTATTCACCATTAAAACTTGAAAAAAGTGAACTTATTGAAATATCTTGTGTGTTCCCAGCATAAACGTTTTGAGTTGCACCTACGGTTTGGTAGATAACATCCGGAGATTGCGTCCGTGAATACTCAGTCTGTGAACTGCTCTGGTCATTGGATTGAGACACATAAACATATCCCGGTGAAGGAGTGGATGCGCAAAAGTTTGTCTCCGTTGATATTGGTACAAAACGGCTACATCTGATTGAATGTGCATCACATGGCTCCGGTGATGTTACACTTGATGATGAATTCTGGTTTATTTGTACAGAATTCCTTTTCAGCGTACCCATCTCTGCTTCAAATAAAATGTCGTTGATGGCTTTTTCTGCGAACATTCTTTGCTTTGGTTGTAGTGTTTCCAATTTTTCACTCCAATAAACAGCTGTGGCATTAACGTTACTAGGTGACGATGTTGGTTTCTCAGACAGTAGTGAACATGCTTTTTCAATAAGTTCATTTTGTTTTGCAAAAGAGCTAAGTTTATGTTTTTTTCTTGGAGCAAGTACAGGGTTTATAGACGAAAAAGAGGAGTCGTCCAATTCTTCCAGAGACTGGTTTCTTGTATTTATTTCTAGAGAATCACTCTCATATTCAGAAACCGCAACCTGGAATTATAAAAATTATAATTATTTTTCGTATTTATTATATATGTATGTATCAGTAATAATCGTTATTAATATTATGCATATATTAATAATCTAACAAACAGCCAAAAATAAACTTATAATTATTTTAAACATTTTAGATGCCAACTGCAACAGATGAGTGGAGGAAAATTGCAGATGACTTTGAAAGGCTCCACAATTTTTACAATTGTGTCGGAGCAATAGACGGAAAGCATATCAAAATTAAGCATCCACCTGATACAGGATCATTGTATTATAATTACAAAGGGAGCTACAGTATTGTCCTTATGGCCATTGCTAATGCTAGAAAAGAATTTATAATGATAGACATCGGATGCAATGGCCGTGTATCAGATGGTGGTGTTCTTTATTATTCAAAGTTTTGGGAACGACTGCAGCAAGGCCGTTTGAATTTGCCACCGCCATGTGCTCTACCTAACACAATAGAAGAATATCCTTACGTTTTTATAGGAGACGAGGCCTTCGCTTTAAACACCCATCTTATGAAGCCTTACCCCCAAAAGAAAGCTACAAAAGAAGAAGAATTTTATAACCGACGTTTATCTAGAGCAAGATCTGTGATTGAGTGCTCCTTTGGTATACTTGCTGCAAAATTTGGAGTCTTCCAAAAGGCTATTAGCCTAAGCCCCCAGAGAGCCACAAGAGTGACAGCAGCTTGCTGTTACTTACACAACTTTTTAATAAAAAAAGAACAGCTTTATGATTCTTCAAATTCAACTGGCGATAGTTTTGAAATATTAAATATACGGTCAAATCCGCGCAACCCAACAAAAAGTGCAAAAACCATTAGAGATAACTTTTGTAAATATTATAATGGAGAAAAAAAATATATGCATATGACTGATTTATAAAAAGAGTTGATGTTTATTGTTGTAAAGGAAAATGTACTTACCACATGAACAGGCTTTTCGGTTTTTTGTAGAAATTGCAAAGCTTTAAAAGACCATGATTTTGGAGTATATACTTCATCTGCACTAGCACCGGAACGTTTTGAATCGGTAATTCGTTTGAGCTCCTTTCTGTAGTTTGACCTCAAAGAGTTTATTTTCTTTCGAACATCGTCGACGGTAGCAGTGGGCTTGATTTTTTTAAAAACCTTTAATAATTTTTCCAGTGCAGTCGCTCTTTTTATTTTGTCGGAATAAGATTTGGCCGACGAGTCCCACAATTCCGGCAATGCCTCCAAATTAAAAATGAAATCTTTTAAAATATTTTTTTCACTGGTTAATTCAGATTCCACCGGCAGAACCCACTCGCTTTCACTGTCTTCTGCCATAACCCTTTGTTACAATAAACTTTAAACAAAATTTTTCAATTGTTTTATTTTCGTTTGTTTATTTTTTTACACTGCGTATTTTATTTTATTTGTTTTATTTGACACTTTTTACTGACGTATCACGATTTAATATCATGAAAATGCTACATGTTCAATATTTATCACGCGATCCGCGATCCGGATTTTGGATTTCATATTTTAGGCCATTCTGCGATATGGATCGCGATCCATCAATATTGCATGCTACATGATACTAGAAATATCACGATATATATTGAACGTGTAGCAGTGCCCTTAAATCAACATAATGTTACTGTTATTTGTAGACCGCTCATCAATGCGCACGTATATCAGGTGGGATCAGTTTTGCAAAAACAACTTATTCGTCATAAGAATGTCAGACAGATACCATAAACTCACAACTTCTTTCTTCTTCTTTTTGAGCTATTCTTAGAATACTTCAGTTGTTGTTTTAAATAACGAAATACCGGTACTCAGCTGGTTAACTAAGGCCACCTGATACACCTGCACCCTGCCGCTCATGATGTAATAGCAGCCTTGTCATTTTAGCACTTTTAGTGCTTGATCTATCACTTTTTTTTATCTTATTTAGCCCTAAAGGCTTTCAAAAAGGCCCATTGTTATTAATAGCACTTTTTCTTAAGCTATAAATGCTTAAGTAATTGTGTAAAAAATGTCATAAGTTCAATTTCTCTTGCTTTTTTACATTGATTTTATTCAGCATTATGCATAATTTATATAAAATTAGTATTATTTTAAACGTTTATGCTCTTAAAACGACAAAAAATATATGTAATAAATAGTTTTTTCAAAAATATTGCATTTTTGTTTGTTACCTGTAGAACACTTTAGCACATTGCTTTCAAGCATTAAGCACTTTAATAATTTTAACTTATGGCAACATTGGCTAATAAAGAATAATCGTAAGCAGCGTTGCTATTGTGGTATTTTCCGACCAAATTGGTCGGATGGTCGGCTAAACCTCATTTTGGACGGTTTAAGAAAACTGACTGTAGTTGCGTATTTAAAAAAAGTTAAAACAAGACTTGTTTTCAAACAAAAAACAAACACCAGCAAAAATTTAAAGATTTGCGTTTAAAAAGGTATAAAAATACCGGAGCCCATTTTGCAACAAGAACAAAGAAAATTTTGTCGTGTTTTCCCCTCATCACGTCATATTAAAGTTATTTAATTATGGTGTCTGGTTGCAGATTTATATTTTCAAACTTAAATAAGAAACGTAATGATTGAGACAAATCTTTTTTAAAGAGCATTGTACCACCCGCTGCAGTAAACTTGGTTAATTTAAGCTAATTTCTCGACGAATATTTTTTTTAAGCCACAAAAAATTGGGAATTGTCATTATAAACCCTCTTTTTGAGGTAGCCCCATAAAAAAATTCTTGGGAGTGAAATCGAGCAATATCGGTGGCCATGGGATGCACCCAAAGCGAAGGATCAGTTTTTGGGGGAAATTTTCCTGAAGTAAATTCATTGAAGCTCTGGCTGTGTGTGCAGTCGCCCCATCCTTTTAAAACCACGTATGTGAAGAGTACAATGGATGGGCTCGCAGGTTTTTGCAAAAAAAATTCAATAATCATTTTTCGATAATTTTCACTGTTGACATTCGTCGCCTGGCCTCGAGAGTTTTCGAAATGTCATGCGTGTATAAGGCACACTAAACAGTTACTCTCGAACAATGGGTTTTGATGTTTCAATCGAGGGTTGCGGGTTCTTGGAGACCAGTAACCGCAGTTTTGCTGGTTGACGTGGCTGTTTAAGTGAAAATGAGTTGTCGCTCCAAAAATTAGGATTTACAGCGCAAAAACACTCCAACATCGTTTCATAAAAATGTTTTCGTAAATCAAAGTCACTTCCTTATAGTTCTTAAATGATTTAAGTTTTAAAAAGATAAAACTTTAGATTCTCTTTGAAAATTTCATGAAGTCTTGGAAGTCCCAGTGAGGCTGCTCTTTTCCGTATTGGAAGTCGCAGATTTTCACGTAAACTTCTTTCAACCAGTTTAATGTTTTCGGGAGTCCCTGAAGATCGACTGGGCCGCGGCCGTAGGACATTCATAGTCGAAGCAGTTGCGTGGAATCTCTGCACCCACCAACGAATTAAATTTACACTCGGTCCATCACGTATTCGCCGAACACCGTACTTTGAACAAAATTTTCAACGAGGAATTACGTAAGAATCATTTCTCTCATAAAATGTCTCCACAGCGAACGCGCGATGTTCACTCAACCACTGCGAAACTGTGAATGACAAATCCGCATAATCGATAATTCCAGCGGCGTATTTAAAAATAAAGTTCTGCCACCAGACACCCTGTATTTCGAGCAAATCCTTTATGTTGGCTTCTTAATAATCAATTTTGTTGCTGGGGTATCAGAATAAACCAGATATTTAACGTAACCTTAAATATACAAATATAAATAAATATGTATAAATTTTAAAACACACGAAAGAGGTGGCCAATTTACTTGTCCATTTCTTGAGAAATTTCTTCACCAAACGTTTGGCTCCAAAAATTAATGGTTTAAAACGCTGTGTGGCATGTGAGGGCAGATATCTAGTTGCTAAGAACGGTGTCGAATCAAAAATTCAAATCTTTTATTACATTAGCGTCTACAGGGAGAATAGCTTGCTCTGTACGCACGGTACGGGCTCGATTCGGATGAATATTACCCAAAAGAGTAAATGTGGTGACAAATCAATCTATAGTATTGCGCATTACCTGCTCAGGAGGACAATTATGTGCACCCTAAATTTTACAAAGTGCTCTATAAATTTGGCAAGCAGAGATCGATTTTAAAAAATAAATTTCACGTTTTATAAACGTTGTTTTAGTGTGAAAGTCTTGGCATGGTAATTTGGCAAACTATATTGGAAATCCTCTTCATAAGAATAACAATAAGCTTGAAGTCATCTCTTTTAGAAATTCTTTACGTTTAAAAACAAACCCCTGTTGTATACAGGAAACTTATAAAAAATGTTATTGTTTCTTACACCAAATCGTCAGTAGACTTTAACTAATTTCTTGAAAAAACTCATGAATATCCTCTGCCTTTATATAATAACCTCAATAAACTTAATGAGAATTATTATAAACAAACCAAAACATTCAAGATCCCCTTAAAAAAACTCAACAAACCATTTTTCGTTATTCAACTGTTTTGATTTTCTTTTTTTTTAAGTTAAAAGTAAAGTTTTTAAATTAAAATTTAACAATTTTTTTTTAAATTTCCAGTTCGTGAAAGTGATCGCAAACCTGGTTCTTATGTTCTCAGCTATTTAGGCCGTACAGGCATTAACCATTTCCGGTAGATATTTTTTATTCTTGCTTAATTTTAACAATCTTCCCTTTAACTGTCTCTTTAACTGCCTCTTTTTTCAGCATTACCGCCGTTTGTGGTGATTTCTATATTGGTGGTCGTCAATTTATATCGCTTAGCGATTTAGTTGGCTATTACACCTCCTGCAGTGATCTCTTGAAACGTGAACGTTTAGTCATACCCGTACCGCCGCCTGAACCGGTAAATGATAAAAAGCGTGTGGTGGCCATATTGCCCTACACAAAAATGCCTGATACGGATGAGTTGAGTTTTCAAAAAGGCGATATATTTTTTGTGCACAACGATATGGGTGATGGTTGGCTTTGGGTAACTGCCCATCGTACTGGAGAACAGGGCATGATATTTAGGGAATTGGTAGATGATCTAGATCCCGCAATTGATCCAAATACAGTGTTTCCTTGGTTTCATCCAAATTGCACAAAAAATGAGGCCGTCGATATGCTGGTTAAGGGTAAGTTAAGCTCTTTTATAGGTTTTGTTCAATTTAATATTTTATTTGCTTTTCCAAAGCTGGTCCTGGCAGTTTTCTGGTGCGTCCCAGTGATAATTCTCCTGGTGACTATTCTCTCTTCTTTCACATCAACAATCAGATACAACGTTTTCGCATTGAAAAGAAGGGTGTGCGTTACCTCATGGGTGGCCGTACGTTTGAGTGTCTTGACGCCGTCATTAATCGTTATCGTAAAGAGCAAATTGTGGAGGGCCATTGCCTTAGCCATCCCGTAGTCAATGGCACTCAGCCGGAATTCAATCAACAGTATGTTGTGGAAAAGGCGGCTGAAAAGATTTATGCCACTTTGCGAGAATGTCGTGATCAAATTGGCCTTAAGAAAATCAAAGGTATTAAGCATCACGGCCATTTAAATAAGAAATCGGATAAAACAGCCAAATGGAAACAATTGTATTTTGCATTAATAAGCGAAGGTTCTGAAACACATCTCTGCTTCTATGACAATCCTAAAAAGACTAAACCCAAGGGTCTAATAGATCTATCCTGTGCTTATCTTTATCAATGCCACGATTCCCTGTGGGAAAGGCCCTTCTGTTTTCAAATTGTGGAAAGGGCATTGCCCTGTTTGGCCACTGTTACATATTTGTGTGCTCCTAGTCAAGAGAGTTATGTTGAGTGGATTAATGCCTTAAAGGCCCAGTGTGCCTCTCAGCTGAGTAAGGCCCAAAAGAAAGTGCCACGTCTAAGAGAACTGCGTTGCCTAAATTTACACATTCTTGAGGCTCATAGACTGCCATTTAAATTAGTGCCACATCCCTACTGTAGTATTTCGTTGAACCAAGTCAAAGTGGGCAAAACAAAAGTGAAAATTGCACCAGATCCAGTGTGGGAGGAGGAATTTGTGCTAGAGTAAGTTAAAAAGAAAAAAATTTTCAATTAAAAGTAAGTAATTTGAAATATATTTCTTTTAGTGATGTTCCACCAGATGTAGTTTCACTTACCATCACTTTGATATCCCGAGGCAAACGGGGCAAGGATAGCGAGGTGGCCGAACTAACCATTGACTTGGCCAGCTTGAAAAATGGCCAAGAAACTGAGGAATGGTATCAGCTAACTGGCATGACACCCATGGGTGAGTGGGGCTCTTTACGTTTAAGAATGCGTTACTTAGATGATCTCATAATGCCCTGTGAAGAATATAGTCCCTTGCAACAGCTTTTACTGGAACCCGAGCTGTATGCGGTTAAGGCTTTGGCCGAATTGTGTCATAATGATCGCGTGCCGCTGGCTACGGCATTGCTAAGAGTTTTCCGCCACGAAAAACGTGAAACAGAATTGATACGTGTCCTTTGCCAAGCGGAAATTGCTCGTGAAAATGAAACGACAACTTTATTTAGGGGTGCCAGCTTGGCCACTACTCTTATGGATCTTTACATGCGCACTGAATGTACTGGTTTTCTGCAGGCAGCCGTTTCCGAGACCATACAACGTATTATGGACAGCAAACAATCGGCTGAATTGAATCCCACCAAAATGGATGTTAATGATGATGCCTGCTCCAATGCTGAGTTCCTTTTACAAATTCTAGATCTTGTTACACATTCAATATTCACTTCACCCGAGGCATGTCCTCGTTCGGTGAGATTTATTTGTAATTGTCTACAGAAAGCAGTTGTGGCTAAATGGACAACAGAACGTTTGGTACGCACAAGAGTCGTATCGGGCTTTATATTTTTGCGTCTTCTTTGTCCGGCTCTACTAAATCCCCGCCAATTTGGTTTGGTTAGTGAAACGCCGCCCACAGCAGCTACGCGTTCATTAATAATGGTGGCCAAATGCTTGCAGAATTTAGCAAATCTAATAGAGTTTGGTGGAAAGGTAAGATTATATTTAAAATATTTTTTATTTAAAAAAAAAGAAAATCGAATTAATTTTTATTTTTTTTTCTTAATTTCAGGAACAATACATGGAAGTGGTTAATCCTTTTATACTGAAAAACAAAGAACGCATGATTGTTTTCCTAGATCAATTATCGATGGTTACAGATCCTACAGCACCGCCTGGCTGGAATTCTGAACAAAACTCTAATCAAAATCCTCAGGACACTGGTAAGTTAATTAAAAGCTTTCTTTATTTTTTTAACTTTAACAAGTCAATTTTTTCTTAAATTACCTTTTTTAAGGCCGCGAATTAGCTACTTTACATCATATTTGTGTTTCATATTTAACGGAATTGCAAGAATTATCAAATATACTCTCAATTAAAAAATTAGTTACTGTTACCGATATGCTAACGAAACATAAACTTAAGTATCGTGAAATGATTAGTTAAGTGAAATGCGAACACGAAACAATAAAAACTTTTTTATATTAAGAAAGACATTAAAATATAACTTTAAATAAGACAGAAACATCGTAATAATAATAATAAAAAATAAAAATCATAATAATGTAACCTTTTTGGCTTAATTGGTCAACGTTGAAAAATGTTTAAAGACACATAATAAATTTTGTTTTTGTTTTTTTAAAAGCCTTCTTTGATTTAATTAATTAAAAAAAACTCATTAACAAGTCTCAAACGATATACTCTCATCTACTCTCACCTCTAACATACATACATACATACATACATACATACATACATACATACATACATACATATGTATACTTTATAACTCACAAATACATAAATAAAACAAAACAAATTATTACCAAATATTATAACAAAACAATTCTCTCTATCATCTCTCCTTGCTTGCTCTCTAAATGAAACTAAGGATATTGTAATGTTTTTTTTTATATTAACATTTATACAACAACAAAAAAGCAACATAAAACTAAAACTTAATTTTAATAATAAAACTAAATTTAAAGGAATTAACACCAATTTACAACGATTTTTTATTTACAATAAATCGTTTAAAAGTGAATGAATATTGAAAGAAACTTAAATATGACTTTTTTTTTACCTAAACAATAAAAGTTAAACAAATATCATTTTAACAAACAATAAACAATTTTAGAATTAAAACAAGTAAGAAAGTTATAGATGGTAAAGCCCGACCATATTATACCCTACACTACATTTGTATGAAGTCTATATGAAAAAAAAAAGACCGATAAAATTTGTATTCAGTTGGTAGCATAAAGTTTAAATATGTGTAAAAAATTATAAGAAGGTAAAGTAATATTTGAGCCATTTACTGAATATATTAAAATAAAAAATTAAAAAAAAAATAATTAATAAAACCTTAGATAAAGGAGACATAAAAAATGTAAAACTTATTTTCTAACTTTTTTGTTAAACATTATTTTTAAACCCTTTTGCTTTAGCAATTTCTCTGCTGCATTAATTTGACATGAAAATGTTAAACAAAAAATAAAAACCCTTAAATATGTAAAACGTTTCGTTTCTTATAAATTATATTTAATATATAATTATACATAAAAAAAAATATTTAATCCCCCAAAAACATTAATGGTGTTTTCTTTTCTGAGCATAAATGTTGCCATTTTATTTTGTAACACTTTTTTAAAACTACCTAAACCTTTGAAAAGTGGTACATTTTCAGTGACTACAACAGAACAAACATTTTAGGCTGCATGAGGCTGTTTAATACATACATGACATTAAACTGTGATACAATTTGGCGATATTCTAAATAAATATTGAAACGACCAGTTTATATTTATATTTTATTTTATTAATTTATAGTATTGATTAAATGAAATAAATATACATATAGATTTATAAAAGTAAAAAATTCAAAAGATTGCCAAGTATAGAAAATGCAATTTTCTAACAATTTCACTTAAAGAAAATAGCAATGAAGACAGTTCTGTGGCTGTCTTACACAATCGATTAAAATAAGAACAACTAGAGTTTTTTTCTACTAACTCTTTAATTTGAATTTAAATCTTTTCATTTACTCGTTCTTATTATAATAAAAGGCAACAGATTTTAGCAAACTGATTTAAAAAATTAATTTTGAACATGGAAAAAAAAGTACCAAAATCGTATATAAGTATATATTTTTTCATAGGAGCCTAAAAAAATGTAAATATAAACTCAAATTTTTAGTAAATATGTACTTGAAAAAATATATACATACATACATGCATACATATGCACATATACAAGCACGTATACATATGAATGTACATATATACACACATTCTAGAGTGTTTTATCGCTCATAAATCCAATTTAGAGAAAATAATTGACATTACTGCAAATCAGCTGTTAAATTAGTTGAGGTGTTAATAACAAACAAAAGGTTATTAAAAAAGAAATTTATTGCAAAAATTAAAATAAATCTATTTTAAACAACTTTTTTGTACAAAAATGGAATCCGTTGCAGAAGAAAATACAGAAAGTCCCTTATCATTCAAAAAAATTCATTGTAAGTAATAAATAGAATATGTTTTGCAAACAATAAAAACATTTGGCCAATTTTTAGTATGGTCGGATGGAGACACTAGACAGCTGTTGGATCTGTATGCAAATTACATGATGGATGTTGGACCTATGAAGAAGTTTAGAACCAAAAAAGATATGTGGGTCGAAATTTCAACAAAAATTGGAGAAAAAACACCAAAGCAGTGTGAAGAGCGCTACAAAACACCCGCATCTGTTTCGATATGGAATACCTTTCAATAAGATACATTGCGCTTTCTCTGCTAAGTCGCAAATTTCGTTTAAACTAAAATTTTTATAAAGTGAATTAAAATAACACAAATTTGAATATATGTACATACATTCGTGTGTATTTACTTACATCGTGTCCAGTGTATAAATAAATAACATTTTGAATAAAATTTTTAGCCCGTGGCAAATAGTTTCGTTCAATAAGCACTGCATACATTGCTTCATCTTCATCTGATGAAGAAGATGACTCCAACAAATAGTCAATTACTATATTTTTAGATGAGACCCCGTTTTTTAATTCCATTTTATGATTTCTTTACAGAAATAAAATTTTTTTATTTAACGTCAAAAAACTGATAGCAAAAAAATAGATCTTCTTCTTTTTAATAAGGCAGTGAGTAACCCTTTGATTATTTTAGGGGCAAAAATGTAGCATTTTTTCATTTTTTTAGGGCAACATTACCAGAAAAGAACTCACAACTCTGTAGCAATGCTGCCTTGCTTTTCAGAAAAGAACAGAAATGAGTGCATAGGGGAGAATAAAGGCAGCATTTCTGCCAGAAAAGAAAACGCCATAAATGATTTAAAAAAACATATTTACCTTAATTAATCTCAAAGTTATTAATAAAATACAAAATAAAAAAGTATTAGTTTTTAAGCATTTCTTTTTCTTTTTTGTTTAACTAAATACAAACTGGTTGCAAATACTTTTTAATATAAATATTTTCCTTTTTAAACTCGTAAAAAAATTATTTTAAAGTTTTATTTTTTAAAAATATTAATTTATTTAAGCTTAATTAAAGTTATAATTTTTTTATTATTATTGTTTTTTCATTTAATTTGTTTTAATAATTTTTCTTCATGTAATTGTGAAATATAAAACAAATATTAAAATGTAGTTGAAAAACAATTTTTATATATACATTTATGAAAATAAAAAAAATACATTTTGCATCCTAGTCAAAACAATAAAAAAAAATTTAAAACTTGTGTTTTATTAAAAACAAAGAAAAAGAAGAAGACTTCTGCGAAAATGTAAGTAAAATATATTAAAAGGATTTAAAATAAAGTCTTTAATAACTAATGGTAAAAGAAAAATAGAACAAATATATATACTCGGCCAATAATAACAACAAACAATTTTTTTATATAGAAAACTATTCAGCCTAATTATGAATAAGAATTCCCCCGGAGTTTTTTTCCTCCTCCTTCTTCCCTTATTCTAAACAAACTTTTTGCGATATTTATACCTTTTTCCATGCAGGACACAGCTTAAATCAAAACAGTAACTGAACACGGAAATTCTTCCCGGCTCTTTAGAATAAAGGAGTTTCATTACCGGAAAATAATTCCAAGGGAACTCACTTCCCCGAGAATATGTATAATTGAGATAATTTTAATTCAGTTTATCAGCATAACTTATTAAATTTTATTTTACACTATATTTTTAAACAGTTTTTCTTGAATATTTTCCTGTATACATTTAACATTGAAATAAAAAAAATAAAATTAAGAAAACTAAAAAAATAAATAAAAATAACTAAAACTAAATAAAATAAATGAAAAAAAGTTAACAAAAATAAAAAAATAATTTCCCGCCATTGGAGATGCCGGGGTTTGAACCCGGGACTTCTCACATGCGAAGCGAGCGCTCTACCACTGAGCTACATCCCCACAATCATAGCTGTTGTCCAATATATGTTTTGTATCTTCTCCCCAATTAATACACATCTAAGCACAGCCAAGACCAAAACCTTTATTTAATTTAACATTGCCAACCAAAGTACACTGAATTATTTCCCAAGCTGCCAACTGTTAAAAGTATGCAAGAACGTTGCTACATAACGTAGTTAACTTCCAGTTAGGAAAATAACGGAAATGCCAATTACCTTTTTTAAAGGACGGTTATAAACATATGCCTCAAGTATTAATTTGTTGATTAAAAATACACATTAAAAAATTGTTTGTATTCTAATATGTATATACAAATGTATTTTAAAGATTTGATAAAAGTTAATTATTTTACAGAAAATTATGTATTTACTTACGTGAATTCATATTGATTTATTAGCCTTCTAAAGTTTTTTAAACACAACTTTTTTCTTCAACAATTTAAGCATGTTTATTAATGTTTTATTAATTCATTGCTTATATTTATTTATTTAATGTTTATTTTTTATAATATCACTACTGTCTACAGCACATATGTATGTACATACATACATACATATTTCTAATGTATGAAAATGTTTCTTAAACTATTCTGTAGTTAATACACCTCATACTCATTTTTTTTATTAAATAGCACAATTTACAATTTAGTTACATTTGATGATAATATGATAGACGATTCATCTGCATAAACATATTTTTTTATTTTGGTTAAAAAATTAAGTAAAAATAATGGCTAAAAATCAAAGAATTCATATTTCTTGTAACAGGCGAGCAGAATCTAATGAAAGCTGCATAACATATGTAATATATGTGTACCATTCATTATTAACGTATGCATGTATGTGTGAGTATGTATAACAGATGAGCGACATACATATTTGTACCTGTGATTAAAAATCACTGAGAATGGAATCAGAGTTGCCAGTTTTTTAGGCACCATCGGCAAAAAAAAAAACGCTAAAAATATTTATTTGGGCTTTAGCAATAAAAAAAGTTGCCTGAAATCGCTAAAATTAAACTTATTAAGATTTTGACAAAACAAAAACTATAAAACTATTTCGTTTTTTTAACTATAAATTATTATTTTTTTTAAATAAAAACAATTAAAAAAAAAAGAATTGTGTATTAAAAGTACGAAAATTAAAAAATAAAGTATATGCCAAAAAAATTTTTTGCAAAATTTTTTAATTTCGTTATAAACATATTTTAAATTATTTAACTGCAATAAAGTTTTGTTAAATTCGGTAGCCCTTATATGTACAATTACTCTTAAGCAATGACTTTTTAAGATTTAAAAAATAGTTTAAAGAAAAAAATTAGTGTAAGAACTTATGACCAACAACAATATAAATGTTATAATATTGAAAGCAATTCGTAACAAAAATATTAGTTTTAGGTTACAACTGATAAATAAAAGCGTTTTCTGATGTTTAACGTTATATGTGGAACTCGTTTAATATAATATTATTTCAAATATAATTGTCATACTTATGTTAAAAAAAAGAATTAATTTTCAAAGGTTATTCAGGATTTGATCCCAAAAATAAATAATAAAAATTTTTAAACTTTGCGATTTGTTCAAAAAATCACTAACAGTGCGAACGAACCACGATGTTGTTTAAATGTAAATACATAAATTAGAATGACTTTGGAAGGTGTTCATTCAAAAAGAAGATAATGTTTTTTAATAAAAATACACTTTAAGCAAAAGAAGCACTAAATTGTAATTTATTGTGGTTTTAAAGTGTTTTGTATTTTTTTTTTCTACAAACGTCAAAATAAAATTACTTAAAAATTATTTTTGATCTCTTAAGAAAATAACCAAATAAAATAGTGAATATTTAAAATTTAATGAAATGAAATATATCACAGGTTTTTTTTTATTTTATAATAAAAACAAACATAAAAGCAATGTAATTTTAAAAAAATGTTTTTTATTTAACAAAACAATAATAAATTTACCATTAAGTTGTCTGGTAGATATTTTTAAAATATTATTTGATTTCTGTTATATTTAATTTATGTAAATAAAACATTTTTTTAATTTATATTTTCCATTATTTTTAAAAATATTTCGATAACCATTTCATTTATTTAAACAGTGTAATGCCAACAGTCGTTTAAATTGTAAAGCTTTAAAAAAACTGTTGAAAAAATTCAACTTAGTTGGTGGCACTGTTCACAACAGAGAGTTGCACATAACTGTTTATTTAGCCAGGGCTGGTAAGTTTAATTCTACCCAATCTTTCTAACAAATTTTTTGATATGGATGGAAAATTGCAAATGTTTTAATGCAAAAAATTTAAATTCTTAAATATTTTTTTCAATTCACCAAGAACGACAAATAATTAAAAAAAAATCTATAATATTTTTAATTTCGGTATTCAGAAAAATTATAAAAATGATTAAAGCTAAGCGTTAAAAATTACCAAGTCAATTAAATTTTTTTTAAGTGGTAAATTATTAAGCAAAAATATTTGAAATATTTCCAACTTACCAGACAATCTTTGAAATAGTTTTTTTGTTTAAATTTATATAATGCTGCCTGTTTTGAAAACCATGTCGATTTTTATTTGAATGATGTTTTTTAATTTAATCGATCTACTGCATTCAAACGGGTTTGTTAATTCCATTTTGAATCAAGTAAAATTTGTGAACTCGGCTTAAAATCAAAAATTTTCTTGGATTCAGGTAACAAAATGGGGCAGAATAATCTAATTCTTTTCATAAATTTATTAATAACCGAAATTAAAAAAAAAATTAACAAAATTTTATTTTATTACATTTTTACTTTATTTTTGTTTTGTTTTTTGTGAAAAGAATTTTTTACAAAAATTTTATCTTAAAACCAGCAGATTAAAATGCTTTATTTTGACTTAAAAAATAAACGAAGGTTATTTTTATTGGCTTTAATTTTTTTTTTTAATTTTAAGGTTTTGGCTCATGTCTGTATGTTTACCACATAGTTTTAACTTTATTAAAATGTTTAAGCACTACTAATATATGTATTTAAAAACATGTTTTCGAGACAAAAAAAACCTTTTTTATATATGTTAGCTTTAGTTTTATTTTATTTTCATCAGCTGAATAAAGTTTCTTTCATTTTTTAAATAAATATTGCACCAAGTCCCAGCTTTTTAGTTTCTTTGCTTCAAAATTAAATTTTTAATTTTTTAATTAGTTTTGATTTTTTTATTTCAAATTAAATGGTATTTGTTTATGTTTAGCTCTTTTTAAATAAAAAATTTATTTTAAAATAATTTTTAAATGATTACGTATATAGTTTTTGAATTGTATAATTGATTGCGGCTGTGGCAAACATATAAAAAAAACAAGAGTGAAAAAATTTTTTCGCTATTGCCAAGTAAAATAATTGTTTGCGGGTTTTGAATGCAAAAATAATAAGAAATCTGATATCATCATTTGGGCGTTTTTTTTTAATTTAGATGTGTACGTAGTAAAGGCTCGTCTTCGCGATGGCGACAAATATTTGTCTCAGTTGCTTGCGTTTCTAGAATTAATCTTAAAAATCTTATTTTAAAAATTTCACTTTGCTTTAGGTATGTGAAGAATTCCTCAAGGAATATTATAACTTTTCGGCCAATTTTTTTTTTTAGAAAGCATAACACAATGAAAATTTTATAAAATTTGGATTTTCTTTAGTTCTTTACTTTAAAAAAAATTTAAAGTTAAAAAACCAAAATTGCCAAAGAAAACAAGTTTATTGAATAATTTTAAATTAAGTATATTGGAGTAATTTTTAAAATTTTCTAAAGCTTTTTTTAAAAGAACAAATAATATAACTAAAAAATGTTTAATTGCTTTTGAAGCGCTTTTCTTTTCAAATCACTTTCATTTGTATAATTATTTCATGCATTTTATACTTGATAATTTAAATAAATTAAATTTAATAATAAAGGCTTATTTACACTTAACTTCATTTACATACATAAACATGAATTTGGAAATGTTTATAATTTTTTTCCAAATAAATATATTCTTTAACTAAACTTAAAGTTACATAACAAGTTTTCTTAATGTTTTACACTAAATATACAAAACATATAAAAATAAACATTTAACAGACTTATACGATGAAATTTTTAATGAAATTTCCTTTAATGGATTTTATGCTTGTAGACAACAAAGGGTAAATAAGAGACAACTTTTTTTACCCCTTGGTCTAGTAACATAATATTTCATGGAAATGATTTCATGAAAAATTTTTTCGTGTAAGTCTGGTAATAGACAAATAATAAATTCTTTTTATATAACAAAAAAATTCAAACAATTTATAATTTTTTTGTAATTTTTTGACAAAGCCAAAAGTTTTTTTTAAACAATATTTTTACAATAAATAACAACTTAATCTTAAAAATTCTTATTTATTTTACATAATATAAATTTTAATAAAGACAAGAGGAAGATTTTAGGGGGGAAATTGTATTTTGTTTTTGGTATGCTTAGAAGAAGTAATTGTTTCTAAATTAGTAATTAACTAATATTAATTAGTATAAAAATAAAAAATAAGGGGAAAAATTCAGTCCTTGTCATCAGTATTGGCAGAAGCAGATGATGAAGTACGGTCATGGATCAACATTGATAAGGTTTCTAAGCTGCGGCGTACCTAGAAAGTTTAATAAAAAAAGTAGATTAAAAATTGCAATTCATCAGTGAATGCACACAATTTTAAGATCTTAAGGTCATTATTATACAAGGTGGGCCAAAAGAAGTCATTCGAATTGGTTTGGCTCTCATTTTTTTGTAAATGAAAAATTTAAATTCTGTTTTTTGATTATGTTTGTAAGAATCTTTAAAATTTTGTCAGTCAAGTCGAGAAGAATATATCGGCCAAATACGCGCCGTCACAATTGATTGCTTTACAGGCTCGGGAATGATGCTCGCACTCGTTTCGAATGTTGTCCTTGAGGTCTTTTAGGGTCTCGGGCTTGTTCACGAAAGCACGGGACTTCAGAAAAGTCTGGAACAATTAGATTGGGCGACCTTGCCGGCCAATGTAAACCTCCAAAACAAAAAATTAAGCGAGCTGGAAACGCCGCCTTTAGAATATCGGTTATGGCTTGCGCAGTGTGTGCCGTTGCTCCGTTCTGTTGGATCCACATGTCCTCCAGCCCTAATTCGTTCAATTGCGGCATAAAAAATTCAGCTAACTTGGCCCTATAGCGCGCACCGTCCCCTGTTGTCGTTTGACCAGCGGCGTCCTCGAAAAAAATGGTCAGATGACTCCTCTAGCGTGAAAAGGGCACCATGCAGTCACTTTGAGCGGGTGTAATGGCTCCTCGTGCATCACTCGTGGATTTTGGGTGCCCCAGAAGCGATAGTTTTGCTTGTTTACGTACCCGCTAAAGTGGAAATGAGCCTCATCGCTCATTATGATTTTTGGTCGAAAATCGTCTACTTGGGCCTCAAGATCGAGGATGGCTTGAGCGTAGGATACACGCGTTTGGCGGTCGACAGGCAGCAGCTGATGCACGGACTTGACTTTTTACCAGAATATTCGCAGGTCTTTGACCAAAATTCGCCTTAGGGACGACCGACTGATGGCTAATTGCCAGGCATGGCGTCTAGTCGATGTTTCTGGCGACAGCTCGACATCCTCGTTAGGCAGAACGGACGCTCCTGGGCCCACCACTTTTGGCAGCGACTCGTGTAGTCCCATATTAAAGATTAGTGGCCAAATGGCGCAGTGTTTTGGGCAGTCGGTGCCGGACAACCAGGGAATCGGCGACGGAGTTCGAGCTGCGCCAACACCACAGACGAATTGTTACGCAAAAAAAAATAGAAACCGATATTCCGCGTTCTTAAGGGTGTATCGCTCCATGGCGTGTTCACTTGTATTCTACATCTGTCTAGTTCACAAATAAAACAGATTTGACATTGGCCGCCATTTGCAAAAATTAAAGCATCTTCCAATAGGGCGATTCCTTTTGGCCCACCTTGTATTAATTTTTAACTACAACCTTATATTCTTAAAGTACGGCAATACACGTGCAAAAATCTAATATTTTAGGCATAATTAAATTTCGCAAAAAGGGAAAATATATTAATAAAAATTAAACCTTAAGGAGTTCCTAGTGGCAGTTTCTAAAAACCGCAAAAGTTCTTAGGAAATCTACAGAAGATTACAGAAAAGCAATGAAAAACTAAACAGTTCTGCCTGGTCTTTGGCTGACTTTCTTTCTAAATTCTTTTCTTATCTTTTTATATATTTCGGTTTACTTCTCTTTCTTATCTTTCAATCTTCCTTTACAGGTAGTCTCAAGGGGCCGAATTTTTAGACATTAAAGTTGTCTCTTTTCCCTAGGCTTACCTTGGTGAATAAACTAAAAAATCTTCATTCCAAGTATGTTTACAAAATAAGAACACTCGACAACAGCATAATCATTACAACAACAACTTAGAACAAAAACATTTGAATAAATAAAAAGCACTTGAACTGCCAATAGAATAATAGAAAGAGTGAAGGACATTTTGATTATCACTGATAACGTCAGAAATTTTTTTTATAAAAAGCACAAATAAATTTAAAATTTAATTCTCCTTTAGCAAAACGAATAATAAATTATTAATCGTATAATAACTACTGATTAGATTTTACTTATAAAATGCCTTCGAAATAAGATTTCTTTTTTTGCAATAATTATTTAAAATAAATCAAAATACAATTGCACTTACCTTAGCAATTTGTTCTAAATTTATTTTAAGTATATTCCGAGCTTCTTCAGTACTTTTAAGCTGTAATTGTTTTTGAAAGCGTAAAGCTTCGCTAAATATTTCATCATCATTGCCGGAGTGCTGGAATATACAAACGAAAGAAATATTTATAAAAGAAGTCCTTTTAATGCTTATAGAGAAAATAATGTAAACGTAAACTTACCCAATTAAATTCTAATGGAGATCGATATTCATTGGTTTTTGCTTCTATATCTAATATCCGATATAATAGGAATATGGAAAGTAATGCTAATACTAGTGTCAGCATAATGCCCACATAAACCACATGTATTTCAGTGGGAAACTTAATGTGCAACATTAATTTCTTGCTAACTTCACTTAATACGTTTAAAACACGATTAACTTTCGTATTGGGAAAGGTCATAACGGTGGTGGGCGAAGGTGAGGTCGATGGTGTGGGCGTGGAAGCTGTCGATGTGGTAGAGGAAGCACAGCCAGCTATTATAGTAACTTTATTACCACCCTCACTTTCCGATGTGGTATTAAGAGCGGGTTGCAATACCGACTTGAGACCAATTAAATTAAGATTGGCCCCGCCAGACTTGCTGGAGCCATTGCTATAGTTAGCAGATGTTGCCACTGGTGCCGAGGATCTCGAGGAAGCTGTAGTTGTTGTATTTGCTGTTTTGGCATTTAAAGGAATGTCTGAGTGCCTGGTGGCTTCGGCAATACTTAAATTTGAATTACCTACTGAACGTCTTAGTAACGTTTGACTAGAACTATTGTGCAGCAAATTTCCATTTGCCGCATTGGAATTTTGAAGTTCTGTGATCTGAGCTGGGCTTTCATTGCCACTAATCGAACAGCTGCTATCATCTTCGATTGAGTATTCTTCTGAGATTTCTATGTTGGCCGGATCTTTGGGTAGTATTTCAGCTACACCACCCAACGGTGGACAAACGCTGCACATTAGTCTAAAGGCTGCCTCACGACTTATAAAACTGCCAAACACATGACGTTCATCAGCTGTGGCCACACCTACAGCATTTGGTATTATTTTAGCAGTTTTTTCTTTGGAAATTTTAGTAACGGAGGAAGTAGGTATAACAACCTTAAAACAATTTTCCATTAATCTTTAAATTTAATAAAAAGTTTTCGTTAGCATTTTTCTTTAACTTACCTTAGTAACGTAACCAAAAACATTAGAATAAAATGCAAAATGTTGATCTGTTATGTAGAGATGCCCTTGTAGTAAAATATCACTGACCAGTGCACAGGAAAAATCTTAAAAATTTATAAAAAGTTTAATTGAGACTATTAAATTCATTTAAAAGTTCAATTTGTTTTTAACTTACAATTTATTAAATTCTCATCCTTTGATATCTGAGCAAAATGTCTATGAAACTTTTTGATACGTGAACTCGATATTTCTTTGCGTTTCTTCTCTTTTTCGGCCGTCGCTGTTGTTGTTGTTGATTGCTCATGTTTGGCCGTGTTGCTGCTGTTGCTACTTGCACTACGACGTGAAGGGCTTATGCTGCGCAAACTCCCTGCCGAATTTAATGCCGGCTGGGGAGTGAGCGACGTAGTACTATTTTTTAAGGATCTAAAAGAAATATAATTGAAATATAGCATTATTAGTATCAGAGGGTTTTAATCAATTACAATGGAATCCCGGTTTTGTTATACCGGGAGAAAATTGGTGATCGTTGGTTATATAGGGCTATTAAAATTAAGAAATTGGAATTTGTTCATTCGTTATACCGGGCTTCTACTGTATTGCTTTTACAGACCTTACTATAAAAAAAATTTTGTTTTATCATAATTATTGCTAAAGTATCACTTACATTCGATCTTGTGTTGTACATATCAAATTACATACAATACAATAAATTTTCTTTAATTGCTTTCGCGTAAATTTGAATTTTGTTTTTTAACAATAAAATTGCTTTTTAATTACATATCAATTTTTCACTTAATCATTTTAATTAAATACCTTCACCATGCATGAATTACAGCCACTAAGTATAAACTATTGAATTTAAAAATTTGCATTATAAATCAGATTTAATTTTACAAAAACATTTTAACGGTTTTACTAAATTCTGGCTGGCAACATCATTGTGCGTTAAGAGCAGTGTTGCCAACTGGGCCACAAAAAGATAGCAGAAATGGTAGCAGCTTTTAATTTAAACTCTTTAAATTTGAACAAGTAAAAAATCAGGATCATCTAAAACAGATTATGTGTAAATAAAAAAATATATTTCGTTTGTGGCTAAATTTGTTAGACACCCTGTGATGGGACTTTTAAAAAAATAAACTCTTTTTTTTTTTAAAAAAAATATCGGAGCGAAGGGATTTGGCCAATTAAATACAGGGTGACTGGTGGCAAATTTATATTTTTATATACGATTATTTAAAAAAGTAATAAACGGTTCGGGGGGTAAATGGCGCCGCTGAAATTATCTATTGTGCGGATTTGTCAATTACTACATATGTCGCAGTGCTCGAGTGAGTATTGCGCGTTCGCTGTAGAGACATTTTTTAAGAGTAATAATTCTTACGCCTTTCTTAATCGAATATTCGCAACGAAAAATTCGTCGTTCGTCCCAGTTGTGTTTAGAGCATTAAGGTGACGAAACAAATATATGTTTATATTAATGTAAAAGAAAAACTGCCATAATCAAAGAAAACCTATTTTTTAAATTAACTTAAGAAACACGTGGTGTTATAAATAAATACAGTGTTTGCTTAATAAAATGCTTTAAAATAAAACAAAAAAAACAGACAAAAAAAAATAACAAAGAAAAAATGTGTAAACAAATGCCTCAATTTCACATTAAGTGTATTTTTTAGTTTTAATCTAAAGAACAACTTTGCAAATATTATCTTAAATGTTTATATTT
Source organism: Melanophora roralis (assembly GCA_963583895.1). Lineage (NCBI taxonomy): Eukaryota > Metazoa > Arthropoda > Insecta > Diptera > Rhinophoridae > Melanophora > Melanophora roralis. Next base: position 92,532,993 of record OY757190.1, on the reverse strand, counting down.
TTTGAACATATGATAACACCAGAAAAACAACTATACTTACTGCATATAAAACACAAAACTTTCAATAAACTTTGCTCTAAAAAAAATCTAAAAATATAAGTATAAGCCCTGTCTAAGTAGTTGTAATTTTGAAATAATTTTCAAGCGACGTAGTAAAAATGTCAGAAAAAGTTTTAGATAAAATTTGTCTGGGTTCTTGTGACAAATTGATATGTAGTGATATTTAGGATGGATATAAAATACCTTTGTTAGTTATTTTTCATTTAAGTTACAACTAATAAGTCCATTTTTAAATTTTAATATTTTTACAACAAATCTATGTTAGTTTTGGCGTATAATTGTCGATTGCACTCGAGTTAGGTCATTTATATTCTTGACCTCTTATGTTAATACACTATAGATATAAAAAAACCTATGAATAAAGATAAAAAGTGGACATTCTTAGCTCTTTTATCTTATCTCTGTATTAAATAAGTCGTAGTTCCTGATTTTTAAATAAAAAAAATGCTCATAAATAAATGGAACAAAATGGCAATAACGTTGCGCATTGATACCAAGATTAATAAATAACAAGGTTACGACATAACAAATTGAAAACTTGCATTTTCTGCGCATGTGGTCAAATGACGTCACGAAACAGTCTCTCATTTAAAAATAATGTAAACATAACAGTGGGACAATTTCCTAACTTTTGGAGAAAATGTTTTCTAATTTGTTTTTTGTTAATCGTGTTATAAAAAAATTAAATGTTCAAATAATTTATAATATTAAATAACATTTAGAAAAAAAAATTAAAACATTTAAAATTAGTTTATTGTTTTACTAAATTTTCGTTTTTGGTTATTTGTGTTTTGCTTGATTTCCGCATTAAGCGATCTTATTCTAAGGTTTATCCACACAAACCAAAATACTTCTAGCTTACCCATTTCATATTTTAAATTTTATTTCAAAATCTTCCTGTTTTAAATGTAATAAGCAAATTCTCTCCCTATATATTTTATTCGGTGTGACCAGATTTTCAAGTAAAGTTAACAAACAAAAACATAAGGCCAAAAAATAAATCTAATTTTTTAATGCGTTTTTAAAAAATTTCTTCGTTATAAAGATATTTTTCATAATATGGACGAAACGTTTGTGTGCTAAAAATATTTAAAAAGAAAGTTTGTTTTAAAAATTTTGATTTTATTTACAAAAACTTGGTAACCCATACCTTAGGTAAGAAAAAAATAATATGTGTTCATATACAAGAGATTTTTAAAAAAGTTTTTAGCAGCAGGTGTTAATTTGCTGCCTGTTTTGGTAAAAAAAATTTGTAAGATCCCTGCAGGAAATGTCAATAGAGAATCACTAGAAACTCACTACTGACATTGTCACCAGTACTACTGTTAAAGCTACCTTCACACTATTCTACAAGTGTTTAGATTTTCATTGGATTTTGAGAGAGCCAAATAAAATGATTTTTGGTTTGACTGTCAAAAAATCAAATAAGAAATAATGCGCATTACATTTTGTCTTTACACTATCACATTTGAAATAAAATTAAAATCTGTGTAGTACTTAAACATCTGTTTTTGAGTTAAAAAAAAAAACTTTAACTTTTAAAGCAAGTATTTTTTTTATTTGCATTTAACAAAAGGGTGAAAGTGACGTTCAGACTTGCAGTTAGTTCATCAGACATGTTTTTCTTAACTAATTTCTGCAATAAATTCTTAATTTCACTTTTAATATTTACTATTTGTAAAAATTTTTGCTGGCGCTAAATCATTAAACAGCTGTTCATCAGGGATGGAACTTTTAGTAATATTTTAAACTTTTGCACATTCTTCGGGTGATTATTGGTTTGCCGCATAAACATAGAAAAATGCATTGGATATGAAGCAAACCAATAATTTTTCGACGTTTTGTATATTTTTTTTTTGTATTTGTGCTTACAGTTTTATAATTTATTTTAAATAAGGAGATTGAAACTTAGGCCCGTAATAATTATAAATTTTCAGATGTAAAAAAGTTTTCGAGCGTCGCTTTTATACAAAATCTGTTTTAAAACTTATTTTATATATATATGTGGCAACATCACGCGCCCTGAAAAAAGTTGGAATTACTATCATTACATTTTTTCCCTCTTACGTTTTTGTGGCTGTGAAATAAAACACGTTTTTTTCTAAAATTTTTGTAAAAGTAAAATTGTCCATAAGTATAAAATAAATGAATTAAAGTTTTGAATTGATCACAAAAAAGGCTTTTCATATATTTTATTTGGTAGCAACGACATAACAAAGGAATTGTTATATATATATTTGTACATATGTGTGTATATGCCTTTAAGTTTTTATGTGATATTTTTATAATATTACTGGTTTTTAAAAGCGAGCTATAAAATCTAGTGGAAAAATTTATAATAGTTATCTAAGACCATATTTGTCAGCCATTACATACATTTTTATTAATAAACCTACCATAAGTATTTTCGCATAGTTTTTATATATCAAAAACTACCATAAGGTTAGAATTTATTAAAAATTGAAAAAAAGCAAAAAAGCATTTTAATTTATTAAAAGTTGTGTTTCAGGTACATAATAAAATAGTCCAAACTCACACAAATTAATCCAAACCTACCCAAAAGCGTTTCAGGTAAAAAATTTTCCACAGCAAAGAGAACGTTTGAGATAAATTTCCTTTCCTGTACAAGGGTTTCAACAAAATTTTTGTTGTAGGTACATTTTTTTATAAAAATCTGTAGATTTATTTAATATAAAATGCGATTTAGAACATTTAGATACATTTTATATATGATGTATATAAAATTTTACTTTTTAACTAAGCAGCATGTGAGCATTTAAAAATTTTCAATTATAGTTTTTTGCGTTCCAGCTATTGTGACCAACTTTGGTAAGCTTGGAGAGTAATTTCTTTACTCTCATATGTCGGAACAAAATCGAGATCTTTTGGAACACGCTTAATACTTGTTAAGACTTTATAACTGATTAAAACAAATAAACAATGTTTTAAAAATTTTCTTGATTTGCTTTTGCGGGTTAAATATTAAAACGCTTGTACATATATAATAAATTCAATCAAAAAAATTTGTTTTTTTATACAAAGTGAATTTAATTTGCTAAAAGACTTCATTTTTTGACACCTATCGATTTTTTAAAAAAAATATATAAATATACATATCAAAAGTAATAATTTTACAACACTTTTAATGAAAAAAAATTACTCTTACAACTTTTTAATTTCAATTAAAAATATTTTATTTCCTAATAAATAACTATAAATTTCATAAAAATATTATAAAAAATTATTTTACAATACCAAACTTTATATAAACTTTCCATGCCTGATTTTCTTTATGGCTGCTGTAAATATGCAACTCTGATACATGCAAAATCTAATGGCTTAGAAAAATTTCTAAAACTGTCAAATTTCTTTAGGTATTTTTTGACATTTTATAACATAATGTCTTCACACTATTATATTTTCTCATTTATTTGAGTTTTTTGACAAGTGTTTTTACCCAGTATTATAGTCTGAAGCCACCTTAAGCTATACCTCAGACAATGCTCTTTGCTATTAACAAAAAATCAACTGCTGACATTGGTACTATTGACAAGGTGCTTCTTTTGGGGTCATATGTACACATTGAAACCAGCGATTAACTAGTACCTTTTAGCAATTTTAGTATACAGTACTACTGATAAGCTAAACCATTGTCAATGTGTTTTTGCAATAGACATTTAACATGCGTCTGTCATTGAAAACAAGTATGATTTGTGTATATAAATCACTTTTATAGCACAGCAGAAAAAATAAAAAAGGCCATAATGTTGCTGATACATTTTTGCATTTGACGGCAAACTGAAGCATTAGTTTGCCGCTGACAGTGTTCTTTTCTTCTTATCAAAGCTTAATATAAAACTGTAGACGTACTGTTGACAATGTCGCCAAAAAGGCAACATAATAGTCGATAAAAGTGTTGACATGGGGACACTTGTTCCCAAGTTTCCTTCAGGGATATATATAAAAAAAAACAAACATTTGTTTTTGTTTTAAATATAAACACTCACACACTATTCGTTAATTTTTTTGCAAAAACACGTAAAATTTAGTAGTTAATTTGTAAACTTTTTTCATATAGACAAACACTTGAAACCAATAAAAAATCGAAACTATAAGATTACATTTACATGATGCAATTTTTTTAATATTCCTTCAATAAAATTTTTGTTTGTTGACAAAACGAGTTGAAGTGACTACTTTTCTACACAGTTCCTTAAAAACCGAAAATTTTCATTCAAGTTCATACTTACATGCATATATCATGAAAAATGCCTCCATGTACATTTTGTTCAAGAAAAGAAAATAAGATAATCTTTAATGTAAAAAGTTACATTGTAAGAAAGCATTTATAAAGGTATTTTTATTTTTACATGTGTGCCTCAATAAGTATTTAAAACCAATGACTGTTAAAATGAAAAAATGAAAATCAAAAAATAAAAAATATTATTTTTTTAAACTTATCTATAAAAATAATAATTATCGTTGTTACCCGTTTTTATCAAAATTAAAAAAATGACCGTCCTACTAAAAAAAAAAAATTTACAGAGAACATGATATTCAACAAATATAGTTTAATACTATCAAAATGGTGAGCTTTACTTGATCCCACGATGTTTCGTTGTGCTTGCTTTTTTCTTGAAAAATTATTTCGGTCCTGTTGGATTTGATTTTTTGACAAAAATACACTTTAAAATTCTTATTAAATAAAAATATAAACATAATAATTTGTTTCAACGAAAGACATAGGTAGGTTAGGTAGAACAGGCAGCCGTTGAAGGAAAGATTACAGCTCACTTGGGTCCGCTTAATTGGTCCCTTTGTGTTACCTGGAGAGGCAGATAGAATAGGTTGAGATGGAAGGAAAGAAGAAGTAAAGATAGAATTGAAGAATGAAGCAGACTTACCAGGGTCTCTGGTGGGAATCGAACCCACAACCCCCAGACTGGTAGGCTTGTGCACTTACCACTGACCTACCGGGGCACCCTTGACCTACCGGGGCAACGAAAGACATAAGTATTTATACATTTTTGAGCAATATATTAAAATATTTTTTAATTTAACCAAAAAAATTTTTTATTACTGTCAGGTCGATTGCAAAATTTTATCCGAAGCTTTTTTTGTTTTTCATGGTTTTTTGGGAAAGAATAAAAGGACACAGCTAAAATAAGATTTGTTAAGAACACGCTCACAATTAGTTTTAGCACAATTTCTCACTTGAATTTTTCTGATCGTTTTGCATGCATTGCCCCACTGCACACTTCATGTTTACGATTTGCTTCGAAATTTTAAATACGTTTTTTTTGCTCTTATAGCTTTTAAATACACTTCGCACACAATTTTTATAATAACTACTATTTTTTTGCACTATATTTAATAAATTTAAATTAAAAATTCTTTTTAAATAACGAAATTCGACAAATTATTTTTTTGGAGAAATGTCAAAGTGATTTTAGTGCAGGGTTGTCAAATCTCACATAACATATAAATCTTTTCCGGCAAAAATAGGAATTAATCTAGAGCAATAATAATTTCAATTTTAGTGTCAAACTCCATACAAAAAAAGCAAAGAGTAAGAGAATGACTGTCTTATTTTTTTAGGGATGTTGCACCTAATGAGAATAACAGACAAAAATTGGCGCCATGCTCATTGTTTAACGTAAGTTGACGTAGTTGTTTCTCTTTAACTTTGCCAGCCGTGTATAACAAAGGCTTGCTATAGTTCTTGTAATATTTCTTGTTTGGCACTAAAGGTTTCAAAAACAGTGCTAAGTGCTGGTTTTTTTGTGGCTATAAATGCTTAAATAATTGTGTTGAAATTAATTCAGCATTATGCATAATTAACAGAAAGTTAATATTATTTTAAACGTTTATGGATACAAAAAAACAAAATTTTTTTGGGTAAAATTCAAATTAGATGATGTAGTGTGATTTAGTTGTTTTTCAAATATCTAGCGCTTTGTTTTTAAGCAATTAGAAACTTTGTATTATCAACTTATGACAACACTGATATAGCTTTGACAAAAGTATTCACACACTGAATAAATTTTAATATTAATATTAATATATATTTATTTTTATATATATAAAATATAAATAAATTCATGCATTGATCAAACGAAGATAATTTTATTCGAGGCAGATTTTTGTTCAACTCATTAAAATCGCTTAAGATTTTAACACCAGATAAAATCAAGATAAAACGTAATTATGCTATTCTCTGGTACGTAAACATACTACTGCGCCATTTTTCATTGTTAATGAGAAAATTCCAAACGAAATTGGGAATTTTCATTTGAAATTCAGAATTTTTATTTGTAATTGAGAAAATTCCAATAAAAAATGAGAATATTTTACATGATATTGAGAAAAAAACCAAAAAAAATTAAAAATTTGAAATTAAAAATATTTTGTATTAAATCAAGATTTGTTTTTAGAAAATGCCTTCTACCACCATCGTATTCAACTAATTTTTAAAACGCTTCATCGACGCGTTAAAAATAAAGCGCATTCTTGCAGTGCTTAATTTAATAAAATTATATGGTTGGAGAAAAAAACAATGTTTAGGCAAAGATAAATGTACCACACGTCAATCTTCTCCAATGTCGGAGATCAAAGGCTCGCTTTTAAGAAGAAATTAAAAACGTGTGTTATTACCACAGATTGCATATCACAACATTAAATTAGTTTAGTTTGGGTCTGGAAGATAGGCCAGAATATATGTATCTCTGCTACTTATTTAATAAAATTGCCTGCATAGATTTGTATTTACCTTTCCATATTTTTATTTATGTTGCGTTATGAATGCATTTATGTTGTACGTATTGTATGTACGTTCATACTAATTTTAAATAAAATTTTATTTGGAATTTTCTCATTTCCAATTAAAATATATTCACAATTTCAAATGCAAATTCTCAAGTTCAATAAAAATTTTCTCATTTACAGCAAAAAATGAACAAAACTATTATATCGAACATTTGTTCTTGGCTTCCAAAAGGGCTTTTTATAAATTCAATATTGAGTAAGTAGCCAGGTTGACACCGGCTTCGGGAATGTGTTATCTTAATTTCTGAGTATCTTCAGCTTAATATATTGTTAATTGGTTCCAAATATATTATATCCATTATACCTATATAGACATGCATGCATACATCCTTAGTTCATTAAAATTAACGCATTTAAACTTATTACGCTCATATTCATATTTCAAATTTAAAATATTCTCATTTGGGCCATTAATATTAGTCATGCAAATTAAAGTTTTCAATACAAATAAAGCCCTAAATGATTTAAAAATACAAAGAATAGGCAACCCTTGCATGGGTTAAACTACGTCATCAGAGAGGCAAACATGCGCAAGTCGCAATCTCTAATAGTCTATCATTCTTGATTGATACTATATAAAGTTACCTGAAAACCACTCACAAGTAAACACCCTGTTTCGAAATGAAACAGAATGTCAATAAACTGAAAATTATTATTTAATCTGGCAACAACCATATGACAACTTTACATTGTAAATCCGTGTACAAACAGCTAAATGTTTTAAAATACAAGCAAGCAAACGTAAAGTATAAAGCAGAGATCTGCAACGAATACTCATGAAGTAAGTAGACTCGAATTATGATTAATTTTTTCTTTGATCTATACGCATTCCAAGTTATTGAAAAGAGTTTACTACTTACACCCATGTTTAAGTTTAAAGTACTCATACTACTCATTTTCAGCAGCACGTATGACTCCTTTGTTAGCTATCGCCGTCCACGCAAGATAATCAGCCGACAAAACCGAGTATGATTTGCATACTCATTATGAATTGTGTGTGCCAGATTACAATTTGATATTCGCCAAAATAATGTAGAAAATTTAAATTTTACAAAATAACACAAAAATTACGTTAGAGTTCCTTAAAACATGTGTGTGTCCACATGTTTAGTTATAGTTTTAGACGCTGGTCAATTTGGAATTAATAAATACCATATAAAAATATACAATAGACCGAAACTGACCTGGCAGCATTCTTTATTTTTCATACAAAAGAGAGCTGTCAATGTTTTTGTTGTTGAATCAACTTGAATCACTCTAATAATATAAGTATTTTCTTAAAAATATGAATCAATGTGGGTACTTTTGCGAATCAAACAAATATGGGTCGGTATTAGCATGAGTACGAAGTAGCACACTTGTTCTTTGTGAGCTGTATTTATAAATTAACGTGGTTGAGAGTATGCGTACGCTCAGCTCTGTTAAATTTCAATGACTTATACGCACTTATACTCAAATTTTATGAGTCACTATGAATAGTGAAAAGACGACGAAGAGATCACATTTGATCTCTGACACAGCTTTTGACATTAAGCATTAAATACATTCCTCGCTACAGGCTACCGAACACAACCACTCAAAAATAGAATACACGTGTGCTTATGAGAATAATTTTTTAATTGCTACAATGCGACACAACTACGGGTTGCTGTCAATGCTAATTTTGTGGCGTGGTCGAAATTAAACTAATTTCTATTTTTATACGCGACAGTTAACAGATTAGTGCTGCCAATACGGTAAGATGCAAAAAATATAGATTAAACAGTACAAAAAGACTTTAGGTGGCACCACAGAAAGTCGTATTGCTTATATGTTTATTTTGTAGTGGTAGTCTAGTAAATATTTCAGTAGCAGCCAGTCGGACACAAATTTAGCTAGGAACTTTTGTGTTCGTATGTTCCTGTGTTCTTGTAGCTTGAATGTGTTTAATGCATTAAGCTGTTGTAGCGAAGCAAAGTAAACAATAATCGGCAAATGTGCTGTTACAACCTTTTATAGAACAACCTTGACACTTCTCCTATTAACGCTGCGTCTCTACGTAGCAATTTTTATTGCTGAGAACATGCAACAATTTCGGCAAAAATAACGGCACAACGATTGCTAATTGCTTTGAGTGGAGAAAACGTTTATTAACAACTTCATGTTTCTTCCACGTTTTTTTATGAAACAATATGTTGTAATTGCCCTTTTTTATAAGTTAAATTAACATTCTATCCATATTTTCTATATTTTTGGCGGCTACAAAAGTAATAAACGAAAATAGCGGAAATACTGAAATGACAGCTATTTGCTAAGCAAAAATTACTTAGACGATTGCTAAAGCAATCATTGTGCAATTGGTTGCTACATATGACAGTTTGCGGTCCACAAGTATCGATTTGTATGAAAGCAATCAATCAAATTTGACAATTGCTGAAACAAATATTGCTACATGTAGACCCCAAGTAAATGATTTTAAGAATTACGGTACATTAGTGCTACCACATAAATTGTTTTGAGTATTCTTTTTTACATAAAAACTAATTTTTGAAATTGTTTGAAAGTAATAATAAATTAATATTAAGCGAAATTTAATATTATCAAAAATAAGTTCTTCCAGTGATCGGCACATTCGATAACTTGTTTTAAAATTTGAAGAAAGAATTTACTTTGTAGTTATAAAAACATTTTTTTAGTTTAATGTTAAATGCATAAATAACTAAAATCCTTTTTATGTCGACTTAGGCGGTTTTAGCTTTTGATAACAAAAATGACAATGTGATGCAGTGTTTTGCTTGCTTTAGTTTTTTCGTTTTATTTTATTTATTCTTCTTTTGTCATTGTTTTTTCACTTACTGCATTGAACTAAATCTCTGTAAATTTGATCTGTTGCCCTCAACATTTATGGATGAAAATTCAATCATTGAAATGCGATGTAATTTCTTTTCAGCTCTTGAATGAGAACTACTCGTATTTGCATTCAGAGATGGTTTTAAATTATTATGGTTTTTATTATGTAAAGAATTAGAATTTTCCAAAGATAAATTCGCGTTGTCATCGCAATGCTCGATTGGTTCCTCGCCTTTGTCCACTTCCATGTCGGTGATATGATTATTATTATTAAGATCTTCAACTGAGTTTATGTCGTTTATGTTGCGTGGCAGAAAAACACTTTTGGCACTTTCCACTAAACTTGTCAACGTATTCTTTACCATTTTGACATTTCATTTGAATTCACATGCTCATTATTTTGGAGCAATGCTATTTAAATATATAAATTATTATGATATAGTTTAGTTTACGCAAAAGTTTAAAATAAACTTGTTAATTTTTTTAGAAAACAAATCTTCTTTTGTTAAAAATCGTTATTATTTTAACAGATTTCACTATTAAACCGTTTTCAGTGCTTGTTATATGTCAACTAAATTCTGTTTAATAACTGTAGTGCTGTGTTAGCGCTGGCATTTTTCTGCTTTTTATTATTGTCCATTGCCTTGGCTTCTCATTTAATTTATACTACTAGGTATGAAATTATTGTACTAATATAAATTGCTTTGGTCTTTGTTACGGCAAATATAAGGTTCCTGTTAAGTTTATTTTTTTTATTGTTTTATTATCAGCCCGTTATCAAAAATGGAGAGGGGTAAAAATAATTTAACTGGGGCAAAGTTAACATAGTATACAATTGGTGGGCGTACGTGAGAGTTTAGAATTTAAAACATTAACTAATTGTTTAGTTAACCTTTTTTAACAAGTTTTTTTTAATGCTGATATAATTATTTTAGTACATTAGGGTTATCATTTATTCAGATAATCTACAAAATATAGTTTCACAATAACACAACAGGATTAAACGTACCTTTTAAAAACAAAAGTAAATGATTTTTGCTTTTTAAAAGCCATAATATCAAGGTGTTATATATTTAACTAAGCACGAGCAAATTTGGCAAAATACTCTAATTTTCTCATAAAATTAACTTTATGAGAAGTGGGGTTTGAATAAAAAATTTAAATTGTTTTTTTAAAATTTTTTTAAATGAAAATGTCATCTAAACAATTTTACCGCGCAAACAAACTTAATACTTTGTCAACACTTTGCTAACATCTGGCAACGCAAACATTTTTTAATCTCTCAGCATATATTTTGCGAAAGAAAAAAAAACATAAACAAGCAAATAACAACTAAAAGTGCAACAAAATTTATTTTGAAATCCCTTCATTACCAAACAAGAGCGCTTTTTTCGGCTGTCCCGAATCTTAGATACCCTTCACGTTGGGCTTTCGAAACTCCGAACTTTTTTTATCCTATATTTTATTTGTGAAATATGTACTTCTAATTTTTAAATACGAGTCGGTGTCACATCTTAATCCCCTAAGGGTGACTAGGGAAGATGTAGGGGTTTTTAATAATAATAATAATAACTAAAAGTGTAACAAAAACAAAATTTATTTTGAAATCCCTTCATTACCAAACAAGAGCGCTTTTTTCGGCTGTCCCGAATCTTAGATCCCTTTCACATTGGGCTTTCAAAACCCCGAACTTATAGTTTTTATATAGGGGTCGGTGTCATATTTTAATCCTCTTAGGGTGACTAGGGAAGTTGTACGGGGTTTTAACGTAATTTTTTAAATTTTGTATGGCAACCCCATTAATGGAAAAATGCTTGCAAGGAAAAATTAAATGTGGTCAGTCCTACATTTGACCTATCCACGAGCACCCTGAAAGCTGTAGAAGGGGTTTATTACAATTTTACCAATCTTTGTAAAGGAGCCCCCCTAGGCGATGGTGATAGGGGGTAAGTATATTCTGGGAATATGCTTGGGAGGGGAAACTAATGGGAATCGGTCTTACAGTTTATTTCTCTGAGGCCAACTCTGGGGAAGTTATGGGCGTTCTTACATCATTTTTGTTAATTTTGTATGGCAGCCCCCTTAGATGATGATAATAGGGGGTAAGTTCTAGAAATATGTTTGGGAGGGAAAACTAATTCGAAACTGTCGTACCCTTTATTTTTCTAAGGCCGACTCTGGGGAAGTTTTGGGCGTTATTACATCATTTTTGTTAATTTTGTATGGCAGCCCCCTTAGTTGATGGTGATAGGGGGTAAGTATGTTCTAGGAATATTTTTGGGAAAGAAAACTAATGAGGACCTGTCGTACTAGTGTTGGGCATAATCTTTCTTTTCAGGGAATCGTTCACAATCGGTCAGAAAGGTTAAAGGAAATAGTTCGTTCTTTTCGTTCATCTTTCTTTTATGAAAGATGTTTTGTGTGAAAGATGTTCTGTGGGAAATATGAATGACCGACTGAAACAAGACATGTTTTCAGCTTTTTTTTCTTATTTAACGAAAATGGTAATATTAAGTGTTAATTGATTAACAAAAAAAGAAAATTTTTAGTGATAAGTTAAAAATATGTTAATAAAAAAAATAAATGTGTGGGGCATGAAATACAAGAAATGTTTGTAAATAAAATAATTATTTCATTATTGATAATACTATTAATCTAATAAAAAAAAAACTATATAACAATTGTGTGTGCCAAATAAAAAACTGTTTTTATTTTCGGCCACAGTGACAGACTACCGTTCAATTGAAATAGTTCTTTCACAACCGACGCAATTCTGTGTGAAACATGAAAGGTGAAAGATGAACGAAGAAAGGTTTGAAGGAAAGAGTACGAACTATTTCTCATCTTTCCTTTTACAGAATCGTTCAATTGAACTAGTTCGTTCATGACCGACACAACTCTATGTCGTACCCTTTATTTTTCTAAGGCCGACTCAGGGGAGGTTATGGGCGTTAATACATCATTTTTGTTAATTTTGTATGGCAACCCCCTTAGATGACGGTGATAGGGGGTAAGTATGTTCTAGGAATATGTTTTGGAAAGAAAACTAATGAGGACCTGTCGTAACCTTAATTTTTCTAAGTCCGACTTTGGGGAAGTTATGGGCGTTATTACATCATTTTTGCGAATTTTGTATGGCAACCCCCTTAGGTGATGGAGAAAGGGGGTAAGTATATTCTAAGAATATGTTTGGGAGGCAAAACTAATTGGGGTCTGCAATACATTTATTCCTCTAGGGGCGACTCCGGAGAAGTTGTAGGTGTATTTACCATATTTTTTTACATTTTGTATGGCAACCACGTTAGGGGCTAAGTTCCACAAAAATGTTTGGGAGGAAAAATTAATTGGGGTCGGTCTTACATTTTACCTTTGTAGAAGCACCCTGGAAGCTGTGGGAGCGATTTAAAATAATTTAAAAAATGAATCCTTGTGTGGCAGCCCTGTTAGGGGGCAGAGATAAGGGGTTTTATGTTCCACAAAAATGTACGTGGGGAAAAATTAATGGGAGTCGATCTAACATTGCACATTGTACGGGGCAATTCCGGGCCAGTTGTAGAGTTTTTTATGTACAAATTTTAGAGAAATAGACAGAGGTTGGTTTTTGCTTATATTTTGGGCAATTATCAGGCCATTCGGCTGGATTTCAATAGCCATTTGCTCGCAAATATTTTTGACAGTTTGTAACCACTTAGGGGTCTTTGCGCCATTGGGGGGCTTAACAAAGTTTTTTTCAACCATAACACGGACGGACAGACAGGCAGATTGACATTGCTAAATGGATTTCCCTATTTATAAGGACCTAGAAAATATAAACTTTATGAATGACAAACTTATACATATGTATATGTATATCCTTATCACTTGTGTGAAGGGTATAATTATTTGGTTTAAAAACACTTTAATGAATATACATACATATCTGAATCTCGATTATGTCTTTCGTAAATAGCGGTATATTCAGTAATGCCATTTGAATTCAATTATTAGCTTAAAAAATATGTTGTTTTTGGTGACTTAAATTTAAAAAAAAAATGTTCACCATTTAAGTGGCAGGGTAAGATGTAATTTACATGCATTAGCTTTTTATTGAAATATATGGCACTCTCATCTTTTTGCTACTTTACCCTCCATCAGGCACGTGCTTAACATTTTCGGACTGAGATGAAACTTTATCAAACGTTTTTCCTGACTAATTGGCACATATTAGGGGGTGTGCCGTGATGGAACACCCAAAATTGATTTCTCTTGACAACCCTTATATGAGCAGCCCATTTATCGAAATAAACGAAAATCTGGGCTTATAAAAAATACGAGTTAGGGCCTTTCTCTATTAGGGTAACGATATGTATGTAGGTGTACAAACTTTGTAATAAATATGAGAATCCAATTGGTGGTAGACAAATATTTTCTCATGAGTTATTGAATTAGAATGTTTAAAAACTGTATAAATAATTAATGACAAGATAAAATATAGCGTGTTTTATAAAGTTCAAAGGTTAAAAAAAGGCTAAAATTTTTTTTATTACAAATCCCAATGGGAGCTATTAACGCTTGCACTTATTTGTGTGGATTAGAGATGAGCGATATTTATTTACATGTGATTTTATACCTGTGACCTGCAAATCACTGGTAACTACAATTACATAAAATTTAAAGTAACTGTTACTGCCATATTGTTACACACTTTAAATTTGATATGATATTTAAAGTCAAATTTTTGAATGTTTCTGTAAGTAGTCAATAACTGCGATGTTGTTACTTTCAATTTGATATTTTATGCTAAGAAGCATTTTTGGGTCTTCCTGCGGAGTAACTATTACCTCTGCAAGGTAACTTATATGTATGTAATTATAACCGAACTATTAATTTATAACGTCATGTAAAAATACATTTTTGTTTGTGAAAACAAACAAACAAAATTCAATCACGGTCACTGTTTAAAATAATAGTGATTTATATATGACGAGAACTGTTTACATTATTCTTTAAAAATCACGGGAGCGCTCATTTCTAGTGTAGATTAGATGTATATATATATACAAATATGATTTGATGTTTTAATATGTGGAAGGTTAATAAAACATACATATAAACATATAAGTACATATACTTTTTTATGATAAGAGTTCAATTCTAGGCGTATGTATTTTAGGTGGCCTTAATTAAATAGCTGAGGAACAGTATTTCGTTATTTAATTGTCAAAATTTGTTTATGTTTATTTTTTTTTTCTTTTTTTACTAACAACAACTATAGTATTCTATGAAAAGTTTAAAGAGTGTAAGTAAAGAATTTGTGAGTTTTTGTTAGTGGTCTTTGACATTTATGCGACGTTTTAATTATTTTTAAAAAACTAAGGCCACCTGACACATATGCGCCTTGGTGCAATGTGTGTGTTCTTTCGAAAATTGCATAATCTTTACTTTCTTTGACAAAGAAATAAAAAAAAAATACTTTATAATTATTATTTAGATGTGTTACTTTAAAACGAATACAGAATTTTTAATTTTATTACCTTAGCGTGATCATTATCTTTATAGCATTTATTATAAACAATTTGTAATCAATATTTTTGCAACAATAAAGATCAATGATTACTTTTAGCCAATAGGTATTTAAAAATTGTTTTAAATCTAAATGTTT
The DNA here is from genome assembly GCA_963583895.1 of Melanophora roralis. Taxonomy (NCBI): domain Eukaryota; kingdom Metazoa; phylum Arthropoda; class Insecta; order Diptera; family Rhinophoridae; genus Melanophora; species Melanophora roralis. Next base: position 92,517,638 of record OY757190.1, on the reverse strand, counting down.
GCTACATATTTTGTTACGTGACTTCACCGGGCACTAGAGGGAACGTCCGGTTGACTCTTAAGCTCCCGTTAGGGTCACGTAAATATATGGCGCCCAAAGTGGGGCCGGACTTCTCCTCTTGTGCCCGGTGAGGTCACGTAACAATATATGGCTAGAGGTCACCTTAAAATACGAGTTGGAGTGGAGTGACCAAGGTAGGAAAGGGCGGCTGGAGGTTTACATCTACCTCCCTCTCAAGCGAAGCGCAGGTAAAGTAAACATCGTGGTTTGGGTTTTTTTAATTGGTACGTTCTTTGGTGCTAGAGGTGAGGGATGAAACCCCCCCTAACGGGAGCTTAAGTGTCAACCGGACATTCCCTTTAGTCCCCGGTGGGGTCACGTAACAATTTATAAAAAATGTTATAAATATCGTACTCTTTTTTAAGATTGGATTTTTAAAATTTGGCAGCACTATTGTTTACAAAAAGCAATGAAGCTGCCATATTAACTTCTTTACAATTTTAGCAATATTCGGTATTTCTTATTTGCTAAATGCCTCATTTATGTTATTAAAAATAACGTACTATTTTTTTACAAAATGTTTAAGCAATTTACTAAGTCACACTAATGCTTTGTAGGATTAAAAAAAAACCAAAAAATAAAAATTATAATTCCTACCTTGCACTCGAATATTCACTAGACGTTGCACAACCTATTGAAGTTGGTTGTATAGCTTCCGGTATCGACAGTTGGTGTTGAAACGCTCTATTAGTCTTTTGTGGGGGGCTAGATGATGTTGACGATGTTATCGCAGTAGCTGTTGTATTATTACTAGTTGTTGATAATAAAGATTTGCTATAATCTCTATCTAAAGTATTTAAACACTGAACACTTAAACATTCAGTATCTGTTTGCAATGGTGCCATGGGCGATAGAGAGTCTGTCGGTAGCTGAGCAAGAGAACTGAAATAAAATTACGAAAAATATGTTAATTAAAAACACCTACATACAAATATAATAAAAGTATAAATTAAGGAAAAAGTTGATATATTTTTAAAAAATTTTAAACTTAATTTTTTATCCTTAATCTCTAATAAGTAGAACATATCAAATGGTTTTATTTATTAGTTATAAATCTTTGAATTTTTTTGTTGCAAAATGTTCTTAAAAAAACTAAGTACATCCTAAGTTACTAAAAAATCATATCTGGCGTCATTGTTTAATATTATTATGTTTTGACCCATTATTTTATGTCTGTTAGGCACAGATGTCTGTATGGTACAGATAAATACATTTTCATTATTACAAGTATGCTTTAAGCGAAAGTGTCCGATAAGTTAAAGGGAAGCTCATCTTACCTTTAAAATTTAACATATGTAAGGTTTATTTATTAGAAGTTGCCGTATCTATTGCTCATTTGTTCGTTGTTGGTGTAAGCAGCCAATTAAAGCAAGTCGTTGCCACTGCATATCTAAATATTCAGAAAATAGTGGGTTTTCGCAACTGGTATTGCCATACTTTAAACTAAATTTCTGTTTAACTTTAAGGGAGGTTGTAATTACCAAAAACTTTAAAGTTCACTATATTGTTTACTTTAGTTAGAGTTTAATTAAGCTAAAGTTCACTTTACCACCACATTAAATAATGACCCTTAATATTATTTTACTATCTGCATCTAGGTTTTTTAAATTCCAGTGAGTTATTTAACGCAAACTTGATTTTTTTTATTTATTGTACCAAACTAATGAAAAAACTTTTAACGAGTCTTTATACATATCTTAAAAAATATATTATCTAAAAGGAGTTTTAAAAATAATCTGCAATTTTGCACTTCAGCATTACGTTCTCCATATTTAAATCCATTTGGCTGGGGCTTTTGTTTATCAACAAATATCCATACATAACGTTAACAAGCCGTGCAATTGTTTTCTGGTTAAAAAATATTGCCTACTTTTAGGCATTAATGAAAACACTTTTAATTTATAAAATGCCATATTTGTTTTCTTATCAGTTTGAAATTTTTAAAATTGTTGCCATTAAATAAATTAAGCAAAAAGTTTTAATGTAATTTTTGGAACAAAAAAAAATCTGTAATTAGCATATCTTTGTCTAAATTTTTTGTTTGCTGGGTGTGTGTGCATGAATGTGTGTTTTGAAATTCTTAGTAGAAATAACAGTATATTTCATGCAGCGCTGCCAAATGTAGAAATTTATTTATTTATTGTTTTAAATGCGTCAAATGTTTAAATTTATTTTTTAAAACTTTTTAATTGCATTCATATTTTCAGCCTACAACCTGTTATGTACTATTTACCTTAGAAGATTTTTGTAAAATCAACAGTTCTTTAAGAAAAAAAATCACTTTTCTGCAAACCGCCAATTAAGTTCATAGAAATTTGTTTAATTTTTAAAGTTGGTGATCTTAAATATATTTTGGACTTATTTGTTTATAAGCTTTGTCTTGGCTATAACTTAAAAATATTTTTTTCTTTATACCTAACTAGATTAAAAAAAGATACTGAAACAAAAAGGTAGATCTCATATTTTTCACGATTAATCAAAAACATTATTAGAATTTTTTAAATTTATTTTTGTTGAATTGTAGTTTTATTATTTGTCCACTTTATTGTTAATTGGCATTTTATATGTTTACCCAACATATTTATTAAGGAAAATGAAGCGCATCTAATAAATGGGAAGCAAAAGGAAATAAATCAATTACACACTAACTTTGAGTCTTCTTGATGTGTACGATATTTTGGATACTGACCCCAACCTTTTTGGGAAAACTTACAAAGCCATAATATTATTTAACGCATGAGGAAATTATTTTTTTATTATTTCCCAAATTGCTAATACAAAACCAAGATAGGTATAAGGGCGATAAACCATAAATTAGTTTAAGGTCATTAAACCAATGTATATATATATACTTACATACATTAGTTAGTATATGTAGGTATGTATGTATATGAAAAATAATAATAAAATTTTGTAACCAAAAAATCTTTTGATAAAAACTTAACTCACTTTGACTTGCGATGGTGTTAAAAATGATCTACAAGGTTTTTTGATATGTAATAAAAGCACTTGAAAAACAATTTATCGTTATAAACACGAAAATGGTCAAGTACATGTTAATGAAATTTTTTCGACGGGAAAATAATCGATTAGAAAAAGTTAACTTTTAAAGCTAAAACGAAAGATATATAAAATCTTATCAAAAGTAGATTTTCAAATAAATTTGGATTTTTTAAACTTTGCTTATCAAAAGTTTTGTTGAATTCTTTTTTTCAATGCCTACAAAATTCTTTTAACTCTATAACTTTATGTATGCATGAAGGTACGAATGTATGAATTAATTTTTTTTTTTTTGAAAATTATTTTTTTTTCAGTAAAATTTTGGGATTTGTGTTTATCTTTTTTAAAACTTAATTAATTTTTTGTCTATCGATGTTTTCACATTTAACAATTTCAAATATTTTTACATATTTCGTTAAAAATCTAAAGTTTGTCTTTCAAGTTGGTCACGTATATTATCAACTTAAAAAAACTGTAAAAAGAAGTTAAAAAAAATAAAACTCGAATTTAAAGCCGTTCACCATATTAAAACCACAAAAGAATATATGCAAATTAAAACTGAATACAACATAATTTGGCAAATAAAAAGTTACCTAAAATTAAGTTTAAAATAAAAGTTAAAGTTATAAAAAAATGATTATAAAAAAGAAAACAAAACAAACAAACTTTAACAAAATACAGCAATAAGAAGCGGTTATTATTTAAAAAAAGTAAAGACAAACTAAAGAAATATTAATCATAAAAAAGAATAACCAAAAGCATATAATAAAAACACTTAAGACAAATACTATCAATCAACCTGCCAAAATAATGGTATAAGATGTGAATTAGTAATTAATGATAATAACTTGAATTTAACGATTTTATGCCAAAAGAAATTGAATCTGGCAGCTCACTAAATAAGTAGTATCAAAGAGGAATAAATGAGAGGTTGCAAATTTTTCTATGCAAGCTTAACATAAATATACCGTTAGAGTTTTGTAAGCGGTTAAAGTTGATATGAAGGAAGTTAATATTTATATACATATCGTCACAGAAAATGCAAAACGCCCTATCTAACATTTAAAAATTTTTTAGAAGAGGCACGCGTTTTTGGTTAAATGAAAAATCACAAAATTTATTTCTGCTGGAATAAAAGAATTTTTCGAAATGACGTACATATTTTAAGGCTTTAATTAATAAAAAGCCAATTTTAAAATAGTTGTTAGATAGGGCGTTTTGCAGTTTCTGTGACGATATAAATGTTATATAAAATTAATTTTATTGCCTTTTTTACAACAAAAATGTATTAAAAAATATTTGTTAAAAAACAAGTAGTAGCCGAATCGGAAATACTCTGCACATTGGGCTTTCAATATCCCCAGTCTTCGAGATAAAGCATATACAAAATTTCTTAACTTCGGTACGTTTGTTTGGGGGCAACCACTCCCCGCGCTACTATTTAACTACTCAACCCCTTTATTTTCTAAAACGCTGAGCCTCAAAACGAAATAATTTGAAAATTTTTGTTTTCTCCAGACAATTGTTTTATGGATGAAGAATTTCTGTAACGTGTTAACCTTTTACTAGAAATATCATGCAGAATGATAGAATTGATATCCTTAGATATTATTTCCATTTCTCTCTTTTAATTACTAATTAGATATTTGTTGCAACTTTTTATAGCCTTTGCATAGTGATAAGAGTATATACCTATATCAGTTTGTTATTCCGTTTGTAATTTCTTTATTATCTATTTGCGACCCCATAAAGTATAGACATATATTCTGGAACCTTATAGATAGGAAAGTCGATTTAGCAATGGCTGTCTGTCCGTCTATGTGCATGTTGAAGTCATTAGCCCCAGGATGATCGCTATATAAATAAGCAAGATCGGTTCACCACGGACCCAGATATAGGCAAAATACTGCGGCAGCCCCAGTTTTTTCAGTTTATTAAGAAAAAATCCATATAAAAATGTAACAAATGTAAAAAACTGGCAAGGCTGTTAAGCATACATATAGATGTGAATAAATACGAATTAAAAGTACTTTCACACGATATGTATTTTACACATGACTTGTCAAATTTTGCAGTGCGAAATTGACATATGCCGTGTGAATGCATTTAAACATTGCATGTGTGAAATACATATGTAAAAGTCATATGATAAATTTGTAATAAGATCGTGTTCTATTTTCATCTGACAAAGCATGTGTCATCAGCTGTTTTAAGAATAACAAAAAGAAAAATTATGTTGTTTATTTTGGTTAAGACGTTATTTTAGATGTAATTACATATGTACGTACGTGTGAAAGTTCAGGTGACAGGATAAACAAAAATACCAATGTGAAGGGTATATAAAATTCGACACAGCCGAATATAATAGCGTTCTTACTTGTTTTTTTTAATATTTTTATTATACTTTCTTTAATGTAATTCAAAGTCATTAAACTTAAGTTAATGTCACTGTGAAGTGTGACAAATACAAACTGTTACCTTAATATATACATACATATTTACGCAAAGTGTGTTAAAATTTAATTATAACAATATTAAATTTGTATACGATTTCTTTTTTATTTAATACAAAGCCTTTGAGTTTAATCTTTTTTTTAAAACCAAGAAATTGCTTTATTTTTTGGCGAATTAAAACTATTGTAAAATACAAGTTAAAGTATTGTTATTCTTATATTATTGAAACTTGTTTAATAATTAAATTTTTTTCTTATGACACTTTCGCTCTTCATTATTTAAAAAAAAATTTAAGATTGAAACGTAGACGACCCTACCATCATTAGTATTTAAAACGCTTTTCCCCGGCTTTAATAAAACATCAAAAGTACTATTAATTAACAATTCTGTTTTAAATTGTATCTATCACTTTAGCTCACGTTTCATTAAAACTGTTTTTGGTTTAAAAAGATTTTTTTATGAAAATAAATAGAAAGAAAAACAAGAAAAACAGTTGAACAACATATAATTTTTCAAGGTTTCAATTATAGTTTTTTGTCTGTAGCTTTAACAACAACTGGGCAGTTCCCTTGTCTCTAGTTATTAAATAGAGCACACCTTTTTACATATTTAAATAGAAAACTATAGACAACAAAACAATACAGAAACACTCCTTTAAAATGTGTTTTATTTTCCTCAAAGTACAGGGTAGGGTGGCTAATAAAAGCTGCTACCAAAAAAAAATTTTTTAAAAGATGTCAACACATGTGTCAAACTGACACTTAAATAAAAATTCTTTTTCAATAGATCTGTCAAACTTCACAAAAAAAAAAAAGAAAAAAGTCTGTGTGTTCAGGAAAAGCAAAAAGAGAAAAAATAAGTGTAATTTTAAAATATTTTTAACGACTTTCTTGTATACTTAAAGAAAATAAAACATTTAACTATATGTGAGTGTGTATGTACAAAGCTTATAGGCGTCTAATAATACAAGGTGGGCCAAAAAAATAACCCTATTGGAAGATGCTTTGATTTCTGCAAATGGCGGCCAATGTCAAATCTGTTTTGGAATCTGGGAACTAGACAGATGTAGTATACAGGTGAGCAAGCCATGGAACGTGAAATAATCGTGTCTATTTTTTTGCGTAACAATTCGTCTGTAGTCTTGGCGCAGCGCGCATTCCGTCGCCGATTCCCCGGTCGTCCGGCCCCGACTGCACAAACACTGCGCCGTTTGGCCACCAACCTTGAATAGTATGGGACAACACGAGACGCTGCCAAGAAAGGCCGGCCCCGGAGCGCCCGTACTGCCAAAAATATCGCCGCTGTTGGTGAGGCCGTCAAGCTGTCGCTAGAAACATCGACCACACGCCTTGTCTCGCAATCAGCCAGTTGTCCCTAAGGTGAATTTTGGTCAAAGACCTTCGCATGTTCCCGTACAAAGTCTAGTCCGCGCATTTGCTGTTGCCTGTCGACCGCCAAACGCGTGTAACATATGCACAAGCCATCCTCGATCTCGAGGCCGAAATGGATGATTTTTGGACCAAAATCATAATGAGCGATGAGACTCATTTCCACCTCAGCGGCTAGGCGAACAAGCAAAACTATCTCTTCTGGGGAACCGAAAAGTCACGACTGATACACGAGCAGCCATTACACCCGCTCAAAGTGCCTGTATGGTGCGCTGTCCACGCTCAAGGAGTCATTGGGCAATTTTTTTTTCGACGACGCCGCTGGTCAAACGATAACAGTGGACGGTGCGCGCTATAGAGCCATGTTGGCCGAGTTTTTTTGCTGCAATTGAACGAATTAGGACTGGAGGACATGTGGTCTCAACAGGGCGGAGCAACGTCACACACTGCGCGACCCACAACCGATATTCTGAAGGCGGCCTTCCCGGTCACCTCATCTCTCGTTTTAGAGATTTACATTGGCCCGCAAGATCGCCCGATTTAACCGTTGCAGACTTTTTTGTGGGGTTTTTTAAAGTCTTGTGTTAACGTGAACACCTTGGAAGCCCTCAAGGACAACATCGACACAAATTGCGAGAATCTGTCGCCCGAAGTTCTCGCCGAAGTGATGAAAAATGCCATAAAACGAACCCGTAAAGCAATCAATTGTGACGGCGCCCATTTGGCCGATATCTTCTTTTCGACTTGACCGACAAAATTTTAAAGGTTCAAATAAACATAATCAAAAAGCAGAATTAAAAGTTTTTCATTTAAAAAATATGAGAACCAAACAACATCGGATGACTTCTCCTGGCTCACCTTGTATCAGGCTATTGCACAAACAATTATGCTACATGACACACACATTCAATTGTACGTTCAAATAAAAGTTAAGGTAGTGTAGGAAGTAAAAAAAAAATATTTTATAGTCAGAAAAAGTTCAAAGAACTTAAAACTATTTTTATTGCATAATTAAGAGTGTATTGCAAGGGTTAAACAGTGTTTTTTAACCTTAAGTAAAAGGCAAAGAATAACATAGAAGCGAAAAACCTTGCGATTCTTACAGTATAGGGTGAATGCTGAACAAGAAAAATAATTCTCAGCAGCATCTGAACGCGATGGTATAATGACCTTTTTTATTATTATTTTTTTCAGTTGTGTTTTAAAATGATTTACAAACCAAATTCATACCTTTTTTAATGACAGACACATGTAAAATGTTTGTGGCAAAAACACATTGCCTGAGGTATAACTAGTCAGTAGTAAGTAAAGGTACCTTTACACGGTAATACATATATTACGATATGTCAAAAAATGTTGTGGGATAATACAAAATCTCATCATGTAAAAGCATAATGTATTGGGTAGGAGAGAATACGGCTGCAAAATTTGACAAATGTTCGGTAAATGTTTATTTTCTAAACCATTTTAGAAACTTGTGTATTCTCATCACATCAGAGGTGTGAAAGATTGGCAGCACTTACAGCATCTAATGAAGGTGGCTAAACTTAATGAAACAATACACAAACAATCAAAATAAAAGCAGATTTTTTTCATGTTGTTTTTGTTAATGTTGTTGAACCTTAACCATATGGCGTTACCCCAAAAGGAAAGTGGCAAGAAACAACCGATTTTGATTTTACCAACCTCATCCGTGTAAACATGAAAAATAGTTAGAACAGATTTTTATTCTCTTTTTTTAAACACGGAGAGAATTTCATAATATTTTGATTCTACAAAATCTAATTACTTTGTATTACCGTGTAAAGGTACCTTAAGACTTATACTTATATTAAAAATAATAAATGACGGTTTATTAAGGGCTTATTTGATGGATGTCTATGGAATAGTTGTCAAATAAGGTCTTAATAAACCTACTTTAATTTCTATGGCCCATCACACATTAGAGTAAGATTTAAGCGAACAATTTTTGTTCTCTTCGTAACACACTGGACTAATTGTTCTGGCATAAAATGTATACGTGTATAAAGCTTGTGTGTGTGTATTAGTGTTTTTTATTCATTTGACGTTTGTTGTTGTTTTTCAAATGTGTATGTATTGGTTTTGTGCTGCTTGTGCGGGGTTGACGCTGGTTGAAAAATTACGCCAACTAATAACCATACTCTTCACCTCTTTTGCCCTCACTTTGTCATTTTGTTCTGGCAGAATTACTCTAATGTGTGAAGGGCCTATGAATATAACCGTTAAACTGCTAAAAGGTAATAGTGAATCACTGATTAAAATGCCTACATACGACCCCAATATCCAATATCAGTTAGAACTTTTAATAGCTTTTTAGTAGTCAATAGTGAATCACTAGAGTTTCACAATTTATATTTCCAGCAGGGTATGTATGTATTTCATTCTTCAATTACTTAAATAAAATAGAAAATTTAATTTTATAATTGGAAAAAGGAAATAAAGATTTAACAAACAACTATGCACGTCGCTTTTTGGTCTTCGCCTATTAAATGTCTGTGCAAAGCGGCGACAATGCATCTGAATCAAAAACAACTATAGAGTTGAATGACTTTGAGGCGAGAAAAAAATTGTGTGCCACCGTTTTTGACATGCAATTATAAGTGGGGCAGGTGTATGGTGTAGATACACATCTTAATAAAGGAGCCATACAAAAGCACACGTACATACATAATCTATGCTTCAATGGATAATAAGAATTTTATTTACTTCTTTTTTAAATAAAATGCATAAAATGTGGTTATAGGTACAATTTTATTTGTTTCCGCACAAGGCAGTCATATTTGCATAACATCCAGTGATGCCATTTGGTTATACATATTTGCTACGTCATTATATAAACCGCTTTTTTAAATCTCTTATCTTTAAAAAACATGTCAATCCAACTTAACGTTGGCTTAAGCTGGGCTAAATCCTTTTTTCGTAAATTTTTTTTATTAAGTTTGACGTTCTAGCGCATGATACAACTAATCAGGTAATCTCGCCCTGCAGCAACTACAAATTAGTACCAAAGTGTCAAACAACAGCTCATAGAAAAAAAAAACGATGAAACGTAATGAAGGCGAATTCATAGAGAAGGTGGTCTCGACAGATCAGCTGACTATTTTTTGCTCGTGCAATTTTCCTCACAATATGTCAAAAGTTTGTCTATGTGCTTCTTCTTGATTTAAAAAAAATTACGCGTCGGTTAGATTTTTAAACTAAAAATTTAAAAAAGTGTTTTAACAAACAGTAAAACCAAATGATGCGTTCTTATACTTTGTGCAAAAAAAAACAGTGTAAAATAAGTTTTATTCACGTTTTTCTTCTGCAAATAATTTGTGTTTTTTTTTAATGATGCCATATTTGTGTTTGACATTATAGGTATAAATTTTTCGCCCTGCGTTCACCTTGTATGAATTCGCCTTGATGAGAAATAATTTTTGTTGTTTTATTTTCACAGGGAGAACATAATTTTGACATTTTGGCACTAATCAGCTGGGCCGACGAGACTACCTGGTCCTTTGTATCATGTTCTAGCGTCTATTTTAAAACTTTGCTTTAAGCAAGAGGGTAATTCTAGACAATTGCAATTTAGTAGCAACCAAGATATATTAATACAGGTAGTGTTAACGACAAAATATGCTGTCATATGCAAAATATGAAAATAACAAATTGATGCCAAAATTTTGCGAAATTTCTGAAACAGATGACAATAACAATGGGCTTCGCTTCAAAATACATATTTAAATGTTAAAGAAAAATTTGCAATAGGTGACAATGAACACTCAAATGACTTTTTGTAAGGTTTTTTTTAAATTTAATATAAAATATTAAAAAAATGCTTTAAATGGAGTGTAACCAAAACATATGCTTTTAAAGGAAAAATATGCTGTTATAAGCAAAAATATGCCCAAACAAATCGTTGCTTATTTTTTAATGTCACGCACAGGAAAAAATTTGAGAAAACGTGAGTGTAATGAGTTTTTTTGCACTGTTACTTGCATGCGTTAGATAAAGTAAATGATTTGTTTATTGATTTTGTTCGTTTTTTTTAAATTGTTGGTTTTTTTTCTCTTTCTTTTTATAAACTATTTTATTATGCAGATTTAAAAGAATTTTAAGTTTTATTAAATTTTCTACTCAATATATTTACCTTGCTTTAACTAAAGATTTTTTTGCCATTAGTTCACTATTGCCACCTTCATTAGTCTTGTCCATCAAGGAAACTGATCTGTCATAAATGTGATTATTTGTGTTTGGCGTTACAATCGGATTATTAGAATTTGGCAGCGGCAATGAATCATTATTGCTATCTTTTTGTTGTGTTTTTTGATTTGTGGCTAAATCAGTGTTACCAACACCTTGAGCTAAACACAACACAGTGCTGCTGCTGCTGGGATACATGGTTATGATGAAACTTTTTATTGCTTTTATTGTTACAGTCATAAACAGTGGGTGTTAACTTTGGTGTTTTGGATTTTTTAACACTTTAAATTAATTTTTTATAAATTAACAAAGGTTGGAAAAACATTTTTTGTTTTATTATATTAACCGTTTTTAAATTGTTTTAACAGACAATGACAGTACAGTCATTTTTAACCGCCTTTTTTAAAAACGTTTTTTATTATTTATATTTTTATAAGGTTAAGATAAACTTCTTGTATTTTTAAGATTAATTAGTCAATCATTTTGTACAGAAGCAACGTGGCAAATACTAAAGATAATTATGAGACATATGTATTTCATAAACATACGTATGAAAAAAGTAGGTTTAATGACACTTTCTTTTTTAATGCTAAAACCAGACTTAGTTACGATCTCCCTCGTTCATTTAATCTTTAAGCCCCATATAAATAAATCACATTGTGGTTCGTGGAAAAAATAAGAAATGTTCCCGAGTAGCAACTGTTAACTGCAGTGTTGATACTTAAAATTTGGTATGGCAATTAAAGTAACATTTTAAGGGTCTTCCTGTGAAGTAACTTTTAACTGTTATGCTGTTACTTTTAATTTGATATTTTATTTAAAGTAACATATTTATTTGTTGGTAAAAAGTAATAAGCAGCGATCACCCTCGCTGTTTAAAAGAACTGTTATTTAAAAATCTTCAAAAATCACGGGATCGCTCATCTCTATACTAAATATCGTACAGCTTTTTTGACTTAGCGAAACTTTGTTTTCTTACCAAGAACTACCCTACCCCCAACTTTTCGCTTTTTATTTAGTTAGTTCTCTTCTGCTCAATTTTGCACACAAAATTTAACGAAACTTTTTTAAAACATCAAAAATGTTGGATGTCATATGAATACAACAAAGCTAATAATTTTGTTTCAATTCAAACTTAAAAAAGTCATATTTTATATTTTTATGCCTTTATTTTCCCTTTATATCTATTTTATTGTTCTTTTTTTAATTCAATAAAAGTTATCGATAAAAATCTATCTCTTATTCAAATTAAAAAATTCAAATGTTCCAACTCTGGCAATAAGATTTTCTGGTAAATAAAGAAAAATGACAAAAACAAAACATAATGACATTTTGTTAACTAGTGTTAGTGAACATCAGCGTGACCGTTCGTCGACTAAAGTTGCAATTTGCATCCTTTTTTCCGGCCTGTGACTTTTTGTGCGACTTCGTTTAACCGATACTATTTTGCAACTTTTAACGACTTGTGGCCCTTTTTTTGTTAAAACAGCTACAAAATTAAAAAAATCTATCAAATTAAAATAATAAGTAATAGAAAATAATTTGTCAATTTATTTAAGGGACGCTTATAGAAAAACTAGTACGAATTTGCACGTGTACATTCTTTAATATAGTTGGTATATTTCTTATTAATAACTGAATACTATCTGCATCGTTCGTCCACTATTTGAATTTGAACATGCTTGCTGCGTAAGGAATTAAGCTATTTTCCCGACGTAAAGAAGGAAACCTGTTAGCAATTCGTCTTTGTTTTAGAAAGCAAGAATTTGAATTTTGTGCTTTAGTTTCGGGGAAAAAGTGCAGTTTTCTCACTATAAGGTAAAGCTTTGTAAATGAATAATCAAACATTAATTTTTAAAAACAACAAGAATACACAAAAGTAGGAAATCATAAAAAGATTTTTTTTAAATTTATCAAAAAATTAATTTCACAAGAGTAAATTTGTTGGATTAAAATCTGTTAGTTTTTGCAGAAAAACATTTCAAAAATAAAACTATTGACATATTCGCCAAGCGCGTAACAACTTTTTTTAAACAGCTGATGGTGTAAGAGTTTGTCTTAGGAACCCCAAAAAACTACGGCCTGCCCTGTTCATAAAGATGAAGAATATTTCTCGTAAGATCCAACCGTTAAATATGGAAACGCAACGATATTTTTTTTATCAATTTAATAACAAAAAACATTAAAATTAAGTTTTCAAAATTAATGCAACTTTATTTTTTTAAAACGACTATTTTATGCGACTTCTTTTTCTTTAAACGACTTTTTGTGCCACTTTTTTAAAATTCTCAGCGGTCACCCTGGTGAACATCAAAAGTTTACATTTATTTGTTAGTGATTTTTTTTGACACTTAATGAAAAACTATTTTCATTTGATTTATTTTTTTAGACTTTGTTTAAAAAAAATCACAATAAATAGATACAAAAGTATCTTTCACTGGTTTTGCAGTAGAGTCTTTTTACATTGTTATGTATTGTTTGAAAAAATATAATTGTTTTTTTGATTTTTGTGCAAAGTGTTGGCAAAAAAAATTCGAAGTACTTTGCCATTTAGTAGTGTACATACTACAAAACTAGTTTTTTTTTTAATAAATTTGGGCTAACCAACAAGTTAGTTTTGATTTCTTTACAAGAAAAATATTTTAGGAACTTTTAATTTTTTTTAACAACCATTTTCTTAACTTCACTTATCACTCGATAAGTTTTACTTAGTTTTAATTAAAACTCATTTTAATTTGTGTAAATTACTTTTAATTACACATCAACAGTTCGTTCGAAATCGTTTTTTTTTGTTGCTCACGCAACGTGTTAAACCACACTAAACCGACTTTGTTATTAAATTTTTTAAAAGTATCTAGCATTTTCAGTGTGGCCATTTTGGTGCTTTTCGGTTATTTTTTCGTGCTTTTTTGCATATGCATTCCGAAATTTTGTTATAGGTATACCCGTTTTTGAAAAGCGGGTATTTATGATGATTTTAACGATTTCCCACAGTGCTTTAAAGTGCCTTTTAAGTATTCAAAATAATGTTTTTGCCCAAAAATTAAATTTTTATTTCTTTGGGCATAACAAGTATAATTAAAAAAGTTTTGGGATTTTCTTTTAAACGTAAAAATATTTATTATAGACTTATAGGAACAATATTGATATATGTATATAGTTTGGCGTTGTAATCCAATCTATGTTAATCAGCTGTGTAACAAAAACTGATGACACCATTTTTTTATATGGTCCATTACCTTTCCCGAAGCTTTTGAGGCCCATAACAAGAAAATGGTCACTAATATCGCTTTTTTCAGGACTTCATAGCTTTTTGGAGTACCTAGGCATGTTCAGATTGTATTGGTGTTCATATTTAAGCTGTTTAGCTTAATTATGGCTCAATTTTCTAATTTTTAACGCCTTTAAAAAAACGGTCAGCAATCATGCGAAACTTAGTTAACAGTTTTACTACCCTTTGTTAGTAGAATCACATCTTCACTATCCAGTCTCTGCATTTTTTCCACTGTTGCACAATGCAATAATACGCTTTTGCTTGTTTTATTTAAAAAAAAATCAACCGGTCTGAATATAAAAAATAACATCGTTGTTTTTTCGTTATTTAACATCAGTAATAACCCTGCATATAACGCGACTAGTCCATACACGTGAGTATTGACCAGTCTATAAGGGAGAAGGACTTCTCCAAAAATAAGCTAATTTTATCTAAAAACCATGATCTTTTTTACAACTACAACAACTTAATATGCGATTATTAAAAAAAACGAACACCTGTTTCTTAACTACATGGTCCATGACTAGGGCGACCATTCATACTGATTTCATCAGTACATGTACTGATTTTTCATTTAATGTACTGATTAAAAATTCGTATACTGAAATGTACTAATTTTTGGGTAAAGTACTGGTTGTAATGATTTTTAAAATGAATTTATGTTTAAAATAATTTTCACCAAAAAATTGTTAATATTAGAGGAAAACTATAAAATAAAGTATTTTTTAACAATAGAAGGTGTATTTAAATTATTTTTATCGATTGGCAGCTGTCCAAAAGTTATTATAATTTTTTTTAAATTTATTTTCTGAATAAAGTATCGACCTGCAACCTGTTCTTTGATTACAAGAATACGTAGACACCATAAAGGACGGAGAGACATGCTTTAATCAAATCAGGAAGTAATTTTAATTCGATGCCTATAATTAAACGTGGTTCTTGAGCTAAAAAAAAAATAAAAAGCGTACTAATTTTGACCCAGAAATAAATATTCCCCCTACCCATGACTGCATTATATATGACAATGTTGTTACATACCCAGTTGAGCTAAAAACATGAACCATGTGGGTTAGTATTTTTGGCAGGGAATGAATATTTAAGTTGGTGCTTTTTTACCCGCAATCTTTTTAGTTTTAACCCTTTTTAGCCCTATTTTTGTGTGTTCATAGTGATTTTGATGATGTGAGAGTTGGCATTACTGAGTATTTTACCACATCAGCAAACAAAACACTAACACTATCTTTTTAGCCCGTATTCCTAATTAACATTCATCAATACATATATTTTTTAGATAATCAAGAACTACTACTACCCTTGTAGCAGATACTTATGTATTAAATACAAGACACGGACCTTAGGTTAAATTTAAACATCTACGATTGCAATTTCTTTTGTGTATATTAAAAGTATCTATAAAATGCATTTTTGTATGGATTTGTGTTAATTGTTAATTTCTTTTTCTCCGAAACTGCAAGAAGACTTTCGATATAATAACGAAAGACTACAATATAGGTATAATAAAAAATATGAATGAAACACAACTATACAAAACAGAGAAAGATACTATATTAAAAAGAGTTAAATCTTTTTAAAGTTATTTTAAATTATACCCTCATCACATACGGTATTATGCGTTTAGGAAAATGTTTGTAACGTTTTAAACTATTAGTTTAGGACCCACCTTGAATTAAACCGATCGACTCAGAATTACTTTTTGGTTAAAACTTTGATTGAAGCCGTCCAGTGATGTCCATGTAAAATTTAAATCAAAGTACAGGTCGCATTAAATTCACTACCTTACAGTTTACCTAATATTGCTTTGCTTAATGATTCACTTGTTGCGATTCGTACATTGAAAAAACAAATGCAAATTAATACAAAAATGCAACTAAACATAAATTAAGAAAGAAGGCATTAAATTATAAGAAAACAAAGAAATTAGTTTGCGCAAAACAATCCCTTTTTTTGCCGTATTTTCAAGAAGCAAAGTATATTAGTGTTTAAAATGATCAAATGCAGCACAAATTGTTTTTGCATTTCCTTGGTTAAATCTTAATAGCTTTCAATATTTTATTTTTAAGTTTATAAGGAGATAAGGTTTTATTTAAAACAAATATCTCTATCGATGCTTTACGTTAACAAGAAATCTAGCGTATATACTTGTCAAAAAATCAAGCCAAAATTTCGTTATCTTTTTTTCTTTAAATCACTTTGTTCTGCATGCAGAAAATAAGAATTGTCATTAATAAATCATTAAAAACTTGTGTCCATATTTATAATATTTATAGAAGGCATAATTATTAAAAAAAGCTCTTAATAAACCTACTATAAGTATAATGAATATGGGCATTGACTTGTATCGTGATCACAAGTAATGCATTCTTCACCCAGCCATATAGACGGACATACTTTAACTTAGCCCTAGAAAACTAAAAATTTTAAACATGTTTTAAAAATGTTTACCAAGAACGGAAAAGCTGCTACCACCAACTCTTTTTTTCCATCCCTGTGGCAATTAAAATGATGTACACTTAAAAATGTTTTGCCCAGCAAGTTCAGCTGTTTAAGAATCTCTGATGTTTTCTGCTTTTGTTGTTTATTTTTGCTATACTTCTTGAAAAATATTTTTTTTTGGTTTTTGTTTTGTTTAATTGTTCGTATAACTATCAGATACTTTATGAAGTTTTTAGAAATTTTAAGCGCGAGGTGGCAGCGTAAGGGAACTACAACAGAGCAACAACAACAACAGGCAATTTTATTAAGGTAGAAAGTTCATGCTGTCAGAACATCAGCCGTAAAAATTGGTAATATGTAAAAAAGGAGAAGAATATAAAGTTAAAAACAAGGTGTATCCTTGTATCGATTAAACAGCTGACTATTTTTTTCTCGAGTTTTTCCACTCGTTATATCTGTCAAACAGTACGTTTTTTGGCATAAACGAGGATGCTTTTACAACAACTTCATAAATTTGGTATCGAGTTTGTTGTAGTTGTTGCCATAGCGATAATACCTTGTAAGGTAATTCTACCATGGATACAAGGTGATTGCAAGAAAAATATTAAGAGAGTCATTCTTTTACTCTTTTCTTTTTTTGTATGGAGTTTGACACTAAAATTGAAGTTCTTTTACAAGGATGCGTCAAACTTCATATAACAAAAAAGAAAAAATTAAGAGAGTCAAAATGTCCGTCAGCTATTGCGGCCACCTTGTATTGATACGCCTTTGTTTAAAATTACTCAAGCCAAGATGACTAATCAGCTGACTTTTATTTCCGCCAATGTTTTCTAACTTAGCTTGGCAATTTTTTTGTTATATAATGGTTGTGTATACTGTGTGTTTGTGTGATCGCAACATTTTTGACAACTAAGCTAGAATTTAGCAACAGGAAGTTGTTGTTGTAGGGACGCGGTCGCTCACCTTATTATTCCACTATGCCCAAAGCCATTGCAAGAAGAAATGTAAACCAAAGAGTTTTTAACATTTATTATTCTCACATATTTAGGAGGAGAAAATATAATTAGCAGTGCAAGCGATGGCACCTTGTATAGGATAGGATTTTCTCTAAATCTAAAAAAGATCACAGTCGACGCACATAGGGGTATTTTGCCAATCTAGCCGGACATCACTTTTTTTTTTAATTTATATTACTTCTTAAAAGTTACTGCGTGCCCCTAGATCAATGAAACTTGGCAGAAACATGTATTGGGGTCATAGGCTGACTAAGCTTAAAAAAAAACAAAAATCGAACCAAGGGGAAAAAAGTTCCCCTTAGAAGAACTAATGCTACCTCTGAAAAATTCAGCTTTTTATTTAAATTTCCTGAACTTTCGTTAAGCAAATGCAATTTTAAACACAGGCGAAAGTTAAAAAATCTAAACTTTGGTACAGGAGATGGTAAAATTTCATTTTGCCCCCCCCCCCCCTCTTTGTGGGCGGTTCCATAAAATGAAATTGGCAAAAATAATGTTTTTAATAATAGAAATGGATAACTTAAGCCTAAATACCAAAAAAAATATCTTATTAAGCTTTTGTGGGAGGAGGGGGGTACTTCTCCAATGCCCCCCCTCACGAAACGATCCTGTAAAAAAAATTTTTTTTTTATTTTTTTTTTGCTAATTTTCACAAAAAATTCATTTTTAAGCTTGTTTGCCGCTTTTTTGTATTTTATAGTATTTAATTTATTTGAAAATAATTAATATATTTATAACAAAAACTTATTTAAAATAGTAACAATAAATTTTATATATGTACATATAAAAACAGCAACTAATTTTTTTAAATAAACTCCTCTTTTGCACTAAGGTGATGGGTGCCACTGTTCTTCTTCGTCTGTTTCTTCAAAGACATCTTCTGAATCTGAATCCTCTTCGAAATCAAGTACAGGTGGAAGCATCAAAGAAACGGCTTCTTTCGTGAATGGTAATGACTTTCTTTTTGGAGTTGGTCTTATGCTAGTCATCAGTGGGTCAGAACTAAGCAAAAGCCTATTCAAAACATCTCTGTTACACTCAACTCTTGAAAACTTTCTTGCAAACCTCTGCCTGTAAAGCCGAAAATGTTTGTTTCGTGCCTCAGCCGCTTCTTCTGATAAAAGCCCAATAGGCAACAATGCCTCATTTATAACAGTTGCTCCATGTATTAAAATCTTGTGCATTGTAGGTGTCATAGGATGCCAGGGATATAGAGCAACATAAAGTTTTGCAGTGTCCAAGCAATAATCGGCAAACTTGTGTAGATGGATTTTGTGACCACTTGATATTACTTCAATAATAACTTTGATTCGGTAGATGAAATCAAATTCAATTCCAGTTATTTTTGCAGCTAATTCAGGATTGGAAAAAAATCTTCTGCTGGTGTTACCGTCGTTGGTGTTTCCAAATCCAGTTTTCGGTACATCCACTAATAGCCCTAATTCACTTCTAAATATTGCTTGAATATTTTTTTTTCTCTCTTTAACAATTGCTTTGTCCGCATCAGATTTTAACTGCCATTTTTTCACTGTGAGCTTATATGACAGGTGTACTATGCTCTCAAATAGACGAATTCTGGCGTGCAAAGTAGATAATCCAAAAGAAAGGGCATTTGCGTCTATATCTCTTTTGATGCTTAAATTGTTAAATTCTTTTGAAGTAGCCCCACAAATATAGCATTTCATTGTGGACGTGGTTTGCGTTGCGGCATTACATACTTTCCCATCAACCATTGTAAATAGCATTGCATGTTTTACGGAATACAAACTTCCATCCAGTAAAAAAATTGTTTCTTGTAATTTACTAACAGCATCTTGTACATAGTCAATTTCTTCTTGGATTACGTCCACAGTTTCTTTAATAAATCTGATGCGAATAGGTCGACAATATCGGGGTGATGAAGTGGTTGGATTTTGCCACAGTATTTTTTTTTTTTGTACCACATATCAGTCGAATTGGGACAAAACTGCTCTGAAAAATATGAGAATCTGAGCCATCATTTTCCATCTTTTGCTTAAATTGTGCCTGGTGTGAGCCATCGCAGCCCCATTTGCTTATTAGTTCAAAGGAGTTGCAATCTTCTGTTTTTGAATCACATAAAACATCTTCTAAATATGTTAGTAATCTACTTGCGGTATGATTAAGCAAGTCTTGAAGATTAATTTGAGCACATGTTTCTGTTATTTCATACGATTCTTTTGGAGGATAGCATTTACTTTTTTCTTTTTGCAGAACACTGTAGCTAGGGTAAACCTTCTTATCGGCACTGCGGATTATCTCATATTGCTTTCGAGAAAGATCAGCTTCCACAAATATAGAAAGAGCCTTAAGGGGTGTTAGCTGTTTTACTTTTTCTTCTTGTACAGCTTTGTATGCTTTTTTCAACTTTGAAGCTCTTGTCGGGGAAGACACAATTTTTTTAAGCAGACTTGATGCATCTTTTTTCCCACATGTTTGTAATTGTGTTTGGGCTGCATGCATTAATAAATCAGCATCGAACTGAGTTCGCAATTTTTCAGTTTTTCTTCTCTTACTTCTTTCGGTCAGTTCAACGAATGGCTTTTGTAGTCGTTTTGAGGACGAACTGCCAAATAGAGGGACTGTCACTGTTCCTTCCAGCCATGTGGCATTCAAGCTTAAAAATCGGTCATATTTCCTTTGTGCTGACTGCCAATGTATTTTAAAAAATTTTTTAAAATTCTTTATACACTCCTTTACCGCTGAGATGTCACTATCTCCTTGACATTTTGAAATTTCGCACAATTTTCTATCTAAAAATTTAAATTTTTCTTCAACAGATTTATCTTTACATTCCTGTACTATTTGGAATAACTCTAATCTTGTATACACTTTTTCCATTTCACTTTCGAAGCTTTAAATTGGTTCTGAAAAGAATTTTGTGCAATGCCCACAATATATATATTTAAAAACTGAGCACCTGAAGCACAGATTTGTTTTTTTCCAAAGAATATTTTTAAATTAAAACTTATTTAAGACAGGTACATTTATTTTGTTCCATAAAATAGCATCATTAAGAAAACAGCTGCACAGGTGGCTAAAACCCATTTATGGGTGGGTAAAAACTACTGTTTCCACATTCCTTTTTTTACTCAGGTAAAAAACAGATATACATATTAAAAATTTATTTCAATGTACCTGCAATAATTATATGAAAAACATCTACATTCGTACAATTATAAATAACTTTTATGACTGACAAAGGGTTTCTTAAGTATTCATATGTAAATATACAAGATAAGCAAAAACAGAAAAAAGGTAAAATTTTCAAAAAATCGCCAAAAAAAGTGGCGCAAAAACGCGCAACGTTTTTTTTCACAATCTAAAAATAGAGACTTCAAATTTTATCGTGAAGTATAACATTTTTGGGATCGCGATTACTCTGACTTTCAAAAAGTTTTTTATTTTTTTTTTTTTTTACAAAAAAGTGAATAAAAAATCCGTTTTTTTGATTTCAAACGAATTTTTTTTTATCATAAAAATTTAAAAAAAATAAAAAAATAAAACAGCATAACTGCTAATATGGTTTTTGATAGAAAAAACCAAAAATCATTGTAAAATCTTTATTCAATTAGCCACAAAAAAATATGTTGTAAACCTCTCAAAACCGTAAAAAGTCAATAAAAGCGCATGCAATATACTCAACTTTCCTGACTTTAACAGCGCCCCAAAACGACAAATTTCAAGCAAAAGCCCTAAAAATTCACTATCCGATGCAGAATTTGGTTATCTGTCGATCTGCGTACTTTAATTTTTACATTTCTTAAATTTCATTTTTTGCTTAATGTCCGGCTAGATTGGCAAAAAACCCCTATGTGCGACGTATGTACATATATTTAGCAATTTAGTTTATACAAATTCTGTATGGGAATTTGGTTTTTAAATATAACTAAAAAAAGTTGTAGTCAAAAACTGGCCATTAGGGTCTTAATTGAAAAAATATATTCTACGAAATAAACTAATATTTGTAACGTTTGGCCTAATATTGTCATATTAAAATTAAAAAACATATTTCAAAACAGGAATACCTTATATTTCGTTAAAGACAAATGTATGTAAGTGCATGGTTAGCAAAAATTAAGTAAAGAAATAATAAATTGTATCCAAATTAACACATAATGTTAGAACAATTAAAATAAAAGGAGTTCTGCGTATATATTAACTTTGAACACGACTGTTTTGACAAAAAAGAAAATCAGTCCCATACCCCTTCCTTAGCCCCACTTCCATTTTTAGTAAGGTTATATGTTCACGTAAAGATTCTTTTTATACATATCAGGAGCAATAAATAACCCCATGTGTGTGTTTTTTTTTACTTTAATTATTTCCGTGTCGTCTGGCATTAAAAAAATAAACTCAATTCTCTGTGTTTTATAAATAAATCTGTCTTTTGCAAAACGCCAATCCCCCTTTGAAAACATTTCTTACAAAATATGTACTGCTTTGCATAATGTCATCATGCCTTCTTTTGGAGTCAACCATTTTAACTGTAATTTAATCCAATTATGCGAATTTGTTGCTTAAGCTTTGAATGCAACCCTAAATGTAACGATTTTTTGTTGCCACCTTTTTTTGGTTTGACATGCCTAAGTGTTATTGACATTTTATATTTTTTTGTTGTTGGCTTAAGTTGTTTTTTTGTTGGTATAGAAATACATATGTTTCTAACTTGGTTTTTATTTTCTAAAAGTCCTATAAGATTCTATTGATTTTTTAATTATATATATATATATGTACATACATACATACATACATACTTATCTCTGGGTGATTGCTTCTTTGTGCCATAGAAAAATATAACGAACGCAGCAAACCAATAATCACTGGACGTTATCTCAAATAATAAAAAAAATATATTTAAAAGAGCTGCCAGATTAACTGCAATTTAGGCGAATGAACCACAATGTTTACGGTAGAAAACTGTTTAAAAGTTTCTCGATTTTTCTTTTGCAGTTATCGAAAATTTGCAGTATATATATGTAAGTTCGTTTTAAATTACGATCATGGCATTATATACCAAATAAACTCTGTCAACTCTTGTCTTAAATAGAAGATTTAATTTAAACTTTATTCCCACCAAGAAAGTATTGAGTGTAACCGGTACATTCTTCAGATGTTAGAAGTTAATCAACCAGTTAATTAACTTAAAATTTTAACGTTTGCGGTATGTTTGGGGCCCATTATATTGAAAAATAAATTTGTTTTTAGAATAGCAGTCCTGGCAATACTAAGAACCTGGAGAATCTACGAAGCCCTTTGTACAACCAGATCAATTTAACCTAACCTAGACTAATAGTCATGCCTTTTTATTTCAATATTAATCTCTAAATAAAAACAAACAGGATTGAAAATTACATTTAGGCCCATTGTTGACTTGATGATATGCTTTAAGAAAGGTTTATTCATTTGTGTCGTGTTAACAACTGTAAGAATGTTCGAGCAAAATATAACACGTCTTGTTAGATTGATTGCATTTATTAAACTCTAAGCAAAAGGGAGTTCACAAACTACTAAAGATATCTGGCGTTGCCAGATTAATAATAAATAACCATGTTACAATAAAAGAGTATTAAAAGAGTAATTTCAAAAATCAAATATAACGTGACAACTCGGCCCTTCCTACACCTTACTCGTCCTCGAGTTATTCGTCCACTGGGTTCCTTCAGAGTCATCTTCATAATCATCGTCTACATCCGGGTATAAGGCACACCAGGGTTTCATCTTATCGCTACTAGCAATTGTTGAGAACTTCCTCTGATTACGCTGAGCATCATCGACATCTTCTACGACATAACGATCAAATCTTAGGACCTTTTTTATAACGTAAGGACCTTTGTATTTCACTTCAAGTTTTCTTGACTCGCCTGTACTAGGGATAGCACATTCAAGTAAGATTAAATCACCTTCTTCATATCTCTGTGGAGTCTTGTGTTTGGAGTCGAATCTAGTCTTCCACACTTTTCTAGCATCTTTGATGTTTCGGATAGCATCTTCACGTTTAACATTAGTTACAGTTGGTTCGATATCATCCTTCACCTGTTGAACTGCTGCTAACATTTTGTTACCGGTGATATCTCGAACAGGGAAATCAAAAATCAAATCAATTGGTGCATATTTTGTAGTACTATTAGTATTCATGTTCAGAGTCCATTGCAGATTTCGCATTTCGGTATCCCAATCTTTCGCGTCATTAACTGTCGACTTCAAATAAGATAGGATATTCTTGTTGACTCTTTCTGCCAATCCATTAGATCTTGGTGTTCGGACAGCTACCTTGATATGTTGTACATTATTTTCATTACAGTAATTTCCAAAATTTGACGATGTGAATGCTGTTCCACGATCGGTGACTAACACTTTTGGCATTCCAAAATACGATGTTAACTGATTCAAAGCATCCACCACTGGCTTTGTTTTAGTTGACTTTACAGGACACAAAACAACATATCGAGTAAGAGCATCTACGATAACCAAAAGATGTTCGTTACCCCGACGACTTTTAACGAATGGACCTAGATGATCCATGTGCATGACCTCAAAAGGGATTTTCGGTATATCCATACCATACAATTCACATTCCTTTAGTACTGGTTCCTTACAGAAACAACATTCGACGCAGGACTTCAAATAATTTTTCACAAAATTTCGTGCTCGTGGAAACCAAAAATGTTTCATTAACCTTTTTAATGTATTTTCAAGAGCTGGGTGGCCCACATCATCATGGCACAGTTTCACGATACGCCATCTTAAACCTTTAGGTACCACCAACAACAGCGAATCACCTTCACCCTTTCGAAATAAACGGCTTTTCTTCATAACATATTCATTTGTATACTGCTTTTGTTGATCAGACTTAACAATACCACTTAGCACATCAATTATTTCTCGTAAAGTATCATCTTCGCGTTGCATCATGTATACCCAATCTTCAGTTGATGGTTTTATCATCATTATCTTTTCACAAACATCTTGAACAACATGTTCATTTTCAATAGCTTTGATTGGAGCTCTGCTCAGGGCGTCAACATGAGACATTTTACTACCCTCTCGATGAATAATACGATAATCATACTCCATCAGCTTAAGAAACCATCTTGAGACCCGTGGTATTAACGGTTTTGATAACTTTAAAGTTGATATGGCTGAGCAATCGGTGACAATCAAAAATTGTTTACCAAGCAAGTACATACGGAAACGTTGACAAGCTTCAACAACAGCTAAAACTTCCAATTCATACGCATGATACTTTTGTTCAGCATCATTACACAAACGACTAAAATAGGCAATAGGCTTCAACTCATTTTGCTCATCTCGCTGTAGCAAAATACCAGCTATACCAACAGAGCATGCATCTGTATGCAATTCATGTTCTCTGTTCACATCATAGATACCCAAAACAGGTTCACTTATTAATAATTGAATTAATTTCATATATGACTCATTACAGTCGTCAGACCACACAAAATCTACGTTTTTTCTAGTCAATCTAGTTAACGGTGCAGCAATCAATGCATAATTTTGGATAAATTTACGAAAATATCCTGTTAACCCAATAAAACGTCTAACTTCTGTCACATTGGTTGGGATAGGAAAATTCTTCACTGCCAATGTTTTGAGTCTACCAGGCATCAAACCATTTTCGCCCAATTCATGACCCAAAAACGTTACACTATTTCCCAAAAATGAGCATTTCGACAAACGAAGAGTAAGGCCATGTTGTTGAATGACTTTTAAAAATGTTTCCAATTTTACCAAGCTTTCATCGACAGTATCAGATGCCACGATTACCTCGTCGACATAACTCACAACTTGATCTTTAATTGGCTCCAAAACCACAGACATCATTTGCTGAAACGTACACGGTGCATTTTTCAGCCCAAATGGCATTCGATTAAATTCGAAGTGACCATTATGAGTCACAAAAGCTGTGTACTGCTTTGACTCATCACGAATAGGAATCTGATAGTAACCAGACATCATGTCCAAAATAGTAAAATACTTCTTACCAGATAAAGTCTGCAAAACACCGTCAACAGTTGGCATAGGCCATGGCTGCTTTTCTGTGATCGAATTCAGCTCACGATAATCAACACATAATCGATCTTCCCCGTTTGGCTTTGGTACGATAACGATTGGTGACGCGTATAACGATTCGGACGGACGAATTATTTCCGCTTGTAAAAGTTCATCCGTTATTTTTTCTACCGTTCTCTGTTTCGGAATCGGAATATTATATGGTTTCCGTGCGATAGGTTTTTCAGAATTTACTTTAATGTCCATTTCAACAACACCACATTTACCAATTTCTTTTAAATTTTCCGCGAAACAACCCGAATATTTTTCTAAAAGTTCTTGTAGTTGACACTTCTCATTTTCATTAAGACTCTCATTAACATTTAATGTTTCACCTTTTAAGGCTATTACACGACACTGACCATTTTCAATAATTACGCGATTTTCCGATAAAATGTCTCTTCCGATCACTAAATCATATTGCATTACTTCATCGTCAACTATTAAAAGTTCGGCTTCAATAGATAAACTATCAATTTTTATCATCGTTAAGAGTTTTCCGCGACACACGTACTCTCCACCAGCGAAACCATATAGTTTTTCTTCACAAATTTCAATAGGACCATTACATTTTAGCCATACACGTTTAGCCACTAATGATTTACCACTACCGGAATCGATAAAAGCACTGTATTTGTTGTTTTCGATTTCAATTTCCTTAAAAATTTCTTTGTCCTTTACACTGTCTTTCTGTTTATCAATCAAATTTACCGACCGCGACGGACATTTATCCGTTTCATGATTATTCGCTTTACACTTTTCACATTTAATTTTCCTGGATTTATTTTTACAGTTCTTAGCGATATGTCCCCGTTCGCGACAATTAAAACATATCGGACCCGTTTTTGTTTTATCACTATTGTCATTGTAATTTGTTTTATTTGTAAGATTTTTATCATTGTTTATATTTTTGTATATTTTACGCGGTTGTTCACTATGAGAATTATTTCTCATTTTATTCTCCTCAAAAACGTTTGTTAATATTGTAAATAATTCATTACATGATTTAATATTCATTGCCGTCAATGTTTTTCTTAAATCTTCACTGTATAGTCCATTTATAATGTATTTTATAATACCAATTTCCTCGATTTTACCACGACGACCCGTTGATAACATTCGATAATAGTATTCGATAACCGATTCACTTTTATTCATACGCGAATTTATCATCTCTATATGGGCATCCGCAGAATTTGATACGCAAGGAAAATCATTTTCAAATGCAGCGACAAATTCTGTCCAGCAGCTGAAAACTTTTTGGGAATCTACCCACATTTTAGCAACACCTTTTAAGTTGCTTTGTACAGCAAACAAGACTGTAGACTCGTTCCAGCCATAACCATTTTTTAATTGTTCCACCCTTTCGATAAATTTCCCCGGTGATATGTTCCCCTTACATGGGTCAAACTCTGGCAACATTCTCATTATTTCGCTTATGCTTTGATCTGGTACTTTTTCTCTTATTCTTTGCGGATTAAATTCTCTTGCGTTATAATTCAAATTGTTGTTGTTGTTTTCACTACGATTCATAGAAGATAAATTTGCATCACCATAACATGATGAGTTCTGCACATTGGCATACGCCAGCGTAGCATTCGAATTTAACGGCTGATAACGATCACGATTGTGCATGGTTGACACTGGTACATATTCATAGAAATTTACACTGTTACCACTTGACGCTACACGTTGATTTAAAGCAACACTTGTTGTTACCGGCTGGTTATACGTTGTTGTAAAATTTGTTTGTGCATGTCCGCACATAACAGACGTTGGCGCAACAGAAAAAACTGGAGAATTCTGCGTAGATGTCTGTATTTCACAACTTGCCACTTCCACTGAATTCTGTTGTTTTTCCATAGAACCAATTTTATTTGTAAGCGCAGCCACTGCTTCCATAAGGCTACTCATATTCTTTTGCATTTCTATAATTTGCAAATTTTCTCTAACTTGTGCGGCATCTTCGTCAAACCCATAACATGGTCCATCTGCATTGGAAACTTCTTCTATGAAATCAGGATTTTCTTCCTCGAACTGCTGTAACCTGGCCACTAACTCTGCCTTGTTACCCGACGTTCGCAATTTACGATATTGCAATTTCTTTTTCAGTTCCACCAATGTTAGATCCATGTTCTTCCTTTTCGACACAACCAAACGACGCTTCTACAAGTTTCTATACAACACTTTTGCGACACACGCTTTTTTTTTTTCGTTACGACACACGCCACGAAATATTTCTTAATTTCACGATTGTTTTTTTTCTTCCCAAACAATCTGCGACACACGCCACGAATTATTAGTTAATTTACCGATTGTATTTTCTTTATACAATTTGCGACAAACGCACGAAATATAATTTAAAATTCGCGATTGTTTTTATTACGGAAAAACTAGGTGATCCCGCTTCTGAATTTTGTAAGAATGTTCGAGCAAAATATAACACGTCTTGTTAGATTGATTGCATTTATTAAACTCTAAGCAAAAGGGAGTTCACAAACTACTAAAGATATCTGGCGTTGCCAGATTAATAATAAATAACCATGTTACAATAAAAGAGTATTAAAAGAGTAATTTCAAAAATCAAATATAACGTGACACAACACTAAAGTAACCAAAGATGACTCAGCCGTTTAAAAAACCTCTGATTTCAATAAGGTGTTTTTAATCAAGTACATCGATTTAGATATTGGGATAGAAGCAGTTCGGTTTTAGAATGATGATGAAAGTCAAGTGGGGAACACTCCATCGCGTAGTTGACTACTGCACAGAAGAACTAATCGTTAACTGAGCGCTGTCTGGCAGAGGTGTAGGCAGTAAAACGTTTCCGCCTGTATATCGAATTGAAGAATTTTCCTATTATAACGGACCACTGGAGTTTTAGATAGTTAATGGCACAGCACGGTATAAGCGGACGTCTTGCAAGATGAAGTCTAGAGCGTCATAGTTTTTCGGTTCAAAATTCAAGCAGAAAGGGCTTTCAAAACATCGGACCAGACCCGCTGCTTAGACGTAATATTGCTCAAATTGAAATTAATCGTATAACTCATTACCGCCATTGATAAAACAAACAACTTCAGTTTGAAAATAAAGCAAAGAGTTATACTTGCTAATATAATGCTTTTTTGGACTAAGCAAACAGTTAAGAAGCAGAGCTCTCTATCGGCAGAGAAAGCTCAACTATACAAGACACTTATTCTGCCTGTTCTGCTATACGGAGCAGAGGTGTGGTAACTTGCTCAAGCAGACGAAGGTGTTCATTAGAGAAAATTGCTTCGAAAGATATATGGACCAATCTGTGTAGGCGGAAAATGTCGGTATCGTACAAATCAAGAGCTGTATAAGCTATATGCTGACATTGATGTTAATAACAATTTCCCAAACTTTGTATTGGAGCCCGCTTAGGCGGTGGAGATAGGGGTAAGTATCTAAGAATATGTTTGGGAGGGAAAACTAATGGGAGTCGATCGTAGACTTTATTGCTTTAGGGCCGACTCTGAAAAAAATCTGGGCATTTTCATATCATTTTTGTAAATTATGTATGGCAACCCCCTTAGGGCGTGGAGATAAGGGGTAAGTATATTCTATAAATATGTTTGAGAGGTGTAGCTAATGGGGATCGGTTGAAGACTTTCTTTCTCTAAACCGACTCTGGAGAAGTTATGGGCGTTTTTACATAATTTTGGTAAATTATGTATGGCAACGCCCTTAGGCGATGGTGGGGGTAAGTATGTTCTAGGAATATGTTTACGAGGGAAAACTAATGGGGGTCGATCGCAGACTTTATTTCTCTAAGGCCGAGTTTGGGAAAGTTATGGGCGCTTTTACAACATTTTTGTAAAGTTTGTATGGAAACCCGCTTAGGTGATGGAGGTAGGGGATAAGTAGGTTCTAGGAATATGTTTGGGAGGGAAAACTAATGGAAGTCTGCGATACATATTATTTCTCTAAAGGCGACTCCGGAGAGGTTTTAGAGGTTTTTACTCCATTTTTTTTAAATTATGTATGGCAACCCTGCTGGGGACTGGAGATAGGGGGTAAGTATGTTTCACGAAATGTTCGTAGGGAAAAATTAATTGGGGGTTGGTCTTATATTTAACCTTTGTAAAATCACTCTAGAAGCTGTGGGAGCGATTTAAAAAAAAATTAAACTTTGTATGGCAACCCTGTTAGAAGGCGGAGATAGGGTGTTAGTATGTTTCACAAAAAGTTTGTGGAGAAAAATTAATGGGAAGCGGTCTTACATTGCACCCGTGTAGAGGCAACTCCGGGGTAGTTGTAGAGCTTGTGTTGTACAAATTTTAGAGTCTTGCTTTTGGCTCATATCTCGGTCAGTTATCGGGCGATTTTGCTAAATTTCAATAGCGATTTACTCTTGGATTTTTCTGATATGGGTCTATGCGACATCGGGGAGTTTCAAAAAGTTGATTTCAACCATAACACGGACAGTTGGGCAGACGCATCGGCGGACATCGCTAAATCAACTTTCTATCTTTAAGGACCAAAACAATATATAAGTACAAACATACATATTTTATGGGGTCGCAAATAAATATTAAAGAAATTACAAACGAAATGACAAACTTATATATTATCTTATCACTTATGTAAAGTGTATAAAAACGTTACTATTTAGCATAATTAATTAGTTTGTACAAGTGTTTTTGAAATTTATTTATTTATTATCTGCTTATGTTAGGCTTTGTTCACACTTGGCAAATATTTAACAAAAAATAAGTGATATTTGCGGTATAAATTTAAATTTTACAAAAAAAAATATTTTTTTATAAATTCCATGGGAATTGAGAAAGTAGTTACGTAAGTTTAACACATTTTTTTTCAAGATTATTTAGGCGTTTTTCGTCAAATATTTGTTAAGTATGACCTAAATTAATTGTTTCTATGTTGTTCAGTGTTATTTTTCGTTTCGTTTTAATTAATGTCGTTCTTAAAAAAAATTATTTGATTATCAAAATAAACTAATTAATAATATTTTTTGTTAAATAAACAGTTTAAAAAAAATATATATATTTAATCTATGTATATAACACTTGTGAAAACTAATTAATAAAGTTTTATGGAAACCTTTAATATTTTGTATTTATTAATTAAAAGTTTTCCTTAATGTAGTTATTTACTTTAAAAATAATTATTTATTATGTAATGATAATGTCATTAAGCGATTATTTGAATAATAAAAAATATTATTAAACTTTTTCAATTTGATAATATTAAAAGCTTAACCCTTGTTCTTCCTCTCTTTAGTAAAACTTTTGTTTAATATTTAATTTGCTTTATTTAGTTTGTAACATAAACCACTTTCAAATTAATTAAAATTGTAATGTCAATTTTATAATTTTAATTAAAATATAATATTTTTTAATGTATTTTTCCTAATTAAAACAATTATTGCGGTCATAACAATAAAAAATGAATAAACTGCAGTTTATTTATCACATTTTCAATGGGTTTGACATTAATTTGTAATTAACGTCTAGTTTTGTAAGTTTTATTATTATTTAAATACTGAGTGCAAAAGATTAATAAGAAAAAGGTGTCAAAGTAATTTTATTTATGTAACCGATGTTTGCACTTTATAACTGCTATACGCCCCGTCCAAACTAGCAATAAATATCTAAGCAATAAGGCAATAACGTCGGCAGAATAACGGAAAATTATTGCCTTACTAATGTTAAGGGTATAGGAACACCTATCTTCGTTATGTTAATAATAAAACGAGCGATCATCTTTATTTATTTGTTAAAAAAGGAATAGTTATATTTTACTTATTAGTTTCAAAACACCCACAACTTTTTATTAAATACGAGGGTTGCATTTTATATTTCGGAATTAGAGAAAAACGAATATTAGTCATTGAAAATCACTTCATTGTTTTTAAAAATACTCCCCATGAAGATCTATACACGTTTGCATGCATTCGAACCAATTCTCGAAGCACTTTTGCCACTCTGATTGAGGGATCTCCAAAACATGCATTCTGAGTACAGAAACCGCTTCTTCAGGTGTCGAAAAACGTTGACCTTTAAGTTTGTTTTTTACGTACGGGAATAAAAAGAAGTAATTCGGTTCCAAGTCAGGAGTATACGGCGGATGACTCATCAAATCGATGTTTTGGGTGCTTAAAAATACAGTTGTTTGAGCCGATGTATGAGAACTCGCATTGTCGTAGTGAAGAGTGATCCATTTTCGGGGTTGGTTTTCCTGGTTTCATGGAAGACAACTGGCCAACAGATGGTTGTGTACCACTCAGAATAGACTGTTCTACGTTGTTAAAGTGATACGGTTGCGACATGTCCAGTTGTTCCGAAAAAACTGGCAATCATTTGCTTAGAAGTGCTTCGGGCCTGAACAATTTTTGTTGAACAACAACTGATTTTGGACGACCTGCACGAAATTCGTCTTGGAGTGAACTACGACCGCGATTGAACTCACTATACCATCGAAAAACACTGGTCCTTGATTGAGCTTCATTGCCAAGAATAGAATTGAATTCATCCATGGACTGTTGCTGAGTTAACCCACGTCGAAAGTTGTAAAAAATAATCGCACGAAAATGTTAACGATTTACATCCATTTTTGGGTCGAGTTGAATCTTTAAAGTTACTGTAAAGAACACAAATGGCGCTCGTATGTTAAAACGTTCTAGGTACGTATAACCTAGAAAATGTCAAACTTTACCTTAGAGCTGTCAGTTGTCAGATTGCATCACTAGTTTTGCCAAATCCAGAAATATAAAGGCAACCCTCGTATATTCCAATATTTCAACTAAATAAAATTACTATTCATTACATTATACTTTAGTTTGTTTTAAAACTTTTTTTTTTAATTTTTTACACTTATAAAAACGCAGTTTTTTAATATTTCTTTAATCATTATAAAAAAACACAAATAATAATTCGTTTATAAATATCCCACGGCCAGGGCCGCCCAGTCGATCTTTAAGGACTCCCGAATACATTAAACTGGTTAAAAGCACCTAACATGAAAATCCGCAACTTTCAATACGGAAAAGAACAGCCTGACTGGGACTTTCAAGAGCGATTATTCATAAAATTTTTAAAAGGATCCAGTTACATTCATTTAAAATTCAAATCTTTAAAAAACTTAAAGTGGCTTTGATTTACGCAATTTTTGTGAAACAACGTTGCAGCGTTTTCGAACTAAAAATCCCGTTTTTTGGAGCGACGAGGCTCATTTTCACTTAAACGGCCACGTTAACAAACAAAACTGCCGTTACTGATCTCCAAAAACCCGCAACCCTCAATAGAAACATTAAAAACCCTTGCATTGCCCCAGGGTAACTGTTTGGTGTGCCTTATCCGCACATTACACGGCATTTAGACTATGTTACTTGTAACACGTTACTGTAACATGTTACAAATTTTTGAGGGCGAAGGAAGTAGAAAAGGCAGAGACGTTACAAAAGTAACACGATTTCTGTTTTTCATGTAACGTTTTGACGTCTCTCTTTTGACGTTTTCGTTTTTTCTTTATTATCTTTCGTATATGCCATGGTAATTGTACATTACAATTAAGGTAATTGTACCATGGTCAAAACGTTCAAGAAGAAGAAGAATAAACAACGAAACCAAAACAAAAAATAAAAAAGAGACAAGTTTGTAGTAACATAATGTAAATGCTTGAAGTTTTTGGAAGTTACTTTAAAAAGAAATAAGAAAAGAGTCATGTTACAAGTAACATAGTCTAAATGCCGTGGTAGGTAATTGGACATTTTTTTCGAAAATTCTCGAGGCCAGGCGATGAGTATTAACGGTGAAAATTATCGACGCATGATTACGGAATTCTTTTTGCCAAACCTGCGAGCCCATCCATCGTAATCTTTACACACGTGGTTTGAACAGGATGGGGCGACTGCACACACAGCCAGAAATGAATTTGCTTCAGGAAAATTTCCCCCAAAAACTGATCTGTCGCTTTGTGGACATGCCGCCCGATCTAACTCCAATGAATTTTCTTTTATGATGCTTCCTCAAATAAAGGGTTTATAATGACAATCCCCAATCTCTTGTGGCTTTAAAGGAAAATCAGCAGCGTGTGACGTCGAACACAAGGTTCTGTTTTAAACAGTGTGTTCAACTCGACGGAAGGTATCTTTAAAAAATAAACTCTGCATTTCCATTCTATCTTTCAATGATCTTAACGAAACTTTGCGTCAATTATTACATTTTATATTTAGGATTGAAAATATAAATCTGCTAACAGACAGCCTGTATCTTATGACAAGTCCAAAGGCTATGTTGTATACTGTAGTGGTCTTTAAAGCCTGATACCGAAATATATAATATCAGCGAGTTGTCGAAAAATTCATTAATTTACCGAAAAAATAAATAAATTAAAAAAAACAATTAAGTCTTAACGAAAATCTAACAATAACCGCAAGTTTTAATATTGAAATTTGTTATTTTAAAATTTTGATTAGTTTAACAACATACTTGCAGTTAAGTTAAACCACAAAAATTCTTTAGGCTAAAGTTTAACGTAACTTTTTTTAATTACTGTTAACCTCAGGTTATATTGTTAATGGGTTTAGGTAAGAGCAAAAAAAAAATAGCTATTTATTATAACTAATAATTAAAATTTATAATTTAAAGTTATAAAAAAATAAACAAAGAACGAAAAACTCATTAACTGACAGCCTTTGCACGAATAGGCTGGGGTATGGTGCTATTAAACAAGGTGAGTAAAGTAGGGAGAGCATTTATTACTCATTTTTTTATATGAAGTTTAATAATATGACAAAACGATTTAACATGCAAACACAGGCACCTTGTAAATGCACCTACATTGTTTGTTTGATTAATTATTAATTTTCATAAACTTTTTTAAATATTACCCTCCACCCAAAAACATAAATTATTTAGACCCGCACTTGTTATATATATATCCGTATTTACCTTTTTCTCATCCAAAAAATGATAGTTATATCTGTGTATACATACCTGCAATTAAAAGAAGAAAATAATGATTTAATAATCAAACAAATTATTTATTTTTTGCTTTTATTCAAATTAATTACTTTTGATTTCTTAAAATCAATTAATAAGATCGTTTTAAGAATTTCTAAGGGTATCAATTATATGATTAAATAAATTACTAGACTTTCTAATGTGGTTAACATATGACCGTAGGGCTTCAATTAAAAAGAAGTTATCATCGTTTTTATAAGTTTAACTTGAGCTCAAGTAAAAAATTATTTAAATTTCCAAGTTATTAACTATTCTGATTAAATCTGATAATTGTTTGAACTTAATTACACATATTAAAATATACAGTTTATTTTCCCGGTAATATTTTAGTTATTTTGAAATTATAAATTTTTTAAAATTTTTAATTGCTGTATTTACATCACTGTGAATCCCTGTCAGGGATGGAAAACAAACAACTATATCGTAAAGTGTGACGTAGGCGGAGAACATGATTTTTTTTTTTTTCTTTTAAGTTTAATACATCTTTGGTATAAGTTTAATTAAAACTTTAATTTATTACACCATAACCTTCACATAAGTGATAAGGGTATACAGTTTTTTATTCCGTTTGTAATTTATATATCCCTCTGCGACCCCATGGTATATACTTTAGCGATGTCCGTCTGTCCGTGTTATGGTTGAAATCAACTTTTTAAACCCTACACTGTTGCATAGACCCGCAGGTGGTATCCAACAATCAGAAATATCAGCGAGTAAACTGCTTTTGAAATCCTGCAAAATCGCCCGATAACTGACCGAGATATAAGCTAAACACCAAGACTACCTCTGTGTTTACCTCTAAAATTTGTACATAAAAGCTGCCTCGAAGTTACCCCCCGACGGGTGTAATGTAAGACTAATGGGATTTAGATCTTTTCCTCATGAACCTTTTTGTGAAACATACTTGAACCCTAACAGGGTTGATATACAAAGTTTAATTTTTTTTATTTTTTTTTTAAATCGCTTCCAGGGTGCTCCTACATGGGTCATATGTAAGACAGATCCCAATAACTTTTTCCTTCCAAATATTTTTGTGTAACATACTAACCTCCTATTTCCAGCCGCTAACAGGGTTGCCATAAAAAATATGACAAAATTAGGGTAAAAACCCACACAAATTACCCGGAGTCACCCGTAGAGGAAAAAAATGTATTGCAGCTCCCCATTAGTTTTCCCTTTCAAACATACTCCTAAAACATACTTAACCCCTATCTTCATCGCCTAGAGAGGCTCCCATACAAAGTTCGGGAAATTGTAGTAAGCCCCCCCTCTTCCAGGGTGCCCGTGAAAAGGTCAAATGTAGGACTCACCCCAACTCATTTTTCCCTGCAAACATTTTCCTAGAACATACTTACCCCCCATTTAAGGCCCCTGAAAGGGGTTGCCATACAAAACTTGAAAAAATGGAGTAAAATCCTCTACAACTACCCCTAAGAGGGAAAAATTCAAAAAAAATTTTGAGTTCAAAAGAACAATGTGAAGGGTATATAAGATTCGGCAAAGCCGAATATAGCACATTAACTTATTTTTTCTTTATTAAGGTCTAAAAACCAAATGGAATGGTCATCACTCAGACACATGATACAACCAATCAGGTAATCTCGTCCCTGCAACAACTACAAATTAGAGCCCAAGTGTCAAACAACAGCTCATAAGAAAAAAAAATGATAAGTAATGATTTTTGTTGCTTTATTTTCACAGGGAGAAAATAATTTTGACATTTTGGCACTAATCAGCTGGGCCGACGAGACTTCCTGGTTCTTTGTATCATGCTCAGACACAAAGCACAAACAACGTATGAAACTAATGATCTGTTAATCCAATTAAGAGAAACTTTTTAAACGTGAAAATTTAAAGTATTGATAGTGACTAGTTTTAGGGTTTTTTTAGTTTTATACCCATCTAACAATTTTCTTTACGATTGTCTTTAAAACAAAAATTGCATTAATTTGTATACACATTTGGCACTAGAGATGAGCAATATGTATTTCTGTATATGTGATTTTGTACCTGTGACTTTAAAATCACTGGTAGACACTACAGTGACATAAAATGTTAAGTAACTGTTACTGCAATATTGTTTCTTTTAAATTAAAATTTTAGGCAAAGTAGCATATTTGTTTGTGAAAAATAACATAATGCGATCCCAGCCACTGTTTTAAATAACAGTGAATTACAAATCACGTTTACTTTTCACCGTGTTTTTTGAAAATCACAGGATCGGCCATCTCTACTTAGCTTACTTACTGTAAAAATTTAAAATTTTATTTGTTTTTGTAGCACTTCAATTAAAAAACAATGTTAAAACAGTAAACAAATTTAGCTAAACAATTTTTTTCACACAAAAACGGTTATAGAAATTCAAAAATAAACACTTGATCTTTAAGATGGTTTCTACGGGCAAATTTTTTTTCTCCAAATTTTATGCTAAAGAATCAAAACAAAAAAACATGTTTTTGAATTTCAAATCTTTTAACACACATTTGCAATTTAATTAAAATTCACAAAACGTTTTATAAAAAAAAGGATTTTTTTTCTCAAGTCAATGTTTTTTTGCACAAAAAACACACACGAAAAAACCTTTGAACGACCGACCGATCTGTTAAAACGGTTTGTATGGAATGAGCATCCATTTCAAATAGCAAATGTGGATGATGATTAGTTTGTTTTCAAAAAAACTGTCAATCTACATATTGTACAATATATATTTGTAACTATGTGCATATGTATGTAGATTAAAAATAAAATATGAAATGTACAAAGAAACACAAGCAGTGGCGTAGCTTTTTTAGGAAGAGATCATAACAAAAACATTCTACATTCACGGTTTCTAAGTGCATATGAATTTATACAAAGAAAAAAAATTAATAGATTCAAAAGACCCAGGGTGACCATTTTTCTTTTAATTTTCTTTTATTTTGTTATTAAATAGTTACTTTATACTTTAAGAATTATTTTTACTTTTTATTTGTTGCCTATAATACACTTAATGTATTTTTAATGTTATATTTATATTTTTAAATGGTTTTTTTAAATTAATTTTTTAATCAGTGCTTTTTTATATAAAAAAATCGTAAATATGGTCACTCTATTACAGCTGTTTTATTTGTTCTTAACATGTTTCAGTTGACGAATTTACTCAACGAATTTCAACAGACGAATTCGTCGTATAGTGCGAAATTCGTCGTTCGCCCCAGATGTGCTTAGAGCATTAATCTGCTACTATTTTTTCGTCGTTATTGTGCTTCATACGACGAATTTATACAGCAAGCTTTTGTCGTGATAGATAAAATAGATCGTTCATCGTGTTGTGTTACTAGCAAAGTTCAAAAAACAATGAAAATATAAACATTAATACCTACTTATATAGAAAAAACAGCAAAAAAACTGGGATTAAAATCAAAATTAAAAAATAAAAAATGCTTATATACACTAAAGTACATACATTATCATGTTGATTTAGATTCCCATTTTTTTATTTTAATCATTTCATTTCATATTCCCCGCAAAAAGACATTTAATGTGTAACTAACTAATGACCGATTAATGAATGTTCATCTAATGATCAATAAAAAAAATCTATCAAAAGAATTAGGTACATGTTTGTTTAAACAATTGTAAACAAAACCAACAGTTGAAAATACATAATTTAAATAAACAAACAATTGACTGACTGGTAATTCAAAAGACTATTTCCGAATATCTGCGTCAATCAAATCCTAATGACGGCAGGGTCAGCAAAATTTTAACGGTTAAATTTAAAATTTCATTAAATGTGCCCAAAAGTTTTTAAACAAAAACATTTGGTTGCCTTCCCATATGTTCCTCTGGAAAATTAATTTATTACCGTTTAATATTTAAGGCGGTGGCACATAGAATCCGTCATACGTTATACGTCGTCTTTTTTAACTGACAGCTAAGTTAAAAAACATGGTTTCTTATGAACAATGTCACAGTCAGTACGTCTCCTTCAACGCAACGTACTAAAGTTGGGCAACTTTTAACTTTTAACGTACGTCAAGTACTTTGACAACTACCAGCTGGTTCATAACCTTAATTTTGATTAGTTGCATGGTGAAATTATGTGAACCAGGTGGTGTTACGAACACAACTGATCTACTTTTTTCATGCATATATCGAGGCTGGGTAGTCAGTTATTTACTTTTACATATCTTTTTTTGAAAACTGAGCCAACGAAAACTACAACAAAAACAATAGTTATATTCACCAAATTTTGTTGTAGAATCACCACCACCTGCTGATTTAACATCCGTTGAAAAAGTACTCTATGTGATAACCTCTTGCGTTGTTACGTTAACGTCAGTTAAAAAAGGCGACGTATGACGTATGACGGATTGTATGTGCCACCGCCTTTAGCGGTGTGGCGCTAATTTTTTTGAAGACAGTTTATAAGGCCATAAACACATAGACAACAACAGGCTACCGACTACATTCTCTTAAAATTTAAATACTTGAATTTATATGCACACAATTATTTTGACGCCATTACAGCTTTACGGCAACATGACGACCGTTTGGCAAAACAAAACTAAAAGCAGAAATCAAAAAGCTTTTAGTACAAGTTTAAAATAAAGATTCTTTATTTTTATTTTGCTTTTGTGATTTGTTTAATTTATAGTTAATTTAAAATTTTTTAATGATTTTGTCGCTAGGGCTGGGTAAAATAGAAACTTGTTTGGCAGCACTGTTTTACACTCTTATATATTTTCTCTCAGTTTTCTCATTTGACGCCTATTAAAATAGAAATAAGTTTAATCTGGCCATAGCTACCACGGTGTAGCTGTGATAACGTCTAAATACATAATTTTAATTTTGAGGAAGTGTAGTCAGTAAACTGCTGTGATCTCTGTGATCTATAGCATATATACAGCTACACGACTACAAATGGATCTGGCTGCAATACTAGCCATGTAGTTAGCTACTTAGTTATATTGAAAACGCCGGCTGCATACATACACCTTTGTTGAAAATTTCCATTATAGTAAAATTTAAAATTTTTTAGTAGTTTTTTTGCCATTTTATCATTAGAAAAAATGTGTGTGATACCATTTATTAAAAGAAATTTTTCTTAAAACAAATTAATTAACACAAACTACAAATAAAGTCTTATTTAGTTTATAAAAATTAATACATTAATAAAAAAATTTCTGCTGACAAACATTTAAAAAAAATATTGTTTATATTTAAATTCAATAAAATTGAACGTGTTCAATTTGGTTTGAAAAGTTAAAAAACAATTTTAAAACCTGTCAAAATTAAGTTTAAATATTATTTATTATCTGCAAATGTTTATATACTTATGTACCATATCTACTTCATTTAATATTTTTCTAGCAAATCAATTGTATTCTGTTTGTATCAACAAATAATTTCAATTTCTTTGTGATTTTGCCTCAATTGCATTTATGTCTTTTAAAATAAAAACGGTCAAGGTCGGCTATCTTATAGCCTACACTAGGGTTGGTCAACAAGTAACGATTTTTCTTAAGAATCGATATTTTTGAAAAACTCTCAATAAACATACATACACAAGTATGTATGTAAGAATCTATTTTAATTTTTTAAATTTGACAGGTCTATGGAATTTAAATTACAGCATAGTCTCAAAAGAATATTTATTGGGAAAGTGATTAATAAGTGCAATAGGCCAAATCTATACGCAAAGTTCTTCAACTTCAACGAACTTCACAAACAGATTTATTTTGTCCAAAATACATACTTAGATTTTCTCAATTTGAAAGCGTTGTTCTGGCATTAAATGTTTCACAAAGATTTGCCAAACTTTACTTAACAGAAATGTCAACACCGTTAAACATTATCAGCTGTCAAATAATAGTTATCGATATCGATAAATCTTATGTA
Organism: Melanophora roralis; assembly: GCA_963583895.1. Taxonomy (NCBI): domain Eukaryota; kingdom Metazoa; phylum Arthropoda; class Insecta; order Diptera; family Rhinophoridae; genus Melanophora; species Melanophora roralis. Next base: position 92,476,804 of record OY757190.1, on the reverse strand, counting down.
GTGTATACTTACTTTGCTTTGCCCTAACACCTAGACGTCAAAAGCTGCATACTTTACGTTTGTTTGCTTGTGTGTTTCTTTGTACTTTTTTACGTTTAGGTGTTTGTCTACGGATTTACAATATAAAAATGCCATATGGCTGATGGTTTTGTATTTGTAGTACTTACGCTACCACCTTGTATAGATACACCCAAGGCGAATTCATACAAGGTGAACCGCAGAGCGAAAAATTCGTACCTATAATGTCAAACACAAATATGGCATCATTAAAAAAAAAACACAAATTATTTGCAGAAGAAAAAAGTGAATAAAACTAATTTTACACTATTTTTTTTTGCACAAAGCACAAGAACGCATCATTTGGTTTTACAGTTTGTTAATTAAAAAATTAAAAATTTTTAGTTTAAAAATCTAACCGACGCGTAATTTTTTTTAAATCAAGAAGAAGCACATAGACAAACTTGACATATCGTGAGGAAAATTGCACGAGCAAAAAATAGCTGATCTGTCGAGACCACCTTCTCTATGAATTCGCCTTGGATACACCTTGGTGGGCATCAATGCTTTATATCTAAATATAAATTTATTTTAACCCTGATAAATTTAAAAAAGTTTAAATAAAAAACAGTCTCAATTATAAAATGTTAATCTAGAAAAGCCACAATAAATTTTTCTAATAAATTTATGACAATTTTTTTTAAGATAAACACATTTTTAAAATTTCTAGACTCACAAGTTATCAAAATTTTAAATGACTTTTATAAATAACATAAAAAATATGACGATTTTTAAACAACACCTTAAAAACTAAGTGCTTTTGCATTATAAACCATAAATTATCTGCTTCAAAACAAACAATACCAAGCAATTAGTTTTGAAATATGTATGTTTGCTTTCACAATGACACACATATTTTCTAATCTATGTCAATGTATAGATAAATTAAGTTCGACTTAACCTGATTTATATTTTGTTTAGAATTTATTTTAAAGTAAATAATATGTCGCAAACTCTTCACACAAAATATAACAAAGTTCGTTTTATAAATAAATTCAAACAATAAACAAAGTGATTGAAAACAGCGCCAGCCAATTTTGACGGCATTGGCTGCATATGAAAATAGGTTTTACTTTTCTTTGTTATTTTTATAGTAAATACTGTTTGACAGATATCGACTTATTTAATTAATTTGAAATACATAATTATTTTTATACGTTTTACTGGCTATAACCAGCCCGAAAAAGCATAAGTTGGCAGCACTGATTCCGACGTAAGACGGATTCTGTTAGATGCAAGGCTCATTCAACCAGGTTATATTAAGAACCCAGCTGATTAAAATCAATTTGACATTTATACGAAATAAAAATTAATTTTATATGGAATTTTTAATTTTTCTGACATTCTACCGTTCAAACACAAAAAGGAAATGCAGAGGGCGAATTTTTTCAATTCGCCTTTAGTTTACCTTGTTGAATGTGCCTTGGTTAGATGGATGTGAAGCAAGGCGAATTCATGAGAAGGTGGTCTTGACAGATCAGCTGACTATTTTTTGCTCGTGCAATTTTCCTCGTAATGTGTCAAAAGTTTGTATATGTGCTTCTTCTTGATTTAAAAAAAATCACGCGTCGGTTAGATTTTTAAACTAAAAATTTAAAAAAGTGTTTTTAATTAACAATTAGTAAAACCAAAAGATGCGTTCTTGTGCTTTGTGCAAAAAAACACTGTAAAATTGATTTTATTCACGTTTTTCTTCTGCAAATAATTTGTGTTTTTTTTTCTAATGATGCCATATACAAATAATTTGTGTTTTTTTTTCAATGATGCCATATTTGTGTTTGACATTTTAGGTACGAATTTTTCGCCTGCGTCCACCTTGTATGAATTCACCTTGGATGTGAAGTAAAAAAGGCGACGATACTCTTCTTTTGTTTCAACGTGTTATACAATTGGTAGTGTAGGGTGTAAGACGGAAAAACACTGAGAATACAAAAATAACATTTTTCCAATCTGTTTTATAAATTGCATTTATTTGTTTAATAAAACTGGGCCAATTAATTTTGATAGATGCAATGGATTGTTCGTATTTTTTCTTACAATTAAAATATGACATTTTTATTTTAATTAAATAATGGAATTGAATAAAGAGATTTCTTGTGGCACTGATTCCAATTTAATGTTAACATACAATTTTATAATGAACAAGCAAGAGCGCAATATTCGGGCTGTGCCGAGTCTTATATACCCTTCATAAAGTGTAGGGGTTTTTACCCTCATTTTTTCAAATTTTGTATGGCAACGCCCTGAGAGGGGTGAAGAAACGGGGTCAGTAAGTTCTAGGAAAAGTGTTTGCAAGGAAAAATTAGTTGCGGTCGGTCCTACATTTGACCTATTCACGGGCACCCTGGAAGCTATAGGGGGGATTTATTACAATTTCCCAAACTTTGTACGTTTTAGGAATATGTTTGCGAGGGGAAACTAATGGGGGTCAGTGGTACACTTTATTTTTTTAAGGCCGTCTGTGGGGAGGTTTCGGGCGTTTTAAATCATTTTTGTAAATTTTATATGGCAACCCCCTTAAGCGATGGTGATAGGGGGTAAGTATGTTCTAGGAATATGTTTGGGAGGGAAAACTAATGGGGGTCGGTCGTAAACTTTATTTCTCTAAGGTCGACTCTTGGGAAGTTATGGGCGTTTTTACATCATTTTTGTAGATTTTGTATGGCAGCCCCCTTAGGCGATATAGATAGGGGGTAAGTATGTTCTAGGAATATATTTGGGCGACTACAGTAAAGTTGTAGGGGTTTTTACCCTAACTTTTTCAAAATTTGTATGATAACCCTGTTAGGGGCAGGAGATGTTTGGGGTCGGTCTCACAGTTGACCTTTGTAGCAGCTCACTGGAAGCTGTTGGAGCGGTTAAAAAAAAAAATAAAACTTTGTATGGCAACCCTGTTAGGGAACGGAGATAGGGGAAAGTATGTTCCAAAAAAATGTCCCTGAGGAAAAACAAACGGAAGTCGGTTTTACATTGTACCAGTGTACGGGCCACTCCGAGGCACTTGAAGACGTTTTTAAGTACAAATTTTAGAGAAATAAATACAGGTGATCGTGGTTGCTAGCTTATATCTTAAAAACTTGATTTTAACGGATTAACGGACAGACGGACATCGCTAAATCGACTTACCTATCTATAAGGACCAAGAAAATATACACTTTATAGGGTCGCAAATGAACATTAAAGAAATTACAAATTGATTGGATGACAAACTTATATATACCCTAATTACTAATGTGAAGGGTGTAAAATCTGAAAATCGTACTGATTTCGAAACAGAAATAAATGGTCACCCTAATTATAATACAATTAATTATTTATGAATTATGTCTTCCGCATGTCATAAACAAATGATTAAATGATTGTTATTAATAAAATTTTACTAAAAACAAATTTAATTAACAGTAATACGTTACATGAATTGCAATTAGTGCATAGTGAGGCGAAATACGCCAATAGAAAAGATTTTACGCTCAGTGCTTACGTTATGGTTGCATTCACTATTTCTTTTTATATTTAAAATAAACACTGCATTTTTTTAAGATCATATGTAAAAAGAAGTTAAATTAATTAAACGAAAATATTCGATACCGAAAAATTCTGGGATCCCCAAAAGTTCTAAAAATCTAAACATAAGATTGATTTAAAGAAAACCCAGGATTTGCCAACCCCGAAAGACCCAGGGATTTTTGGACTTTCCGTTCGAAATCCCTTATGAAGACAAGTAGAAAATCTGTACAAAACGTCATTTTTTTATTTAGCTAAAGTTAAGCTTATACATACATGTAAATTTAGTTAATAAATATAAACAATGTATAAAAAAACAATAGCAAATTCTTAAAATACCTTAATTTTAAAAAATAGATCTTTAAACCTTAATTTGATTAATAAATCTTTTAGCTGTAAATACTTATTCTGGCAACGCTGGTTTTCTGCCATGACACTTTTGAGCACCGATTAATGGTTTCTACATAATTACCGTTATTGTACTAAAATAACGAACGTAAACAAAAAAATAACTGTTTCCTTTGCTTTATGTATGTGTGTTATTTTTGTAACTTCATATTGCCAACTTGTTTAAAAAAGAAAGAGATTTTTGTGATACGAATGCTATTTAAGTTATTTTTAAACTACATGGCTTCGCAGAAATTTTTAACAAATTTTAACTAGTATGTAAATGTTCACTAGGAGTTTACATACATAAAACAATAACTGTGCAAAAAGCCCAACACTCACAAATTCTCTAATTTCATAAAAGTTCTTACATGTGTAAACGTAGGGTTAATAATACTGAAAATTGTTCTCCAAAGTTTTATTAAAATGGTTTGTAATATTGTATGTATTTCTAATATTTTTGAAACTTCCGGTAAAAAATTTTGTGGTAAAATTAAAGAAAAAAGGTATGTTATAAAAACGATTAACGGATACATTTTAATATTTGTTTGAAAAAAATACTTTTAAGCAGTTTCTTAGTTAAAGTTATGCTTTGTATTTTTAGTTTTAACTTTATGTTAATTTTTGATTACAACCGCATAAAACACCTAAAAAAAAGGTAAAAATCAATAAAAAACTAAATAACCTTTTTAACCAAAATGCAACGTGACTAAATTAGGATTATTATGGTAAAGATTGACGATATGTTAACTTTTTCTGGTTTATTATGATTATTTTTTTACTTGTTATTCACATTAGCTGTCTCAGATAAGCTTCCGTTAAAAATAAATAACTTCGGCTTTAAAGTTTTACTTTGGTAATTAAAAAAAATATTTGGTAGAAAACTGTTAAACTTTCGTATGTAAAAGTTAAATTGTCTGCCATTTACCCTATTTTTAGACAAGCAACAATCTGCTCTTGACACCAATTGTTAGAAAGTGTCAAGAATAAATTAACTAAAATGCCCAAAGCTATGAACCCTTAAAAAATTAGTTGCATTTAAAGCGTGTAAATTGCAAACCGGTTATTTTCCCCCTCTTTTTTGCAAATTAATATTTAAAAATAACACGAGGGAATATTCTTAGGATATCATTAATTATCTCTAATTAAAATTTTTTTATTTGTGTTTGCAGCAATAGAGAGGTTATTGTTGAGAAAGAAAATTGTTTGCAATTTTGTGCAAAAAAATTGCATGTTTTTCACTATGTTATTTAAAATTGTTTTGTTCACACAGTCTGTACTTTATGCCCTAAACATTTGGGAAGATGCCAACTATATTTTTAGCCATTATCGGCTTGTGAAAATCTTTTTCACGTGTCTTTAGCATATTCATCAACATCTCGTGTTTAATTTCTTTTTATTTTATACATGTGTATATTCTTCGTTTTTATAATTAAAAATTCTTGTTATTTAAAATGAAAATAATTTTTATGTTTCAGGTTCTATTGCGATAGTTTACAATGCTTATGCAATAAAAAAACATTTTAATGAATTTAGAAATTTTTCAGCCAAGGTGGATTTTAGATGGTGACTTTATAGAAGAAATAATTCATTTTGTCTTTTCTTATGTGTATATACAAGGTGGGTCAAAAGAAAGCACCCTATTGGAAGATGCTCTTATTCTTGCAAAATGGCGGCCAATGTAAAATATGTTTTGACATTTGTGTACGAGACAGATGTAGAATACAAGTGAACAAGCCATGGAGCGATGCACTTCCTAAGATCGCAGAATAAACGTCTCCATTTTTTTGCGTAACAATTCGTCTATGGTGGTGGCGCAGCGAGAATTCCGTTGCAGATTCTCCGGTCGTCCGGCACCGACTGCGCAAATAATGCGCCGTTTGGCCACCAACCTTGAATAGTATGGGATCACACACGGGCCCCGGAGCGCCCGTCCTGCCGGTAATATTGCTGCTGTTGGCGAAGTTGTCGAGCTGTCGCCAAAAACTTTATCAGACGCCATGCCCCGCAATTAGCCATCAGCCGGTCGATCCTAAGGCGAAATTTGGTCAAAGACCTGCGCATGTTCCAGTACAAAGTCCAGTCCGTGCATCAGCTGTTGCCTGTCGACTGCCAAACGCGTGCAACCTATGCCCAAGCCATCCTCGACCTCGAGGCCGAAATGTACTATTTTTCGACCGAAATCGTAATGATCGATGAGACTTATTTCCACCTCAGCGGCTACGTAAACAAGCTAAACTATGGCTTCTGGAGCACCGAAAATCCACGAGTGATGCACGAGGAGCAATTACACCCGCTCAAAGTTACTGCATTATGCGCTGGAGTCATCGGGCCATTTTTTTGAGAACGCCGCTGTTCAAACGACAAAAGTGGACGGTGCGCGCCTTAGGGCCATGGTCTGCTGCAATTCGACGGACTAGGACTGGAGGACGTAGTTCCAACAGGACCAAGCAACGGCACACACTGGGCGAGCCACAACCAATATTCTGAAGGCGGCGTTCCCGGGTCGCCTCATCTCTCATTTTTGGCGATTTATATTGGCCCGCAAGATCGCCTGATTTAACCGTTCCAAACTTTTTTGGGGTTTTTTTGAAGTCCTGTGTTTACGTGAATAAGCCCGAGAGCCTGGAAGACCTCAAGGATAACATTCGACACGAGTGCGAGAATCTGTCGCCCGAAGTTCTCGCCGAACTGATGAAAAATGCCTTAAAACGAGCCCGTAAAGCAATCAATTGTGACGGCGCCCATTTGGCCGATCTTCTTGACTTGACCAATTAATAAACATAAATGAAAAACAAACTCGAAGTTTTTCATTTAGAAAAAAAATGAGAGCCAAACAACATCGGATGACTTCTTTTGGCCCACCTTGTATGCATCTTTGTACTTCTTCTTTTTTAATCTTTTGATTTTTGCACGCATACAAACACACATGCACCTATCTATTTATTTTTTTATCTTCTCGTTTTGAGAAAAAATAACGGTAATTTTTTTAAAAAGAGTATTATTGCTCTTCTTCTTTAAGTGTTCTTTAATGAGTGGCTTAAAACTTTGAGAGTGTTTAAAATTTTCAAAAGCTTTATTTTTTAGGCTTTTTAAAGTTTGATTTAAAGTAAACGATTTCTTATAAAAAAGAAAACTTTTCCTTTAATATTTACCATCCCAATGTGTTTACTAACAAAATATAAGTGACAAATTTTACTTACCTTTGTTCGCTGATTTTACCAGGTGGGTTGTTGTTTTTATTTACACTTGTAAATGATAAATCCTTCTCATCTTCTTCTTTAAGTACTGACAATGCCACTATTTTATTTGATGGAGAGGATGTAGAATTCGTTCTACTTGTGGTATTTAAATTAGAACATTCTATTGAATGCTGCTGCTGTTGTTGTTTGGGCGTTTGAATATCATTTAAACTTAGAACAATATTACAAGGTCTTCTAAATAAGCCAGATTGTTCAGAATCATTCTCTTTCTCTTCTACGGCTAATAAGTACTTGGAATGTTCCATATCACAGAGGTTGCCTTTATCTTTGGTATAACCTTTTGTTTTAGATTTTCTTACAGCCTCGGAAGCGGCCGAAAAGTTGGAGGAGGAGGATGATGTAGAAGAAGAGGAATTTAAATTTTGATTATTATTATTTTTCTTGGAAGAGGAAAAACTTCTGCGTATAGATTGCAAACTATGACGTATAAATGATTCACGTTTTAAACGTGGCATTTCAATATCATCTAAAGTTGTGCACTTAGTTGTCTTGCTATCTTGATTTTCCTTTGGTGCCGGCAATGACTGGGGCCTTTTGTTATCTATAGACGCTTGTTTAACATCCTCCGTTATCACAGATTTTTTTCTTATTAATTCTTGGAATTCTTGTAGATTTTCCGTTGAATCATAAGTGGATTTAGATTTTTTTATTTTATTTATTTTCGAAGGTTTCTTGGGTTTTTCCAATTTTTCGGCTTTTTCCTTAAGTTTTTGTTGATTTGTATTAGGTTTGGTTTTGTTATTTTCAATATTTTGTTCTTGCTCTAAGCCTTCCTTCAACATTATTGCATGAAACCGGTCAAATTCATCTAGTTTTTGTTTGACGTTTAAGTTTTGTGGCCTTCTAGCGTTTGTTTTATCAATAAACGAATACGATTTGATAAGATATAAACTTGATTTATTTGTTTCCAAATTTAATTTGTGCTTCAAGTCCATTAACTCACTATCACTTTGGTATTGAAGGGCTTTTTGTTTAGGTTGTTGTTGCTTTATTACAAGCTCTTCCAAACTACCAAGCTTTTTGCTGGCGGTAGGCAAAATATTAACTAAACTGTTGTTTTCATTTGATTGTTCGGGTGTTGTTGGTTCTGTTGCCAAAGTTGTAGCTTCAGGCTCATTTAAATTTTTAAATGGTTTCTTTTTTCGTGCCATATTTAAAATAGCTTTTAGGGGTATTTTGAAACTATTTCCAACTTTTTAACAAAATTTTTTTGTTAAAATAAAGCACTTTTTTATTTTAATTCAATTTTTATATTTGTACACTTCATTTAACAAATTGAGCACTTTTTTCACTAAAAATATAAAAAAAACACAGGATTTTAGTTATTTTTTAATAATCGGTGATAATTTTTTATTTATAAAATTTGAGAAAATTAAAAATACTAATTAGAGTTTAATAAAAATTATTTTAATGTTATATATTTAAGAAATTTCAAAAACATTGGTTTCTCCTTATTTAAAAAAGAGTTAATAAAACCCTTTAAGTTTAATAGATTTTTTCTTTGACTTGTTAAGTTTGCTTTGTTGTGATATGCATATACACATATGTACGTATTTACATACATACATATTTGTTTTGGTATTACTGTTATATTATGATTACAAATTAAGTTTAACATGTTTTGTTATTGTTTTGTTCTTTTTACTCCCTCCATATCTAAACAGACTCAGTTCAATCTCTTTAATTAATAAACATTTCTTTATTTTTGTTTTTAAGCTAAAGCTTTGTTTTTCTTTTTTTACCACAGTCTATGTTATTGATTTTTGCGGGTGTTGTTGTATGCTGTATCTCTTCCGGGAGGTTTTGATATTTACACACATACATAAGCTTATTCATATTCACATATACACATACATTTATGTAACTTTTGTTTACATTGAAGCCATCTTGTTTGTTTTGTCTCTTTAAGACAAAGATTTATAAACAACCATTGTTTTTCTTCCAGGAAACATGTTGGCAATGTTGCTATCATCAAATTATATTTTCAAATGTTTCATCTTTTTAAAAGTTTTCCAAATTTCTTATGTGTTTGATTCAAGGTCATCAGTTTTATTGTAATTTTATGTAGTCTTGTTGTAATCTTCATATGAATATACAGTCCTACATATGTAAGTATGTTGGTATATACATAATTTACTTGTTTGCGTCCTTGTTGTTTTCAATCATTGTTTACAATTTTCCTATTTATGTAAGTAATTTTTTGTTCTTAGTAATAAATAGATTTTTATTAAAAGTTACTAATTATTTTTTTAGCACACTCTGATTGAATTTTAAGACATTGGATAAACAAAATTTTTCGCTTAATAGTGTAAAATAATTAAGTTTTTTCCTTGTTATTTGTTGTTGTTGTTACTTTTTAATTTTCTTTAAAGAAAAAAAAACAATTATGAACTTTTTATTACTGTTTCTAATGGAATAAGGTCACAAAAAATCAAAAGGTGTTTTAAACGTTGGATACGCATAAACAAAATAAAAAATTGCAAATAAAATTTTGGTTTCTTAACAACAAAATTATAAAATTTTTAAGTTCTAGGCATTTATTCGAAATTATTTTTTTCTATTAAAATGGACTTGAACCTTTTAATATAAAGCCTTGCGCAGGCATATTTTTATTATTTAAAAAATTTTTATTTATTTAAATGGAGTTTAAATGTTAAACTAGATAAAACTTCTACATCCCTATTAAGTTTTTTTTTAAGAAGAAACAAGGCAGCGAGTGTGTAATAATGAACTTTACTATAGACCTCAATAATTTGTACCTAGTTTCTCAAATAATTTTAAAACTACAATAATTATTTTACATTCTTGAAGTTACGCCAAAAATATATTTTCTCAAATTTTATAATTAATTATAATAACTTTTGTTTTTTTTTTTATTATTTTTTATTGTATTTTTGGTAATTTTTTTCAAATTTGTTTTCCGATTAATTATGTTTACCTTTTCAATTAAGTAAAGAATCAGATTAGATACAGTTTATTTAATTATAAGTACGTACTATTTCCAAAAGAAGCACTTTTAATATATATTTCAATGTTTTTCTTTTTTCCCCAATAAAAACAAATTGTTTATCTTGATTTTATTAAATCTTTGGTTAATTACATTTGTTATATTTTACCACTTAATTAGCATAATTAAAAAAACCGTCAAGCACGTTTTGTTGGCAAAATATTAACTACAAATTATATTAAATTTAGACGTTATTTACAGTTTTTCTTTACATGGACGCACACACACATACATATGTACATACATTAGTACATATTTTTCTACGTTTTGCAGAAAATCTTTATACATTTTCACAGAATTTTCTTTTATAAACAAACATTTAAGTGCACATGATTAAAAGCCTTAAGAAAAAATATTTAATTAAAAAACTTTACCACCGCCTATTAAAAAGGTATTTTTCTTTTAGTTGACGTAACTGTTTTTATTTTTCTTTTTACAGGCCAAATTATTTGTTGTTTTCCTGCGCGTCCACTACCGTCCCATGTTAAATTTGCACTGAAATTTCTATCAACAACAAAAAAAGCTAAACAAAAGCTGTTAAGACAAGTGTTGCCCATATTTGTGTTTTTATCTAAATTATGTAAGTATGTGCATGTGTAGTCAGTACCTGGTTTCTATAGCTTGAGAGAAGTTTTCACATCGAGAAATATTTTAAAATTATCGTAGTGTTTCAGTTATTAAAAGTGTGGTTAATACAATTTAAAAATAATGTAAATTTAAGATTAACAAAAATATTGTTTTTCTTTGATTAAGAACTTTTCAAATGTAATACAGAAACGACGTAGGTATGTACATAATACAAATTTTAACATTTTAAATCATATTATAGTCTTTTAGACTTCTGTGAAATGTTTAAATAATAGCCTATGCTCTCATTTTTAAATCGAAAATGCATGTTTTGCAACCCTACCCACGACTCTTCTGAACGAGTCTTTAATGTGTCGCGTGTCTGATTCTTTTTTAATTAATTTTGTATAAAAATCACATTTAAGGCATATGGATGATCAATTTATGATTACACACACTTTTTGTTATTTTTTTAATAGCAGCTTTGTAATAAAGACCTGCAAAAATATAACAAAACGTATTTCAAAAGCAGATATACTTTGTACATCCATGTACATACCAGTTCTTTTTGGTGTAAGTGTGTGAATAAGTGTAAATGATATGGTATGGTTTTGCTTTTGCGCACTTACTCTACCTTTATAAACAAATATTGTTGTTTATGGTTTTGCATTGAGTGTGGAATGTATTTGTTTTTTTTTGTGCTGAATAACAATGGTATAATAAATATTTTCTTATTACTGTTGATACAACAAATACACAAGATCGTTTATATAAAAGGTTGTGAATGAAACAAAAATTCGATTTTTAAAGTTTATTGTAGCTATAGTGTTTAAAAATGAATAAAATAAATTTAAAAAAGCATTTTTTTATCTCAAGCTCAAAAATTAAGATAAAATAATATATATTTATTTTGTATTTTTTAATAATTTAAATTTTAATTTTAAATTTGACTTAAATGTATATAGTTACGATGCAGTTTTAATTTTTTTTAGCTAAATTTGTTTAATTTATTTAAAGAAAATTTAAAAAATAGAAAAACTGGCTCATGTAGCCAGAATAAGAAAACACACCAAAAGTATTTATGGTTAAACATCATTATATGTATGTAACTGTTTCAACGAAACATAGAAAAACAAATTTGTTGCTCTTGCTTTCATTTTACCAAACCACACCATATTTAGTTAGAGAACACACCAATACCAACTTATAACAAAAACACAAAGCTACTTATCAATACGCACTAAAAGCTGAAAAACACACAAACTGGTGCTAAAAGATATATTTTTGCAAGTGTTTACTTTGTAAGCATTTGTAAGACTTTTTTTCGAGTCCTTTTTTAAGCACGTGGGCTTAGTAAGTTCTTAATCATTTTGGGTAGTTTTAAACAACTCGTTTTGGCAATTTTTCAAAAAAGAAACTTTCCAAATGACATTTTGGGATGGTATGTTGTTTTAAGCAGCTTTAAACCCTTTAAACAAAAATGTTACTGCCCCTTCGTAAAAAATTAATCAAAATTTATCCAGTTTAGGAATTTACCATAATGGTTACACTGACAGTGAGTAAATGAGTGTGAAAGATACTTTGTATAAATAATTGGCTGTAAGTGTTGTTGTATGTTTGTTTGTCTTCATTGATGCCATATTTGACAATTTATTGTCATTTTGTCGGTTTTGGTTCTAAAAATTGGCTTTTGAGGATTGAAAGAGTTTTGCCCTGAATTTAAAAATTTTTCAAAATTAAGGTTAACGACTTTATGCCCAAATGTGAAAATTTCTTAATATGTACATATGTATGTAAGTATGACTACTCTACAGTCCAAAAACCACAAACACCCCTAAAATCACTGATTTCTATACACTATATAAGCATGTATAACATGTTCAGTTTAAAAAAAGTTAAAGGCAACAAAAATTTTTTTCACTTTAAAAAAATCCTTTTAAAAATATGTAATACGTATTAGCCATTGCGTGTTTATATAAAAATTTTAAAAAAAGTTTTTAATTAAAATATTTTTATACAAGGATTGGATTATAAGATCCCTGAAAAATGATTTCTGTAAAAAATTTATTTACATAAAAATGATTTTATGTGACTACCTTGGAAATCTGTAAGAAATTTCCATAATATTCGTTTTTCAATTTCCACTTTGATTAACTTTGAATAATGAAATTTCGCTTTTTTTGTTACTACTTTTGACGAAACTACCTTTTCCCCCGTTTTTTTTTATATTTTTTTAAAGTAAAAAAGTGGTTAAAACCATCAATTTTAGTGTTGATGATTCTTTGACTTTTTTAAAAACTTGTTTTGACGATTTTGACGAGTTTTTTCAAAAATTTTACAATATTGGACCATAATTATCTGGCAACTATGTTTGTCTTGCGGGTCAAACTCTCGCAATTGCTGCTCGAATTGTCTCCACATAATAACGGAAAAATTCAAAAAATTGTTTGTATGCAGTAATAATATAATAAAATTAATAAATATTTGTTTTTGGTTGTTAAATTTTCGGACATGAAATAATGAGCTTTTATCGAATGTTAAAGATAGAAACAATAACAAATATAGTAGGTACCTATGCAACAATAACAACAAAGGAAAGTGTCAACAAAATATGAACAAATGAACTTAATACATACAAATGTATGTACATACATACATACATATTTGTTTATAAAATCAAAAGCCATGAAATATTTAGTATTCAAGTTTAAATAATAAAGAAATGAAAATTTGAAATAATTATCATTGTGCAATGAAAAATGAGAGTAAACTAGAAATTTTAAAAAATAATATTTTTCAACTATGGCCTCGACATACATGCATACATACATATGTATGTACATATATACAAGTTTTTTTTTAATTTTTGATTACTTAAAATTTTGAAAATACCCTGATAATTCCACTCATATAAAAATTTTTTGTTTTATTTTGGAAAAAAAATCTTTTTAACAAAAAATATTTTCGCTGATTTTTTAAAGCATTTGAATAAAATTTAATTTCTGTAATTAAATCTCAGAAATCTCTTTCAGCTGCAAGAGTAATTAAAAATGTTTTTTTTTCAATTCTAGCCATTTTTTTTGAACTGTCAAAACAACTAAAGGAACTTTCCAAAATTTTTTGCTCTAGAAAACTTTAAAACAAATTTTTAGTTTGCAGCAAACAGTTATTTATTTTTTTGCAAAGGATTTTAAGCGAACTTTTCGAACTCTAAATTTTTCAAAAAAGAAAATATATTTTAAAAATAGGTTCTTGAACCTACTTAAGAATCTATTAGGGTTTTAGTACTTTATGTAAAATTTTCTTTAATGGCGAAATTTAAAAGAGTTCATACTACTGACAATTTTTTCTAAGCAATTTACAACTTTTTTCAAAAATTATTAAATTTTTACAAATCCCTAATCATTTTCAAAAATCCCCAAAATCTCTTAGTTGAAAACATTTTTGAAAATATTAAATAAATAATTATAGGCACTGTTTAAAAATTTATAGGGGCTTTAAAAATTCCTTAAAGAATTTTAGTTTTACTTGAATTAATAATTTAACCATTTAGGAGTTTTTAAGCGTTTAATTTAACCCTGAAAAACTTAAAACAAATTTCCAGAATTGTTGTTAGTGTGGAAAGCTAAAACATTGTTTAAATAATATCCAGAAATTACATTAAACGTTTTCTATTTTTTTTTCTCAAACAGAGAAAGCTTCTCTAATAAAATTCCCTAAAAGCCTGCTTCAAATAGGAGTCGTAATTAATTTTAGCAGGTTTCTTAACATTTTTAATCTTTCTTTTAAAATATTGGGCTATTATAAATAAATTATTTCAATATTTATATACTCTTTTTATATTATAATTTAACACATTGTTGTAGACATTAAATCATTTGCATTTTCCCCATTAACGTTTTGGTTAAAATGAAGGCGACAAATGTTTTAAAGTATGTTTTTAAGAAATTCCCAGTAAATATTTTTCTTCTTGTTGCTATTTTTAGCAGAAAAGCAGACACATTTTTTTTTGCTTTCTTTCCTTATTCGTATAATTTAATTGAAAAATGTGTTTCAGTGTTACGATAATGACTTTAAAATTTCTTAAGGAAAATATGTGATATAAAATCTTTTTTTTAAGAAATTGTTTCTCTATTTTTATAACCACCCTATAAGGGTATACATAAGTTTATCATTCCGTTTGTAATTTCTTTAATATCTATTTGCGATCCTATAAAGTATATATTTTTTTGATCCTTATAGATAGGAAAGTTTAATTAGCGATGTCCGTCTGTCCCACTAATTTTTCCTCCCAAACATTGTATGGCCCCTAATAGGGTTGCCATACAAAATTTGAAAAAATTAAAATAAAGCCTCATACAACTTTCCTTGAGTCGCGCTTAGAGGAATTAAATGCTTTACATTAGCCCCCATTAGTTTTTCCTCCCAAACATTTTCCTAAAACATACTTACCCCCTATCTTCATCCCCTAAGGGGGTTGCCATACAAAATTTACAAAAATGATGTTTAAAGCTCATAACTTCCATAGAGTCGGCCTTAGAAGATTAAGTGCAGGACCGAACTCCATTAGTTCTCCTTCCCAATTAAATTTCTAAAACATACTTACCCCCTTTCACCATCGCCTAAGGGGGCTCCCATATAAAGTTTGGTAAATTGTAATAAATCCCCCCCCCCCCCCACCCCTTTAGCTTCCAGGGTGCCCATGGATAGGTCAAATGTGAGACTGACTCATTTCCCCTTCCAAACATTTTTCCTAGAGCTTACTTACCCCCTATCACCACCACCTAAGGGGGTTGCCATACAAAATTTGAAAAAATTAGGGTAAAAAACCCCTACATGTTGGAAGGGTATATAAGATGCGGCACAGCTGAATTTAGCGCTCATAATTGTTTTCTTTGTAGCTGGAATTTATCAAAAAAAAAAACTTGGAAAACTCTTAGGAAAGCGATTTTTATCACAAAAAAAATATTTAGGGAAATTGTGACAAATAAAATGAAAATTAAATTTCCAAATTAAAAATCAGTTTTTTGGAAATTTCTCAACCCAAGTATAAAAATGCTGTCAAATTCATGCACTCAAGCGGAAAGTTTTCGGGCAGCATAAAAAAACAACTTTTATAAATTCCCACATTGAACATTAAAATCTCCTAAGGCGGAACATTTTTGGGCAGCATTAAAAACAACTTTTATAGATTCTCACATTGAACATTAAAATCTCCTTTTTGAGAAAAGCTTTCTAAGCTTCGGTATTAAAGTTTACATACTTAGGCAGCCATAAAAAGAGTTTTGTCAGTGAAAAAATATATTCCACAAGTTTAATATTAAACTATAATTTCAACTAATTTATTTACAGTCGACAAAAAAACTTTTAATATTTTTCTTTCCCTAAAAAATGTATTTACAGCTGAAAACTAGAAGTATTATTTTAGAGGAGATTTTAAAATAATATTTAGGAATTTAAATTTTTTTGACATATTAAGGTTTTATAGGTTTAATCTTAAAAGTATACAGCTTTTGACTTCTTTGGCATTGGTGTGTACTTAAAAAAAATTAAACTCAGATTTATTTGTTTATTTTAAAATGATTTAAACCAAAAACGCTTCAATTATCTTAACAAAAAGTATTGATAAGGGGTTTTTGGTTCTTAAACACCTGTAACAATGGCAAATAAGCATGACATGGAAAAATAATAAATGTCTTTAAAATTAATTGATTTACCTTAATATCAATTCCACAATAATATTTATTTTCCAAATTTTCTTTCGAATTTTACTTTTTTTTAATTTTTGTCTCTTTGCAGTCCAAGATAAGTTGTCATGTGTGTGCTTTGTATAATTAATAATAAAAATTATTCTTAAATATATTTATTTAAATTATCATTTTTTGCCACATTATGTTTACATTACTTATAAACTTTATCAGTTAATAAATGAGTTCCTCAAAAAAAATGTATAATGAAATGACGTAAATAACCTTTCAAATAGGAAAAAATTATATTAAATTATTGAGGTTTAAAATTAAAATAAAAGATATGCCTAAAACATTTTGCTAGTTGATGTTTAATTATTAAAAAAAAAATAGTAAAAAGGAAAATAAATAATATTTGAAGAATTCCTAATATCAATCACCTTGAAGCTTACAATTTCATTATCAACCCCTGCAGATCATATCAAACTACAGCAGAACTAATTCATTTTGTTAAATTTGCAAATTATACTTGACAAAAAATTGAGTGGCTATTTCTAAGCGCAATGAAAGTATATGATAACAGCTAGTGGTTTAAAAAAATAAACAACAAAATTTTTTAAAACTTTTTTTTATTTTTGCTTAATCAAAAACAATTTTGTTGTATTCTAGATTTTGTATGCCGGAGACTCCAAAGCCGGCATGAAAGTGGCCTAAGGCAAAGTTCAAATACCAAAGCTGTTATCTTTATTCTAAAGCCTTCGGGTTTGTTTAAACTTCTTAGAAATTTATATTATTTAAGCTTTAATAATACTGTAAGTTTAGTGTTTTTGATAACTTAATTTTTTTAATATAATTTTTCCAACCGCGGAATGTGACAAGAAGGCATTAAAATCAAAATAAATGATTTTTTAAACTTTCTTTTAATATTTCTTTAATAAATAGAATTTAAATTTCAAATTAATATTTTTAAATACCAACCTGGCGTATAATCAAATTAAATTCCTAATTGAAAATTAAAAAATCTCCTGAAGTGGGGATTTTCTAAAATAAAATTGGGAATTCATTTTACTTTAAAAATGTTACTTATTTTAAATTGAATTAAATTTATGAATATATTTTCAAATGCAGTTCCTACCCAATACTTGAAACAAGGTGTTTTTAAAAACCCCTTAGTGGGAATATTTTTTAAATTTAGTTTTAAATTTATTTACAAAAAAAAAAAAAATTTAATTTCAAGATCACTATATAGCATATAAAACGTAAAAGATTTTGGAGGAATTATTTATTTTTTTTCAATATTTTTAATTTTCTAGCATTAAAAGCAAGATAGTTAGTTACCTTGGGTTTTTATCTATGACGTTATATTTCGAAATTAAAAAAAAAATATTATAAATTTTGTTAGACGCCCCATAAAAAACTTGCAATAAAAACATTAATAAATTATAAGAAATGTTAGATAAACTATAGCAATAGAGGGCGGGTTTTTTTTGTTGTTGCAAATGTTATCAATTTTTCAAGTTTTGTTGTTTTTGTTTTGATCAAACAAGAAGGTTAATAAAAGCGAACCAACAAATTAGGCATTAAAATAACATAAACATAACATAATTTAAAAAATAGTCTCCTGGGGTTTAGTTTAAAAAAATTGCAGGTTTATAATTAATGAGCTTTGCAAATAAAAAACATACTGCAGTTTGTCTGCAGATAGAGTTGCCAGATAAAAAAACCCCGTTTTTGAAGCATTTTTTGAATATTTTATATATAATTTGAAAAAATCCAATAGAAATTTTTTGATTGTTAATTTTTAGCTTTTGTTTTTATATTTAGCTATTAATTTTGAAGCGAAACCCTTTCAGGTTTGTTTTGATTTGACAAAAAATCGATGTCCGACTAGTTTAACAGCCGTTAATTAAACACTATTTAACATCATTTTGGTTCCTCTTTTTTTTTACCGGAATTTTTTGCAATGTCAATTCGTTACCTCGTTAACGCAACATAATTTTAAATACTGCGCTTTTGGACTCTAGTCTAAGTTCCTATCATTTTTATTTTTAAAACATATATTTTTATTTTTTTTTTGACTTTTTACGGCATATTTTAAGCGCACAAAATCCTTTTTTAAAAGCATGTTTTTAGTTGCCGTGTTTAAAATTGTTTTTGTATGTTTTACGTTTGAGATTAAAAAAAACCTGACGTTAACTAAAAGTTTTCGTTTTCGACTATTTTAACTTACAAAATTTGAATTGCAGTAAATACAGTTTTACGTCATACATACATGAGTTTTGTATGTTTCTGTTAATTTTTTTTAATTGCTTTTTAATTTCCCACTTTCAACCCTATAAACTTTTTTGTGATTTAAACAAATGTTTTTACTTAAATAATGGTCAATGCCTAGCCATTGTTACCTTAACATTAAGTTAAATTTAATTAGATCATTAACACGAACAATTTTTTTTTTATTTTAATTTAAAATCAGGCTGACTAAAGTTCAATAACTCAAAATTTCATAAAATAACTGCCAGCAAATGTTTGTGGTTTAATTTCCCATAAATGTTGTTCTAGAAAAATAATAAAACATATCGCTAGTGTTTTTAACCAAGTTAAATATTAATATAATAAATCCCCTAAAAAAGTGAATTTAAAATTCACGGAGCGTCGGGAAAAATTTTTAATAAAAATTAACCAGGATTTTTATTGGCATAAACACAGTTAGGCCTTATTAGCTGTAGTATATCAATCTAAAAATTGACTAAATTTATTTGCCCATAAAAGAAAAATTTTTAACTTCAAAACTTTTAAAATGAAAAAACTCTTTAACTTACCGTGAAAATCTATGTTTAGCATCTTCATTTAATGGTCGAGAAGTTGGAAGTGCTAATCTAATGAATGAAATAAAAAAAATAAAGAAATTTAATTAAATTGTAAAAATATTTGTTTAGATTTAAAACTAAAAAAATTACATTCATGTTTTAAATGCCTGCACGTAAATAAAAAAATTTTATTTTTATAATAAACATTTTTTTGATTTGTTTCTTTTCCATTATGTATTTTAAATTATAATTTATGTACATGGATGAGTTTAAGTTATATTTAAAGTAAACATTTTTTGTGATTTTATACAACTCAATTTAATTTAAAAAAATTACAATAATTAACTTTCAAGTGACACCGTCTCTGCAACAATTAAAAAACAACAAAGATTCGTTATTTATTAACCGCTCTTTAACATACTTATAATACAAATACAACAAAGTCTTTTTTGTTTTTTTAATAACATTGACATTGATTAAGTTTATAAGAAAGCAAAAAATAACAAAAATAAAAATATAACAAAATAACTGTACATACATACATACATACATACAGATGCATTCTCAGCCATTCTCAGAGATGACGCCTTTGTTACACACATACATACTAAAGAAAAAAGCTTAACTATGCTTATTGCACTTAAAAATAGGCAAGGAAAAAAATGGCGTCTCAATATAAAACTGTTATACCTGCAATTAGTTAATGTTGCACCTCATTTATTGATAATATTTTTATATATTTTTCAATTAGATACAAGTATATTTAGATCGAATACAATGATAAAGAAAATAATGGTTACAAGCACTACAATTCTAGTGAATTATATGCAAATGGTCTTTTATGGTTTAGAAAGGGTTAGTTAGTATTAGTAAATATGTATATCTCAATAGGCTTAAGTAGCTAGAAAGAGGGGAAATAGGATAATGAATGTATGTACATACTTATATGTATATGTGTGTATGTAACAGATTTATAACTTATTAAATATTTATTTACATATTTGTTTAATTTATTTTCTTTTCTTTTGTATTGCAAATGAAAACAAATTCTATAAGTTTATAAACTTGTACATATGTATACATATTATGCCCCACGCAAATCACGTTGACTTATCTTTATCAAATATTTGTAAAATTCAAACGCTCTGGATAAATAACGAAGAGGTGTCTTTATCACTAATAGGAACAACATTTTATTTAAACAGTCGCATAAATATTTGATGACATTTTCATGTGAAAATTTCACAAAAGTATGTTTGTATGCTAAAATTAACTTAGGATTGTCACCACAAAAATGCGAGGCAAGAGGTTAATTAGTAATTTAACATTATGAACTTGTTTTGAAAGAATTTTTGTAAATTTTGCAAGTTTTTAATTTATTTAAAATATATTTTTACAAAAACTAAACGAAGTTAAATAAAATTTAGGATAATTATTTTAAACGAAATTTTGTAATCAAGATAAGCGATCAGTGAAAACACACAAATTTAACAAACCTTCATTTAAAATTTTTTAGTTAGGGAAAAAGTTAAAATTTAACCCTTTATTTTGTACATCTTTTCCAACCTTTCAAAATTTAACAAATCTGTGTTAACCAATGTTTAAATGGGTCAGTGTTTTAGATTCTTATGAAATTTGAAATCTATTTTCCTACCTCAAACAGCACATTCAACAGCATTCTTTGATATTTTTTAACATTTTTAAAATTTTCTTTATACCTTAAAGGCCCACAAAAGTATGCTAATCCAATTAAGTGTTTTTATTTATTTTTTTAAACAACAATTGCTGTGGCACACACCCAAAATCCTCCCTTTTGCAATAAATAAAACCCATGTAGTCGTATGTATGTAACTGACATTTAAACAACGTCTGTCAAAATGTCAGATGGAAAAAAATATACACATTTTTATGCAACCCTTAACGATTAATGAAAAAAAAAAGACTCGTACATACCTTTTGTTAAAAAAAGTTAAGATTAAAGAAATTGAATTAAATGCTTAAACTTTAAATGCTTAAACTTTTCCCCGTTTTAAATTTTATTCTTTGTAAAATATATTTTTCCTTTTTTATTACATAATTTAAGTATATTCCTTTTTACAAACAAAGGAGTGGTAGAAAACGATTTAAATTTCTTTTCTTTTAAAAAAAATTGAGCAAAAAGCACTACATACACTTTTTCGTTTTCTACGTTTTCAAGTTTAGAATTAAATTAGTAAAATTTTTTTTTTTCATAATACACTTGAATCTAATTCTGTATATATTTGAAGATGATTAAATTTTATGTTATTTATTAAAATTTTTTTTTACACCTACTGTGTATGTTTGACGCTGTAATTCTAACGCAACTGATTATGACACTGATGGCTGCACAAGGTATGGAAAATTCTTAAAGCCAATATGGGATGTTTCCAGTGCAAAAACAAATAAAATAGCAAAAATTATAAAAGGTGTACAATTTTTGATGATAGAGAAGAGAAGTTCACAGGATGAGCACAAACAACAATGTTTATGTTGAACTCGTTTAGTGAAATGTCAAAAGAAGTAATTACTAAAAAAGAAATAAAAATTTAATACAAACAACATTGTCTCACAGAAAAACTTATACATATGCAAATAAAAGCCACCCTTTTACATAAAGAGTAAAAGAACATATACAAAAGAGAAATCAAAACAAAACAAATAATAACAGTATTTTAGAGACGCTAGTATAATGTAAACAGTAATGTAAAGAATTGTAGCACAATAAAAGGCATAAAACCATAGCTGCCAGATTTGACGATTTATCGTCATTTTGACGATTTTTGGTGGCAAAAATAGGCTTTTGAAGATTAAATAATTTTCGCCCTGAATTTGACGATTTAAAAAAAAATTAATGGTGTTTTCTTTTCTGAGCATAAATGTTGCCATTTTATTTTGTAACACTTTTTTAAAACTACCTAAACCTTTGAAAAGTGGTACATTTTCAGTGACTACAACAGAACAAACAATCACTATATTTTTAGATGAGACCTCGTTTTTTAATTCCATTTTATGATTTCTTTACAGAAATAAAATTTTTTTATTCAACGTCAAAAAACTGATAGCAAAAAAATAGATCTTCTTCTTTTTAAAAAGGCAGTGAGTAACCCTTTGATTATTTTAGGGGCAAAAATGTAGCATTTTTTCATTTTTTTAGGGCAACATTACCAGAAAAGAACTTACAACTCTGTAGCAATGCTGCCTTGCTTTTCAGAAAAGAACAGAAATGAGTGCATAGGGCAGAATAAAGGCAGCATTTCTGCCAGAAAAGAAAACGCCATAAGATTTGCGGATTTCTTAAAAGAAAATCAGAGGCAGATATAGATACTTTATTTTTTCATTTAAGAAAAATATATTTTCAAAATATATTGGCCATTAAAAAAAGATTTAAGTAAGAATATTTTTTAAATAACAAGGATTAGAAATACATAGTTTAAAGAGAGTCCCTAAAAAGTGTGTCTGTAAGATAAATTATTCGAAAATGGTGTTCTAGATAAAATGGTTTTAACATAAAAATGATTATTTATGTATGTATTTAAAATAACTATATTTAAAATAACTGTAAAATATTTATACAGATATTCTGTTTTTACATTTGCAGTTTATTTTGCTTAAATTATAAATTTTGCTTTAAATTTTTTACTAATTTTAAAGAAACTACTTGTAAGAATTTTGTATCTTGAGTTTTGTTTATTGTTAATGTTCTGTTTATAGAACACGAAAGGCGATGCGTTTTGGA
Source organism: Melanophora roralis (assembly GCA_963583895.1). Classification (NCBI taxonomy): domain Eukaryota; kingdom Metazoa; phylum Arthropoda; class Insecta; order Diptera; family Rhinophoridae; genus Melanophora; species Melanophora roralis. The sequence goes on along the minus strand of OY757190.1, from coordinate 92,453,768 downwards.
CTTTTTCTGTGAATATTGTTATTGTAACAAAAACAAAACACATACAAAACGTCTAAGACGTTTCGTCAAACTTGCTTTGTAAACAGCACATAAGTAAAAAAATGAAAAAATATATAGTTTTAGGGTTGACGATCCTTTGACGATTTTTAAAAGTTGTTTTACCGATTAAGACGATTTTTGTCTTAAAATTTTACGATATTGAACCAGCTATGAATGGAACCTTATTTAGTCTTAACACAAAGTATAATGTATTCAATTTTCAAAACTGAAATATATAGAAAGAAAAGCTTAAAAAACTGTGGACCATTCAATCCAATCAGATCATATAAATGGCAAGAGAATTTTTTTGTTGGAATTTCTTTGTACACATCGCACATGGTAGCGATACATAAATTTGGCGTTATTGTTACGGTATCCGTACTATTGTTTCAACCTATTTCTGTTAATATTTTAAACATCTTGAATTTACACTTTTTAAACAACAACTCTTTTTAATAAACATAATTGTGTTTCCAACTAAGTTTAGTTAATGTTACATTTATAAAATCTTCGCGAAATATTTTAATTTCATTTTGAAAATAATTTAAAAATTTAGTCCTCATGTAACATAATTATCTTAAAACACATTTAACAAACAAATTTTTAAAAAAGTTCTTATAAGCAGTTTGATCTATTAACAATTACCGGCTTTATTTTTTTTTGCCCGAGCCAATATGTCTGCTTTGTTAATTTTTTTCTCTTTATATAGAAAAATACAGAATGGTTTTAAGTATTAGTGTATCTCAAATATAAAGAGCGCAAGTCTTTCTCAGTTTGTTGAAAAAAAACAAATTTATATTTTCATAACATATCACTGAGTGTGATATGTTTTTTGTTGTGACTATTAATTTGTTGTTATTGATGGCGTATGAGTTATATTACGTGGTAATTTTCTATACGTACCATGGTACGTATGCTTGTGTTTAAGTATGTATGTATGGCTAAAGATGTGTTGGTTTTTGCTTTACTTTGAAGTTTACATTATTGTTTTTGCAAAAGTTGAACTTGTTTCTTATGTAATGGGAATTTGATGATTTTTATGTTTATCATTTATATGAACTTTTTTTTTTTTAACGGATTAATTAGATGGCTGGATTTTTTTTTTAAATCTGTTGATCTTTTTTTAAGGTTGTAAAATTTTTTTTGGAGATTTTGTCATTAAAATGTGACATTTATATTTCTCTTAAAACATATGTCAACAAGTAAGTCATTTAACATAAGCCATCAAATAGATAACAGAATTGTTACTATTTATGTAACTTAATATATTCTCCTCTTTTTGAGTAATTTGAATAAATGTATGCAAATACTTGTGCATTTTAAGTAACTAAAATAAAAGTTATAATATATGTATGAATCGCACGAAAAACCAAAAACAGTCATAACTAAAAATCATCATGTTTTATTAGTCTTTTTTCTGCTTTTGAAAATGAAATTCTAATCGAGTACCAGCTTCAGTTTAAAAGAGAAGAAACGTTTTGCAATAAAGAGTACTGAAACCAGAACTGATTCTAATGAATTTTGGGAGTGTAACTGTTTTTGGTTGACGGTGTTAAAGTGTTTGTCATACATTTTTTTAATTTAATCAAATAGCAAATTAGCATATTGTGAGACACAATCTTATATACATATGTATATCGTACACTAAATCAAAAACAGACACATACCAAAATTAATCAAAAGCGATTTTTTCTAATTTTAAACTGAATTTTGTTATAAAATTACAACAATGTGGCAGACAGCAAGCTTCTTATAAAAAATAATAATTTTGATTTGTGACTGTTTTTGATTTAGTGCACGAGATGTTGATTTTAAATACTCTTACCTCTCCATGCTAGCTGCTCTTAGACCCATGGAAGCAGTTGTTACTTTAATTGTTTGCTTTAGTAACGAACCTAAGACAGCACTAGTTTTACGCTTAGGCTCTTTGCTGGATGTAGATGGTATTGTATCAGTAGACGCTGTTGTTTGTTCACCATCAATATTATCTTCCGGTATACGTAATATGGGTATTGTTATTGGTTTAAAAGGTTTTCCATTTTCCGAATCCGGATCAGTATAACAGCGTGGTCTATAGATTTCGTGCATATGAGTTTGACGATGTAATTTTTTGCGGGAATAACATAAGTTATCTATGGATTTATGACGTTTGCGTAGGGATTCAATGGAACTGGTGCGATTTAAATTGTAGAGGGCTGAATTAAATTAAAATTATAGTAAAAAATAAATATATTTGCTAGTAAAAAAATATTTTGTATACTAAAAATAAACTTAACAAATTATATATAATAACTTTTTTTTTAATTTCTGTTAACATTAAGGTAAAAAAATATATCACTTATTTGCCAGGACAACGTCATAATTTAAAAAAAAGCCATTTCGAGTAAAACGCGTTTGAAGTTTTCAATTTGCTTACATTGATTAGAAAAGACATGCGGCATTTTCGCTTCGAAGGCAAAAAGTAGAAACAATTAAAAGATTAAATTCATACACAGTATAAATTATAAAACAACCAATAATTCTGCATCGTTAACTCCAAAAACGAATTTTATGAGTTAAGACGTTTTTCTGGCAAATGAGCGATTTATATCGATGGCTTAATATAGAAAGAGCCTAATTCGATTTAAAAAAACACGTTTTAGGCTAATTCTGATTCTTTTCATTGCAAAAAAAATTTGTTGCCTCTTTTTATTAAAACTTGCACTACAACTTTTTATATGCAAAATTTTAAAAAATTTATAAAGAATTTTTTTTTTCTGTAAAACAACAAAAAATTATGTTACGCCCTTCTTTGTTAAACAATCGATATTTTTCAATATTTGAAGAACTGCCCAGAAGTTGATTTAATTATATCGATTGTTTAAAATTGACCTTAAAAATTTTTGCCGAAAATGAAAGCTAGCTGATTAATATATTAACCCAGCATGGAACTTTCATAATAATTATACGATTTTAAATATAATTTCATAAATTAAGTGCAATTCGAGAATATTTTTTTTAAGTTTAAATGAAATTTAATTTAAAACTACATAGTAAGAAAAAAACATATTCATCATCATGTACCGTTAAAAAAAATCGTCAACTCTTTTGAATTGAAGCATACATTTACAAAATTATAACGTTTTCTCTCTTTCAAAAGTAAATAAAATAAAGGAACAGTGATGCCAGCTGCTAAAAAAAAGTAATGTTTACTAAGCATTGCTTAGATCTTCAAGATGGCAGATTTTAGTTAATTTTTAATTTATTATAAGTATGTATGTATATATAAAACCATTTTATAAAAAAAAAACTAATAAGTGGCATTCTCGGTATTAACATATAATTTCAACCCAAAGCAAAATCTTTGTACATTTTTTAAGCAGAATTATTACAAATTAAACACCAAAATTGTATAATAAAAAAGATTAAGATAACAAAAGAGATTTGAAACAGTTTGCTTAATAGTGATTTAAATTTTATACTACTTTTAATACGAGTATATTTTTCGATTATTAAATAAAAAGTATTTGTTTACATCTTCTACGAATGCATGTAAATATGTATGTAGTATATTCACTTATATTAACAATTTACTTTTAATTATACTTACAAGTTGCACTGGAAGGCCTTATATCCTCTGTAGAAGAAGTCGAAGTAATTGTTAGCAAAGACTCATCAAAAGAAATCGCAGGGCTAGGGGGTCTTAAGGCTGTTGATAACATCCGATTTTTACGCGTTACATGACGTTTACGAGCAATGGGACTTATACCGTAATCCTCATTATTTACCGTTAAAAGGTTGGCACTTTTATCAGACATTCTTACTTTTGTTTTTAATCCTAAAAATGTTTTTATATGGATTTCTTTTCCTATTTAATAGTTATTTTTCTTTTTTCCTTATTTTTATTTTATAATTGGCACCATTTAAAATAGTTTTTGATTTAAAACCGAAATAATTTTAAGGTGTCATTTGCTGTAAACACAAATGCTTACTAAAATTTCAAAATTTATTATTTCAAAAAGTTGATTGTCTTTTAAATGCTTATTTTTAGTTTTCTGCATTTTTTTTCAACTTAAAAAAATCAAATTAAATAAAACAATAGACAGGGTGACAAATATTGTATAACATCTAGGAAAAGGTAGAATAAAATACGAATAAACGAATAAAACGTCTAACCAAAACCTTGGCTCATTGCAGCGCACGTTTTAGCAACAGCAAATACCTCAAAAGTTTTTTTTTAAATTAAGTAACCATGTGCTATTGAAATTAATGGCAAATAGCCCATTATTTAAGACTTTTAACGCCGAACACTATTGAAAGTAAATGCAATAAATTGATTTTTTTTGTTACTACATTGTAGCAAGTTTTTTGATCAACTAAAATCAAAAAGAAGACAGACACATTATTTTAGTTTAGCATGTTATACAAATGCTTAAAAATACAAAGTCAAGACAATTAATGTTGTTTTAATTAAATACCTTTATTGAATTATAGCAATTAAAGTGGCAAACACACTAGTCAAATGTCACGAAAACTGTCCAAACAAATTGATACCATCACCACACCTCTCATTGGGACAAAATTTTAACTATTCGGTGAAAAATGTGTTATTTCTTGAAAATTTTTTCACCGCATATGGGAAATGTTAAATTTAAAGATATTAATATTAATTTTTTACAAAAAGCAATTTTATAATTCTAAGTTAAAACACGTTTTACTTTATTTATTTTATCATATTTTTTTTTAATTCAAAGTAGCATTCCCAGAGTAGATACATTTTATTTATATTTGTTTTACTTCGCATCTACCTTTTCTCCGTACCAATATATTTTTAGTTATTTTGCTAGTGCCTAAAAATATGCTTAAGTTTTTTACTAAGTTATTTAGTTTCTGTAATACACTAGCACTACACTCAGCAAGTATGATATCTTTTTCACTTTGCTTTGAGTTTTATTCCGGTAACCTAAAATATTATTATTCCTGTTACTCCTATAAGGAGCATATGACAATGATAACTAAAATTAACCCAAATTAATTTTCGATTTAATAAAAAAATTTCAAATTTGTAGATTTTCTTATTTTTATATACTAATTGCAAGTTATTAAAAAGTATTTATATATTTTTTTTATTCGGCTGCAGTTTTGTTCCACATAATATTTTACTTTATAGAAAATCTTAAATTTTGTTAGTGAATTTGGCAATATCCTCATAACAGGCTTTAAAAGTCATTTACTTGTATCCTTAAGTGTCAATAAAGAGGCTTTATTTTTAATTATAAATTTTTTCAATTTATTTATTGCCGAAGTTTTTTTTTTGTTTTCATTATAAATTCTATTTTATTAAATTTTTATTAAATGCGTGTTTTTTTTAAATATGTTGGCAACAATGTATAGGGTATTTTAAGACATGCTTAACCAACTAAATAAGCTTATTGAAAAAAATACTTGTTAAAAGGCTGACAATTAAAAAGTTGGGGACAAATAAAAAACGGTCAAGTTACAAGGAAGTTCAAGGCTAATGTTTTGCATGCACAAACATTAATGTTAACACCCGCGCACACCTTTAGAATAAAAAGAAACCCAAATTTTTTAATATCAATAAACAATAAAAAGCCATACAATTTTATAACTGTGGGCTTTTAAGAAAAGATATTATACCTACATATATTTTGATAATGGTAATATTTTCAATATTAAAAAGATGTTGCGGGCGCTTTTGTGTTGAGACCTTAATAAGTGCGGCCGCCAATTTTCTTTGTCGCTTGCCAAAACTTTCAAGGCCGAACAGTTAGATTAAGTGGCTTGGAATTAAACAATGTGATAAACTTTTACCCAAAGATGATGTAGGATAGTCGGGAAAAGTGCTCTAGTCGCAACTCATTATCAGATTTCGTAAAAAAGATTAACAAAAGATTATTTTTAAACTTTTGGCAAAAACTTAAACGGTTTTTTTGCAAGATTTTTGTAAAAAGTTATAGCTTTCAAAGGAAGTTAAAATTTATATTTAAAGTTTATTCCTTTTTATTTTAAAATATGTATAAATTTTTTTATTAATATTTTGCATTTTTTGTTTAAGCACAAGCAACTGTTTTATTGACAAATTTTAATAGTCCAATATTTCTTTACACTCTACTTTAAACGAACCTTCAAAACTTAGTTTCACTTTAATCACGTTGACAACGTTAATGTTAGTTTGCGCAATAATAAAAACGATAGTTTCTGCAATAATTTTAGCTTTTTAGATTAAATTATTTCGAATTAAATTCTATTTTATATAAATAAGTTAAATTTTGTTTTATAACTTGAATTTTTAACGCGTATTCACATCTTAAACTGACAACAAGGTTACCAATACTAAATGTATGTAAACAAACCAGGGATGGGAAACAATGATTATCTTTCACTAGTTAACAACAACAATAATTATGTATATGTAATGCATTAAACACATTCAAGCTACAAGAACACAGGAACACACGAACACAAAAATTGCTTGCTAAATTTGTGTCCGACTAGCTGCTACTGAAATATTTACTAGACTACCACTACAAAATAAACATATGAGCAATATGACTTTCAGTGGTGCCACCTAAAGTCTTTTTGTATTGTTTAAGCTATATTATTTGCATCTTACCGTATTGGCAGCACTAATCTGTTAACTGTCGCGTATAAAAATAGAAATTAGTTTAATTTCGACCACGCCACAAAATTAGCATTGACAGCAACCCGTAGTCGTGTTGCATTGTAGTCATTAAAAAAATTATTCTCATAAGCACGCGTGTATTCTATTTTTGACTGGTTGTGTTCGGTAAAGTTTATCGATAGCTTTTAAAATAATGCAAAATATGTCACTCCTATTAGTCAAAATAGCTGGTATGTTGGTTTGACGCATGCAAAAATAGCCATAATTTTTGCATGCGTCGCGTCATATGACGTCAACGCGTCATGCTTTGTAACTTGCCATATTGAAATACACGTATTCCACTTTTTGAGAACCGCGAATAAATCGAGAACGCATAAAAAGCGTGTAATGGTTTTTCTCCTTAAGACTACCTGATTAATTGTGCCATGGCTTAAGGCTAATCATTATTTCCTTAGTAAAAAACAACAAATTAAAAAAAATTATCTTAAAATGTATTTTTTTTATGGTTCTGTTTACAATCCAAATTTAAAATAAACAAAAAAAGATTTTGATAAATTAAAACAACATGGTTTAATGTTTTAAAATTTTTTATTTATGTTGTTTAAATAGGATTTAAATAATGATACAACAAACAAGGTAAAGTCAAAAACACAGCTGATTATTTTATGCTCGCGATTTTTATGATGGTTAGCTGTCAAACTACATAGAATAAAAAGTAAATACTTGGTAAATATGCTTCGATCACAATAAACACATTTCTTTTATTTCTGTCAAATTTTGCATTAAAAAATAAATTGTAAAATCGAAAAGTAAATAAACTCAGCCAAGTGCATATGGCGACCAACTGTGTAACTGCGTGTATATTTGCTTTGAACTTGATGTGAATTGAATAATTATCAGGGCATATTAGTAAGAAGATATAGGGCCTTATTGTTTTTGGCGTAGTCGTGTCGAATGTTGTCGAATTCTTCACAAAAATGACAAGGGTTGTATTCATATAGCATTGGATTTTTTGTTAAACGGTACCAAAAAAACTAAAAACGACTACGCCAACGCCAATCACAATAAGGGTGATAGTTTTTTCCTCTCTCACCTACGATCTGCATTAGCCATGAGTCGTTGTTATAACACGATGTTATAACTGCGTTGTTTAAACATTTGTACTAACAACTATGTTAGTGTGTGTGTCAACAACCTTCTGATACGACCTGATAATTATTTGACCTTGCCTTAAGGTTTGTTTTGTTTACCTGACCCTCTGTTTTCTAACTTTAAAAAAAGTTTTCGCATTTAGAAAAATTTTTAAAATATAGTGTTCCGAATATTAACAGTTTGAAATAGATAATACATAGACTTGCAAATTTACAGCTCCTAAAAATATAAATAGGTTTATCGTATTCACTAAAAAATTTTCGATTCGAAAATTCTCATTAAAGTTACATAGCTCAGGCACTGAAAATCTACTCTGCTCTAAAAAAACGAGTAATTTAGTTTAGAAAAGTTAACATTTAAGAGTATAATTTTATTAAATTATTATAGTTTAACTTGTTTTGTATTTTGTTTTAAAGTTAAGACATTTTTAATATAATAAAAAAATTAATTTTTAATAATGCACTTTATAAGTTGTTTTGAAAGTCCAAAAGGGAATTCTTAAAATAAAAAAAAAATAATTTATAATATAAAAAACATACACACAATTTTAAGCAATCAGAATAAATAAATACATAAACACACATATTATTAAAAATTAAATAATTTATCAATTTTTCAAAAGTGATTAACAAATAACGTATTTATTATTTTAAGGTTATGTTTAAAAACAATATGACATGACATTTTGGAAACTACAAATATTCATACATATATCGTAAAAAAAAATAAAACGTCGCTTTTTTGGCTGCTGTAAATGTAATCCCTTTTAGAGTTCAGCTTTTTTTAAAAGAAATTTTATAAATTACTTTTTTAATCACATTTCATGATTTTGTTTTTAATTCTAATTGTGATCCTTAAATTATTTTAAATAAATAATAAGTTTAAAACTGCTTTAAAAGCGTAATGTTTTTTGTTTAAAACTGTTTAACTTTAAGTATAATTAAAACTTGAATTACAATTTTGTTAAATTATAAATGCAAACACTATTACATATTTAAAATTAATTAATTCTCAACGTTTTATATATAAGATTTTGCTATCTGAGTGTGAAATTTAAAATTCTAAAAAGCTCCCGATTCATAATCGAAGCCCAAAAATACCGAACACCATTTACGATGCTTGGAACCAAGTAAACTTTCCGACTTTTTTAATGCCAATAGAAATTCATACGAACTGTAGTCAAATTTGCGCAAATGCATATTAAATTGTTGTTTTTGCTCTGGCGTGGCAGGGGGCGAATACATGCCCACGCAATCACCACTTAGCAGACGGACACATTGTTCGACAATAAACTTAAGGGAGGCACGACGATGTAATTCAAATGATTCTCGTTCACCATACATATTTTTTTGGTCATCACACAAACGCATATCGTGGGCCGAAAGATTACAGCAGTAGAGAAAGGATTTAAGACGTTGTTCGCCAATACTTGAGCGATCTATACCTGGCAGCATTATATCTAAAATTTGTGTGGGACACTGGATATCGGCTATAAGGTAATAATTTATTAGTTCCTTTAAATCATGCAAATGCAACAGTTCCTCGGCATCATAATAACACAGTTGATAAGCCTGGGCTATTAGCATTTGTCTATAATGATAGCTGCTATAATCACTAATGTGTTTACGCATAAATTTTTCGGTACGCATTATTTCGGCCCGTATAAGGGTTGGAGAATTTTGCAGCACCCACTGACGATGAGACCAGGCATGATAATTGCTAGAACTGCGATCTGCACAACGTTCACAAATTCCAATCTCTAAATGCCAGTCAATGGATTCGGCACCTAGAACAAAAATTTATGCAAATATTTTAAAAGTTTTAAGTAAATTTTTAAATTCTTACTTTGAAACGAAAACAGCCATCTTCGATAGGCAAATGCCTCATTTGATTTTGGCTTTTTGCTCAATACTAAGGTAGAAAATCTTAGTTCTCTATTCATTTTTAAGCTATTCTTTTGCATTAGCTGTCGGCGTATGTGCCAAAAGCTCGTTACATCAGGATTGATTAATAAAGCTACATTCAGGTACTTTAGCACAATATCACTTTGTTGTACGTAACGTTGTAACGGTTGTTTTTTGTAGTTCATTAAGATTTTGTGCGCATGATCGTAGACATGTTTGGCACACCATGATTCAAGGCCCAGATTGTGTTCAACATGAACAACGGGTGATTTGTTACGGTTCAAAACAGTGGCTATGATTTCAAAGGAATTTCTAAAAAAAAACATGTTTAGAAAGAAAATAAAGAGACTTTATTATGACAAAAGTGATTCTGCAATCAAAATAATAAAATCATTTCTATTAGATTTGAAATACAAAATCAAAAATTAAATTTTTTCTAATTATTGAACATTTATTTATTTATTCATGTAATAAAAAGCCCAAGAGGCCACAATAAAAATATATCATAAGGAAAACACAAAACCTGAGATACAAATATTTTTAAAATATTAAAATTACAATTATTGTATAAAACGTCTGAAACTTCTTTATAAAAGCAAGATTTTTTGTTTATCTTTTTTAAACCCTGACCAAGGCACATTCAAAAAGGTAAACTCAAGGCGAATTCAAAAATTCGCCCTCTGCATTTTCTTTTTGTGTTTGAACGGTAGAATGTCAGAAAAACTAAAAATTTCATATAAAATTAAATTTTTATAATGTACTAGCTAAGCCCCGGTGTGCTTCGCTACCCCAATCATAGTAAAATTATTAAAATATGTAAACAAAAGAATTTATAATAAGTCAGCCCTACTATTTACTTAGCACATAAAAATTGGAAATATACCAGGCTTACAGTTTTGGAGATATTCAGAAAGCAAATATTATTTATAAATTTCTATATATAATCTTAGACCCTTATTAACATATTAACATTTTTTGGTAACCTGACGAATGCAATTTAAACTATGTTTCTACCTTCATTGGTTTTAAAGTTACGAAAAGTACTAAAACATAATTTTAACCTTTTTTCCCCCTAAGAGTCCAATTATTCTAAAAAGACCCAAAAACGTACTCATATTTTTTAGGCCCGTCGCATCCAATTTGAATTACGTTTCTATCTTTATTGGTTGAAAAGTAACAAACTACGCATAAAAAAATCAATATATATTTTTAACCCTGTTTTACCCTTTTGGGTCCAAAATTAAAAAAGTACAAAAAACGTAATAATATTTTTTTAAGACCAACGAACGCAATTTGAATAATGTTTATATCTTTATTGGTATAAAAGTAACAAAAAATACCAAAAAGTATCAAAAGATAATTTTAGCCCCTTTTTCCCCAATTTCGGACCAAAATGAAAAAAAAAAACTCCAGATACCTGTCTGTTTGTTTCTTAAGGAAAACGCAAAACTTTTTAAATTTTGTTTCTATCTTATGTGAATCAAAAGATAGTAGGCTACAGGTTTTTCCTTTTTTGTCTCCTTTTTATCCTTTTTTTATTAAACAAACATGTATTTGGCTCTACGCGTTTGATCAGTATGGCTTTGGGTAATTTGGTTAGGCAATTCATAGCCAGACCTTCCCACACAAATGGGCGTAGTGTGGGCGCGGCAGCAAAGATTTCCAAAAAAAACTTGCCAATTGTTTCTTCCAGACTTTAAGTAACTCGCTGTAAAAATTTCAAAAAATCGATCCACTGGTGTGGCCAGCTATAAATTACAAACATACATACATATGTACATACATACATACATACATACATACATACATACATACATACATACATACATACATACATACATACATACATACATACATACATCCATACATACATACCTACATACAACCTTTCTTTATATAATATAGATACAGGGATCACATTTCAAATATTATTCAAAAGAAGTTCAAACTTCTCTTATATTGTTATATCCAAATTTTATTATGCTTTTGTGCAAATTTTTGTACCTCACCAAAGAAAAAGGTGTGAGACCCACCTTCAATTACACCGATCGACACAGAATCACTTTCTGAGTCGATTAAAACCTGTCAGTCCATCCGTCCGGCTAGGAGTTAGGCTGAATTCCAAAACGCAGTTTGCTTTGCAACACGAAATTTAAAGTTTTTCCTGAAAGCAAAGATGAGGTTTTTGATAATATCTTCTACTTTCACATGAGTGCTTACAACTATATTAAAGTCCTGGAAGCGAAAAACGTTGTCCAAATTGTAAAGAGTGAATAAGGGAAGAAGTTGAAAATTTTTAATGCAAAGCAAACTGCGTTTTGGAATTTAGCCTTAATTTATTCTTGTAAACAAAGTAGAGACCGCATTTTTGCAGATTTTTCGATGAAATTTGGAACAGATAAGTTTTTTTGGCACAAGAAAAAAGCATGTTGTTTGTGGTGATGATCAGGTTATTTTTCGACAGAGCTCCCATACAAATGTCCTCCCGGATTAAGCGTTTTGGGCTATAACTGGCTAGAATATGGCCTTATCTACACACAATTTTGCACGTTTGTCTATCTTTATGCCACCCATTTTTGTACCGAAAATTAATATTATCGGTCTATTTTTGAGCTTCATAAAAATCGCAACAATAGAAGAACCAGTTTGAAAACTTATATTTTTGTGGGTGCTGCAATCCTCCATTTTTGTCCTTTAGAACTTCGGAATTAGAGGCCTTCTATATGTGTGCCAATTTTAAAAAATCAGTGCAATAAAAGTACCAGCATAAAAAGTTTAACTTTTATGGGCGTGGCACCGCCCACTTTTTTACCTTTAAAATTTTAACTTTAAAAGCCGTTTACGTGCGAACTAATTTCCAAAAATCGGTTTTGAAGAGGAATTGAAATTATGTTTTTATCATAATTTATTTTAAAGTTACAAAAAGTACTAAAACATAATTTTAACCCTTTCTTTCCCTTAGGGTCTATAAGATTAAAAAAGTATCTATAAACGTACTCATATTTTTTAGGCCTGTTACACTTAATTTGAATAATGTTCCTATCTTTATTGGTTTAAAAGTAACAAAAAACGAATAAAAAAATCAAAATATATTTTTAGCCCTTTTTCCCCCCTTTGGGCCCAATATTAAGAAAAAGTACGAAAAACGTAATCATATTTTTGTGAGACCTATCGAACGCAATTTGAAAAATGTTTCTATCTTTATTGGTTTAAAAGTAACAAAAAGTACCAAAAAGTACCAAAATATAATTTTAACCCATTTCTTCGGCCTTTCGGACCAAAATTTAAAAAAAAACTCCAAATACCTGTCTGTTTATTTCTTAAGGAAAACGCTAAACTTTTTAAATTTCGTTTCTATCTTATAGACATCAAGAGATAGTAGGTTACCGATTTTTCCCTTTTTGTCCCCTTTTTATCCCTTTACGGGCCCAATGTTTAAAAATTCATGTGCATTTAAACAAACATGTAAAGCTTAACACGTGTTTTAAATTTCAGGTATTTAATTCCACGCGTTTGAGCAGTATGGCTCTGGGTAATTTTGTTACTTGACCTTCCCACACAAATGGGCGTAGTGTGGGCGTGGCAGCAATAATTTCCAAAAAAAAGTAGCCTATTGTTCCTTTTAGACTTTAAGTAACTCGCTGTAAAAATTTCACAAAAATCGATCCACTGGTGTGGCCAGCTATAAAATACAAACATACATACATACATACACACACACCCCTTCTTTATATAATAGATAAATTTTAAATTGATTTTAATCAGCTGAGTTCTTAATATTACCTGGTTGAATGTGCCTTGACCCTGACTACGCCTCAACTGTGCTGCCAGATTAATTCAACTTAAGAATCAAACATTTTTAGCTTTTTCCCAGGGTAGATTTCTACCAAGTGTATTTAATAAAAACTTTTCAAATAATGATTTCGTATGAAAAATAAAAAAAATAATATGGGCTTTTGACAACTAAGATATGGGTATTTTCGTAAATGCATATATTTTAAGTTAAGAATTGCTTGTGCATGCAGATAAAATACTAATCCGCTAAATTTTAAAAGAAATATAATAGTCCACATTTTTATTTTTACGACTAATTAAAAAAACAATTATGTATCAGCAGTCTTAAAAATTGTTACTATCAGAAATACAGAGAAAACATTACCGAATTAAAAAATCTGCCATTGAAACAACAAGAGAAATCCTCATACGATAACTACGAAACAAGTGCAGCTAGTTAGATTTAATGAAAATTAAATTATATGACACATAATTTAGTATGTATAGCTTAATTTAATAAAGCTATTACAAAATTGAAAATAGCAAAATGCAAAGCAGGCACTTTAAAAGATTCAGAGTATCTGTTTAGTTTGAGCCGCATTTTATACACTCTTTAGCAACGTGTAAACATGCAAAAAATTTTATGAAAAAAGCACTAAAAGTTATTAAATTTTCTTTAACAAAAACCCAAAAGAAATGGTTCACAAAGTGACAGTTTTATATACTTGTAAAAATTAATAAAATTTGTATTTTCAAACAAAGTTGTTGATAGAAAACATAGAATAAGATGTCTCCTCTACTAATTAACATTAATTGAACTTGACTTGTGTTCAATCTCTATTTCTTTTTCCGTTTCGTTATTTGTACAGTTTAAAATTTTTGTTATGTTTTTGTCAAGATTTCTTTCAATTAAGCCCGTTTTTTCGCATAAGTTTCTTATAAATATCATCAAATAAAATATTCAATTTTATTTAAGATGAAACCTAATAAATGTATGAGTAAATAAAGATTGGCAGAGATGGACAACTCAATTCTAATAAAATTTAGCATTAGTACCGGACCAGCATTTAAGTACAAACATACGGAATTTTTTTTTAACTAAACTTTAACGACTTACAGTTAATCAATAAATATATAAATATATAAATAATTACGGTAATTTTAAAAACATTTTTAAGCAAACAAAGCAAAGTAAAACAAATAGCAGGAGAAAGATAGATCAAATTGGGTCGCACACGTTAACTTAACGGTAAATTTGTGATAAGGCCAACATTTAATTTGAATGATAGGCAGTAAGTTTTATTTATACATCTTTGGTACACAGACCCGGTGGCGATGTTATAATGATTCATTGTGACATACTCTGAAAATGTTAAATCATAGATGACAAGTATTGAATTTTATTTGGCGTCATATATGAATTTTTGAAGTAGTTTGCCAAAAAGTTTTGCTAGGCGTCTGCGTCTTAACAATATCACCGAGATTTATCAGTAGATTTTTATGTTATGAGCCATATGTGAATTATTCCTTTATGTGTCGCCCTAATCGTAATTTTAATTAATCTTTTTGAATTAATTTTAACTTACTTGAAGTTATATGAATGTATGTTTACTATATATTAAAAACAATTCTGTCAAATTCTTAATTCATTTGAACTTCACATAACCTGAAACATTTTAGTAAAAATAAAAAAACTTAAAAAATTAAAGCAATATTAAAAACAAAAATTGGTTTAAAAACAAAAATAGGTATAAAAGCCTTGGTTATTTTTTTTATTATTTCGTTGACGTGGACAGACAAAGTCCTGCATGGCTCAATTCGTCGCCCACCCATAACAGACAATTTCGCTAAGTTTTGACTTTTTTATAGTACGATGATACTGCAATGATACTGTCATGTATAACTCCACTTGTTTGTGTCACTGTCACGAAGGTTCATCAATAATACGGTAATTTCGTGCAAATTTTGACTTAATTCTGACTATGTGACGATGTTTCATCCATTAAAATGTCAAAATGGCAATGTCGCTAAATTTTGCCACCGGGTACTTGCCATAGGCGTTTGAATAGGTATCTTCTTGGGCAATTAGAATTTAGTCAAGTTGATACGTACCACTTGTTTTTATGTACCTATATGTGTGTATTTACTATAGGTGGCAAACTAAATTACTTAAACAAAAAACTATACTAAATACATACGTAGTTGTTTACTTACAGTTCAGTGTCCTTGAGAAATACAGTATGAATTTCATTGATAATTTTTTCGCATAAAACTGCTTCTTCATTATCTAGCAAATCAGCATCCATTTTGTTTTTTAAACTTTATTATTGTTATTAAAATATTATTATAAAATTTGGATTTAACTTGAATTTGTTTGCTAAATTTGCATAAATATTTAGCAAACTAAAAAAAAAATCAGCAACTCAGCTTTATTATCAACGTTATTTTCATGGATGTTATATTTTGTTGAATAAACAGCCAGTAGAAGGTAAAAGTATTATTTAAAACAAACACATACTCCTTATCACATCTCTGCAGAAAAATAAGAAAGTAAATTCCAATTCGATCTTTTAGAAAAAATATAAATTAAATTTTTTTTGTTACTACAGCAGCACAAGTCGTTTGAGATGACAGCATATAATAAATTTAAAAAATAAAATTTAATTAAAAACCAACACAATGCCCACAAAAAAAGATTCATTAAAAAAAAACTTAAGATATACCGCTCTTAAAACAAATACAAAAAAAAAACATATCTCTTAAATCGCAATAATAAAACACATGTAAAAGCAAGAAACACAACAAAAAGACAAGAATAGTCCCAATTTCTATATATTTACAAATATTTTTTTAGAAGTTTTTATAGTTCCAATTAATTTTTTTTAATATTTCAAAGAACTTTTTTGGTTTAACCACTCTTTCAAATTTTTTAACATATATATTTTTATTAAAACTTTAGCCACAACCTAAAAAATCAACTTATTGTATGAAAACTAAAAGAATATAGTAACAAAAACAACTTGTGATAAGCACAGTTACCAGATGGATAGGAAAAATTATAAGCGTAATAAAAGTATATAAAATTTTAACGAATTTAATTTTAAATAATTTCCCCGAATTGAATTTCAGTATATTATTTTTAACACCAGAAATAACGTGGACATAGTGGCGTCACAAAAATATTTGTGTTTACGCTTGCTTTGGCGTAATTTTTGTGTTAGCAACAGATTTTTACTGTTGCTAACATAAAAATTTTCAAGCTTTGGTTTCGTGTATACTGTAATTCCGAGCAAATACTGCCATGCCATGCTTTAACAACATAAGCAATCATAACAGTTTATACCAAGGCAAATTAATTACAACTAATTTGCGGCAAAGACAATTTTCGTTTTTGTTGTGATTTTCTTTGGCTGATTTGTCAAAAAGATACGTAAACATAAACAAATTTGACAACCCAGCCTCGGTTTATGCAAGAAAAAAGTAGATCGATTATGCTTGTAACACTACCTGATCAATGATTTCGTCTTGGTTTATACTAATAGCAACGTCTGTAATTTTGGTTATTGTTGGGTGTTTGATATTGCGTTTTAACACAACTTACGCATTTAATATGGAGGCTTGACATATTGTTGCACATTACCAAAAATGGAAATGTGATGGTAATAAATGATAAAATATTTTTTTATATGAGAAGGGCTTTAGATATACAAGTAACAGTACCAACGCACTTAAACTTTTATAATACATAAAAAACGTGTAAAAATTTTTTTATGAAAGTGCTGGCATGTGTAAATGTTCAAAAAAACAATACCAGACTAAAATATTTCGTTTATCTCTATTGTAATAACAACTAAACACATTTACGAAACAAACAGCTGATCGTTATTAAAAGTAACTTCGACAAAAACTTGGACAAAAACAAACAAAAAAGAGTATTTTTTAAAGAAATATGAAAAATAGTCAAAAAGAATAAATCCAAAATTTTAGGTTTAAGAAAATAAAAATAAATAAACATAAAATGACAACAAAAGTTGTAGCCACCGCAACAGTAAGAGCTTTAAAAGGCAGAAAGTTAATACCAACCAGAGCAGCTTTAACCCTGGTAAGTGTTTGAACTAATAAAATAATGGATTTCATAACAAATTTAATGGTGAAATAAAATTTAAACATTATTTACACACAGACTCCAGCAGCGGTGAATCGTATTAAAGACTTGTTAAAAGATAAACCAGAATATGTAAGTTTTCTGCAACATTTAACCAGATTTTTGTATATATAGCTTTTTATTGCAGACGGGCTTAAAAGTCGGTGTGCGTCAACGTGGTTGTAATGGCCTATCCTATACTCTAAATTATGCCGCAGAAAAAGGTTGATTATTTATTATATACATACCTATATATATTTTTGTAATTGAAAGTATGTACTTTTAATTTTTCCAATCAAGCAGATAAACTAGATGAAGAAGTAATGCAAGATGGTGTTAAAGTGTATATTGATAAGAAAGCGCAGTTATCGTTACTAGGTAAGTGCATCGGAATTATGTAGATTTGTGGTATTTATCGATTATATAATTTAAAATATTCTTTTGCGTATTTGTAAACAAAAGTTTAAACAATGTACATACATACAAATACATACAGACACAATCATAAGTACATAGGTATATACGGGAAAATTCATTTTGGCAAAGTGTCAAAGAAGGTGAATTACATACGTATAAAACAAATACAAACTTTTTCTAAAACTAAATCAAGTTGAACAAATGTGATTTTAAATACATAATTACTTTAAAAAATTGGTTATTTTTACAGGTACGGAAATGGATTTTGTGGAATCAAAACTTTCTAGTGAGTTTGTCTTTAATAACCCTAATATTAAAGGTACTTGCGGCTGTGGTGAATCATTTAGTATGTAACCTTTTTACAATTTAGTTAATTGTAATTTAAGTTTTACAAAATTGTTTTGTTTAAAAAATGTTGAAGAATGATATTTTAATTTGTAAGAGTTAAATAAAAAATTATTCTGAGAAGATGCTAAAGTAATATTAGATATCCTTTAGAGGTTATAATCTTTTCTTCTTAGATCTTAGTTAGCTTAATTGTTTACATAGTATTTTTAAGCTCAAAAATATTAAATTTTGAAAAAGTGAAAAGCTTTAAATAAAATAGATATTCATAAATGTTTGAAAGTTTTAATAGGTTTTTGGGTCTTTCTTATAAATAGTCGAGTTTTTTCTTTTTACGTATTATCGTTTAAAAACCGTGTTAAAGAAATCATGTTCATAATCAAACCATTAGTTTTTCTCATAATTCATCAACACTTACAATTTACAATTTTAATCCGATTTTATAAAATTAAGCCACTAGCAACAGCGAGTTGATTGGCTTTACATTATTTGCTTATACATTTTGTATACTGTTTCAAAGAATAAATTTAAATTATTGATTTTCAATTGTTTAATTTTTACTTATCATTAGAAGCTACATATCCATTCTCGTCATAATCATCCCGCGTCAATAATAAATCCTTAAACCCATCACTGCAGGCCATTTCTTTGCCACCATACCATCCGTAGCCTATAGGGTCTTCTGGAAATATTAAAGAAACTTCCAAGTCGTCTGGAGCCAATGCACGTATTTCTTTTTTTAGACGTGGTATAAATCCCGGGAACAACGAAGAGCCTCCTATCACCAATATATTGCGTAAAAGTTCATAATGTGTGTAAGGAGGACAGTCTTTTATAGAATCTATTACAGCTTCTGGTATACCCACTTGCTGTATACCTACATCTGAGGGATAGAAAAGCAGTTCTGGTACAGTAAAACGTTCGTTGCAAAGTCTTATCGATTGTTGATCGGAATCATCTATAACTGGATTTTGGGATTTATCCTGTTTTCTGATATAGCCACGTTTTACTGTAGTAAAATCGGGTAAAACGTAGTCAACCACTATTTCAGAACGTTTTTTATTGTCTGTATGAACTTTCATATCATTAGAAAAATCTTGCGACACAAAACATATATCCTCCTTGATTTGATTTACCACATACGATTCATCCATTACATTTAAATGGCGATAAGATATAAGCTCTTTTAAATGGTTAGTTAATACTTTGCCACCAACTTCAATGCGGCGTATGCCTTTGGTTACACGTTTGCCTCGTATGAAAGGCACAATATGCGTAAAACTATAGCCAACATCAACTAATATACAATTTAAGTTTTGCATGCACGTGTCTTCACTCTCGGCACAATAGTTATACGCCGCCAATTCAGCGGTAGTAGTTTTATGAATACCGGCACAATGATACTCCTCAAATAACACTTCTACCATAGCCTCTTGGATGCTTTGAAAATTTAACTGCGGTTCAGTCACTAATATGTTTCGATCCTCTAATGTAATACCTGAACCCTCTTGGCTGAATAAGTGATCCCAAACAGTTTTTTGCACATCCCAGTTGAGCAGGTAACCTTTTTGAAAACACAATATGTAGAACAATCCGGACGCATCACGACATTCATCAATTTGATTGCCAATAAAGGCGCGCCGTCTTTCTGCCTTTGCTTTCATAATGCAGTTCAAGTAAATCTGTGGATCTTCATGGGAAGCTAGACCCAATTTTGCAGTATATGCGCCATTGTCTAGGACAACCGTGCCACCACTATCCTCCATTTTTTTCAAATAAATTAATAAATTTTTATATAAAAAATTCTTTGCTTACATGTGCTTACTAAACACGGTGAATAAACAATGAAATGCTTCTTTTTATTTCTACCCGCAACACTCAAGAACTGATAACCCCAGTTTTAAAACAAATCCGTCAGCTGTTAGTTGTCTTTTGTAAATCGATGGATTTGTTTTTATAAAAATTTATGTAATCGTGTTTTAAATTCTAAAAATTTGCTTAGAAGAAATGTCCGCAATAAGACAAATTTTGAGGGTAACCAAGCAAAAACAACCTTGGTAAGAAAAATAAGCTCACAACATAAAATTGTTTCATTAATTGTTTTCTTAAGGTCTCCCATTGTGTGTCGCTGCATGTCTTCCCTCCGTGATGCTCCTATCATTGACGTGAACACTGCTTTGGCCGCTCCTGAAGAATTGGAGCAAAAAAACAAGTTACAAGGCACTATAACCGTGCCAGTTAAGGTTGATATTAGTCCAATTACTGGTGTGCCAGAGGAACATGTTAAGGGACGTCGTGTACGCATATTTATGCCTCCCAAAAATGCCATGCAAAGTGGTACTGACAATTTACACACCTGGCAAATAGATTTCGACAATCGCGAACGTTGGGAAAATCCTTTAATGGGCTGGTGCTCAAGGTTAGAAATTTTTTAAATAAATTTTTGTGAAAAAAAATAATTGATTGTTTTTAAATTAGTGGCGACCCCCTTTCTAACATTCACGTAAATTTTGCTTCTCAAGAGGAAGCCATTACATTTTGCGAAAGAAATGGCTGGCGTTGGTTTATTGAGGCAGAAGAAAAACCTAAAAAGGAACGCGTTAAAAACTATGGTGTGAATTTTGCCTGGAATAAACGCACACGTGTATCAACCAAGTAAGCAGGAATACATAAGTAATGGTACCCGTTGAAAATTCATCTTGCTCCTCAGTTTTCCGTAAACACAAGCAACTAGTTATTAACCGATAATAAAAATATTTTAAATAAAAAGGAAAGCATGGACCATCAGTGTTTTTTTTTTGCACTTACCGTAAATAGCCTTGAAATCCACATTAATCTTTACAAGTAGGCAGGTATATATTTTTTCTTTTTATTTCTTTTTAGTGAAGTTGTTCTTTGAAAAGTAGAAATGAAAATTGTTTTAAAATCGTACATTAGTTGCATACCTCGTAGTATATTTATTTGTAAAGTGGAGTTATTACGCGCAATTTTTCGTGCTTGAATTGGTTTACCACTTTAAGGATATTTCAATAAACAAGTGATAGGTACTGCATTTACATACTTAAGTGGCCATTACAGAACGTTTGTTCTAAACATGGAATCGATTTCCAGGTCTTTCGATCTTTTGCGCTTTTCCAATTTCTGATACCGAGTTTCGAAATGTCTTCCACTACTTAATCCTCTCATCGGAGTTTTTTTCATCTTTGCGTGATCTGTTATCAATATCCATCTTAATTTCGATTTAACACATAATCTAGCCAACGTAAACGCTGTTTTGATAAGACTGACTATGCCAATGTCGGCGAATTGCTTATATAGCACGTTTTTAACACAGCTCCGATATTCTCAGTTTTTTCATAATTAGTTTTTAGCTTTCGTTAAAGACTCTCGTCGTTTTATTTATGATACCTGTCCTTATGACGGACATTTTCAGCCTGTTCGTAATAAGAATCGTAATGATGTTTATTTTCATATCTGTGGCTTCTACTATTTTTACTTTTTTTATAAATTTCTTTACTACGGCTTCTTCTTTGTTTCCATTTGTCTCTACTACGGCTTCTGCCACGTTGCTTTCTGTCTTTACTACGACTTCTGCTGTAGCTTCTTCTACGATGTTTGCTCCCTGTTCTATATTGTTCTTTGACTTTGCTACGACAATTGGGATAATGTAACTTTATTTTACTACGACTTCTGCTACGTTGCGGACTTTCTTTACTGCGACTTCTGGTGTGATTTCTTTGTTTGCAAATTTCTTTACTTTGGCTTTTTCTTCTTTTGATAACATCTTTTTCCTCTAGATTACGATCTCTGCTACAGCGTCTTTTTAATAAAAAATGATCTTTACTGTGACTTTTACATCGTTTAAAATCATCGTAAGATTGTTTTATATGAGTTCCTGTACTACTTCCAAAGTCAGTTTTTGGCAGATTTTTATGGTTTCCCTTTTCCCATACTCTGCATCTCTTTTCCATCTTTTGCATAGAGTCATCACGTTCCAATTTGTCTTTGTGTCTTTTAAATGCATAATTTTTTTCTTTAGGTTTCTCCTTATCAATTTTATTGCCTAAAAATTGTTGCAGTGCTTGCATTTGCAAATCAACCAGACATCTAACTTCTTCTATGTGCGTTGGTTTACTCTTACGAAATCTGCGTTTCTTATGATTTTGCTCACGTTTCTTTTGCGCTAAAATGTCCGATAGAGAAACTTCTCCTTCGGCCCTGTAATTAAATTGTTTTTCTTATTTTTTTAGAAAAATTTTTTTAACTACTTACACCTGAATATCTCCGTTGTTTTCTAACTTTTTAGTATTTCCTATGGTATGTTCATAGATTCTAAGCTTTTGTTCCCGCGTAAAATTGGCTTGCAGCTCTCTAAAGTTTCGAGGAGCTTCAACTTCAGTGTTTTTAAGGAGCTCTTGTAACTTTTTAGTTTCTAACACAACAGAATTGTTTGTTTTACAGCTGTCCGGGTACGTATGTATTTTAAAGGAGCTGGGCTTTTTGATAACTTCTTTTACTGAATAACCCTTAGAATTCGAATTGAAGTCCTTTTTAAAAAAAAAGATTATTGAACATATGTAAAAAGTCAATGAACAATCATCCATTCCATTATATTACCTTTATAGCCCCTTCTTCCGTCCACTCAAGTCTACGCAAAATTTTATTCAATCTTCTTTTGCACTGGGAAATAAAAGCCTCTAAATCATTTTTATTATGCTGTTCCATATTTTTTATTTATTGTTTTGTTAAGAAAATCTGGCAACACTATGCTTTGGTAGACGTATAAAAAACGCGGTCTTGATATAAAATAATATTTACTAGAACAATTTAACAAGTTAAACTATTTAATTGGTTTTAAAACATTTCGTGAAATTGTTTAGTGGTCATCTCTGAAAAATTATTAAAGTTTTATAAAATAAAGGAAAAATAAGTAAAAACATTAGTTCCTGTGCACTCTTATTGTATGTGCTGTTGTTGTTGTTTGTTCTTAACTGTTAAGTAAGACACGTTTTGCAATAAGTTTTGGCAGTAAAAAGTGTAGCAATGCCATTTCTTTGTGGGGTCTGTAACTTAAATACCACTGGATCGCGTTGTTTGCTTTGCAGATCTTGCGATACCTGGTTTCATGCCGATTGCGAAGATGTTACTAAGACCTTATTTGCCACTTTGGACAAAAATCGTAATCTTGCGTATACCTGCAAAAGTTGTATGGAAAACCCGCCTGATAATTCAGATGTTGCTTTTAAAACAGAACTCCGTAAGGAATTTACTTCACTAAAAAAATCTATAAATGCCTTACAAGATGATCAACTAGTTATTAAAAATAAAGTTGATTCAGTTATCAGTGAAGTTCGAGCAGAATTATCTAACAGTTTAAAGGAAGTCAAAGAGGACATGGCAACATGTAAAACCCTTATTTTTACAAATGATGTTACATATAAAAAGAAATTTTATGAGATAGAAATCCAGAATCACACTTTGCAACACCGTTTAAATAGAGCCGATATTATTATAACTGGTCTTCCGACTAACCTAAATGATCTTAATTCTGCTGTGAAGTCTATGTGTGAACATCTTAAAGTGGATATAGCTGTTGGGGACATCCTAAATGCAATGTATATTAGAAAACGTTATGCCATCCTTGTCAGATTTAATCAAATTGCTCAACGGGACAGTGTTATGGCTGAATATTACAAAAATAAGTCACTTAAAGCCTCCGATGTGGTTGATGGTGCTGCAGGAACTCGGGTGTATTGTAACGATAATTATTCATCCCTTGCTAATAAGTTGCTGAAAATTTGCTGGAAATTAAAAAGGGACAAAAGGATCAATAGCTATAGTATTTCTAATCGGGAAATCCTTTTGGTTAAGATTACTATGCCCAATGGGGATATAAAGTCACTGAACTTTCACGAGTGCATTGATTTTTTCAAATTGAATTCCATTTAAACCAAATATATTTTTTTTAGTAAAAAGTGTATATATATACATGTGTTAATTAATATATGGGTATACATTGTATGTATGTATACATATATATATACATTTTTATATTACGCATATATATGTATGTGCATATGTTTGTATGTACATATGTGTTATATTTTTATATACATACATTTATCATATATAAATGTGTATGTTGTGTATATGTACGTATGTGTATATATGTGTTAACGTATGTATGTATATATGTATTTGCCTTTTTATATCAAGATTGCCTTAGAATGAAATTGTTTTGAATTTAAAATGTTTTATATTATCATACACTTTATTGTTAGAAACTTCATTTGCTCTGCTTGGCTCCCCCTAAAATATAAATATTGCCTGAAATTTTATGGCTCTTGATAATAATCTTGGCCCTATATCCACGGATAGTTCCGTCTTAAAGAATTGTCTTTCTCCATCGTACGGTATTTTAAATATTGGACACATCAACGCCCAAAGTTTATGCCCCTCTAACTCTAGTAGCAAACTCGAAGAATTTAAAAATATTTTTTATGATTCACTTCTTGACGTTATAGGGGTTTCTGAAACTTGGTTCAAACCTCACTTACTATCCCAATCATTGTCGCTTTTAGGTTATAATCTTGTGAGGAATGATCGTACTGGGAACTCTAATACATCTATGAGAGGGGGTGGTGTGTGTTTATATATTTCTAAAAATCTTCGTTACAGAATTGTTTTTCGTGGTAAACACTATGGTGTATGTGAATCTCTGTTTGTTGAAATTTTCGGTAACGGTGTGTCCACCATTATTGGTGTTGTTTATTTACCAAGTGGCGATATTAAATCGTTTGAGAGCATTCATTGTGATTTATTTGATCGATATAGTAACATTATTATTATGGGTGATTTTAACTATAACCTATTTGACGTGGTGAAGTCTAGAAATTTACGTTCTTTAATTTCAAGATGTGGCCTTTACTGCGTGCACAATTGTCTACCTACACACTTTTCCCTAGCTAATAACTCCACCTCCTTATTGGACTATTTTCTCATAAGTCAAATTTCTGATGTGGTCTATAACTGTCAGTTACAGTTTCCATTTTTCTCATCACATCACAGTTTTATTGTTCTATCCATTAAATTTTCTTCTCAGTTACGTAATTCTTCCGTTATATTTAAAGACTACGGTAAACTAGATTATAATAACATAAGTTTTCGTTTCAGTCAATTTGATATTTCTCCCATCTTTAGTACGAATGATATTGACTTACAACTATCTACTCTTAATAATTTAGTTCATGAACTCCATGATTCTGTTCCAACATCTAGAACTAAATCGGTTTCGAATGATTCCGCCTGGATTAATTCTAGAGAAATTGTTCAAGCTAGATCTAACAGAGATCTTGCTTATGGTGCATATCTCAGAAACAGGTCTGATGTTAATTGGAGAGCTTACTGTAAATTACGTAATAAAACTAAATCTTTAATTAGGAAAGCTCGTCGGAAATATGGTGAAAGTTTATTTGGTGGTGTTAACAATAAGCAGCTGTGGAGTAGAGTACGTAGGCTAGGGTGTGTTGGTTCTGATAACATAGGATGCAATGAATTGAATGTAGAAGAGATTGCAGGAATTTTTTTAAGCAATCTTAGGCCTAATAATCATAGCGATTCAGTATTTGACAACTTAATAGATAGGACTGATTCATTTTTCTTTATCCCAGTTAGGGAGTACGATGTTGCTCTTGCGTTAAATTCGATTAAATCAAATTCCGCTGGTCATGATAGTATTCCTATCAAGTTTATCAAGATTATATATCCCCTTATTTCTAGTATTCTTCTTCATCTTATAAATAATATTTTCACTTGTTCTTATTTTCCCACTTCTTGGAAACTTGGCCGTATTATACCCATTCCCAAAAATGGGCTTTTTGATAAAGATAACTTACGTCCGATAAGTATTTTACCCGCTATGTCAAAAATTATTGAAAATATAATGAAAACGCAAATACTAGCGCATTTTGAGGAATGTTCTTGTATTCATCCTAGTCAGTTTGCTTTCCAGCAGAATCTCAACACTACGTCACTGCTTCTTTCCCTTACTGAATCCGTCAGGAGAAGATTAGATATACATATTAACTGCACATTAGTTTCTTTAGATCTTTGTAAAGCTTTTGACCGAATTAATCATACTATGCTTATAGACAAGCTAAATAGAATTTTTAATTTTTCTAAATCAGCATGTAAATTAGTATATTCCTACCTCTCTAATCGATCTCAATATGTGTCTTTTAACAATTGTCGTTCTAGTATAGGCTGTGTTACTTCGGGTGTGCCTCAAGGTTCTGTACTGGGTCCTATATTTTTTCTTGCTTATATAAATGATTGCATTCCGGTCTTGAGCAATAGTTTTTGTCAACCTTTTTTGTTTGCCGATGATATTTTCTTGTTATACTCATATGATTCTAGGAGTTTACACAACACGGAGATTTGTATAAATAATCACCTAGATTATATCTCAGACTGGATGAGTTTCAATTATCTTGAAGTTAACCCAGTTAAAACGAAGGCATTAAACTTTAATGTCTCTAATTTAACCTTTTCTAATCCTAAAATATATATAAATGGGCAGGCTATCGTATTTGTTCAATCTCTTAAATGTCTCGGCGTTATTGTGGATTCAAAACTAAATTTTAATGATCATATTAATTTTATCGCTAATAAAAGTTGTATTATTTTAAGAAGACTCTATTCGTTAAAAGCATATACGCCGCAACATGTAAGAAATCGGCTTGCTACTTCACTCATCATGTCCCGTGTTAACTATTGCCTAGAAGTTTTTTCCGCTACTTGGTCTTGTTATGTTAATATTATCGAGGCAACCGTTCGAAAGGTAGTCCGCTATGTGTTCAATGTCAAAATTGGTGAGCATGATAGAACCTCTAATCTCCTACCCATGTTCTTAAAATGTAAATTCAAGGATTATCTAAATATACGTATTTTACTTAACTTTTACAAGGTTATTAAATCTGGGCGACCTGTTTTTCTTGCCAATGAGTTCTCTTTTATTAACTCGACGCGCAATGTTCAAATTCTTGTTCCTTTAGGACATCTAACGATTTTTGATCGCTCCTTTTTAAAAAGAGTTCACCGTATCTGGAGTTTGCTTCCAAGCGATCTAAAACTATTTTCTTACTCTTATCCCACTTATAAGAAAAAACTCCTGGATCATTTTAATAATAATCAGTTATAATTTAATTTTACGCCTTGGATATAGGGTTATATTATATTATATTGTCTTTATCATTTATATTTACGTTACGTTTTGTGGTAATATTTATATGGCTGGGGAGCCAAATCAACCAAATCAACCAAATCAACTAAATCAAATAATCTACCAATTAACTATCGAAAGATAGTTATCTGTATTCTGGTTTTTAAATAGACTTTATTTTTACTTCATATGTATGTTTTTTTACTTAAAATGCATATATTTTGTTTTGTTATATTTATCTTTTCTGTATACTTACATATGTAGAATATTGATATTTCTTTATGCATAGTTTAATTTGTACAATACATATTTTATTGGCCATGGAGGCTTCATTGTATTGATATTAATAAAATAAATAAATAAATAAAAATAAAAATAAAAAAAAATATATGCTATGCCGCAGAGATACACGTTCCAACATATAGAATGATAACAGCGAAAAACATTAAAGAAAATAAAAAACAGCTGAAATTAAATTGTGTTACCAGATCAGATAATGCTCTCACAGAAAATATCAAAGCTATTTCGTGTACCTAGCCCACCTGTTCTGTAACTTGTGAGTTTTCGCAGCGAGATTAATAACAGTTTGACTAAGATAATACATAAACTCATTATACAACGTTAAAAGTTAAAATAATTAGGTTTATCGTGTTCATCCTGTCTTTTACATGGCGATTATAAATTTTTCGATGCGAGAAGTTTTCACTAAAGTTACAGAGCACAGGCACAGGACAAAAAATCGCGGCTTTACATGTGTGGTATATTACATATGACTTACCACTTTTGCATTCTATATGTAATTCATATGTCTGTCAAAATTTTCATTTTACAGATGATTTATAAAATTTGCTTACACAGGTACATATGTATGTAATTACCTCTGACATAACCCTCAAACCAATATATACAACTTCCTTTTTCTTGTAGTTTTTCGAAAAAAAGCTGATGTCAGATGCAAAAAAAGCGCCCTGTAACTGAAAATTTTTCATATAACTTTTACATTCATATGTGTTTTGCACAAGCAATGTTCTAAGCGTTCACACACCATATATCAATTTTGCAGTGGAAAATTTGACAGGTTAACTCTAAAATACATCTCGTATAAAACCTCCTTTAGATGCATTGCCAACTATAATTTGTTTCCACTGTACCTATTGAAATTATTACAGAGTTGCTGGAGGTGCTTTATTAATATTTTTAATTCTACCGCCCACCTCCCACTTTTCTGTTAAATAGATTTCTGATACTTTGACACTTGTTCTTGCAATTTTTATTATTACTTCTCCTTTCTATCTAAAATTTTGCAATAGTTTTTCCATTTGTTTTCATAACAAAAAAAAAAAAAACAATTTTATACATATATAAATTCAATTACATTAGAGTTTTAGTTAATTTTTAAGAAAATATAATATTTTAATAAAGTGGCTAATAGTGTGATTGTTGTTACAAAAAGAATAAATACAACGTATGTATAAGTAAACAAAAAATTTTGGAGGCCAAAAAAAGTTTTTTTATGAGTGGTTGTAAAGGAATTAAAGAAGTAATATTTTACTATTGTTTTTTCTTATGATAATATTTTTAAAGTAAAAAATTGAGAACAAATAAGCGCAAGCTTAGTTTTTATGGCGTTAGTAAAACATTTTTGTGGCAAAAGTATAGGTAATTTTCCCAGTTATTTACCATAATGGAAAATAGAAAACGAGCTCGCTTAGAGTTGATCAACATAGATAACGATAACTGTAATGAAACTATGGAGGGAGTGGCCCCAACAACAACATCTATTGGTGGTACAGCCACATTGGCCACCATAGGTGGGCAGGGGTAATAGCAATATTAGAGTTGTGCCCGACTCGTTACTTTAGTTCGTTTTTGGCAACAACCTAGTTCATTTAATCTCCAAACCCTATTTAAATTACATTGTGGTTCGTGGAAAAAACGAACGAGGTTGTTGGCAAAAACGAACTAAAGTAACCGATTGACCCAACTCTAAGCAATATCATTTCTAATTAAGCAACTTTAAATACTTATTGTTTTTTATGTTTTTATATATAATTTAGCTTTATTCTAAGTAATGCCGATAACTCTACACTTACCTCCAATATATTACTGTCGCTTTTTGAGGATAATTCAAATGATTCGGGGGAGTATATTTTAGATGATTCAATATTGTCGGAGATTAAGCAGGAGTATTCGGTAGCCACTCAAACTAACAATAACCAAAGTAATGACCAGCAGCCAACTTCAATTGCCACAGTGCCACAGTATCGTATTGTTAATCAGGCGGCAGGCAAACAGTTAAACTTAACTTCTCTTAATTCTTCTCTTATGATAAATGGTACCCAGGTCAGCACCAACTCTTGCCTTGTACCGAATAATGTTAATTTGCCACCAGGCTGTGAAATTTTCTTAATCAAGGAAGTGATAGATTCATCTAAACAAGTAATTGCTGAACCTTGTAAAACTAGTACCAAGGCATCACTGGCTATTAAACAGCAGCCACAAACTACTGTCAAAATAGAACCTATGTCACTCATACGAGGCAATCTACAAAAACTTAACGATAACTTGTCTCCAACATCTACCATCACACAAAATAACCCATCGAACGTAACGACAACTACTTCTTTGAAAACCTCTTCAACTTCGTCAGTTGATACCGCTGCTAAACGCAGTTTAATTTTAGAAGCCTACAAAAATCGTGATGACAAACGTCGAGCCACTCACAATGAAGTTGAACGTAGACGTCGCGATAAAATTAATAGTTGGATATTTAAGTTAAAGGAAATGCTGCCTTCGGAGGTGACGCCCTCAAATGTAAGCAGCTTAGTTGTAAACAAAGATCCATTATCTATACCTGTGCAAACGAACTCATCATCTACAACACGTTTGTTGTTGCATCAGCAGGGTATTTCAGCCAATACAAATACGCGCACACCTCCTAGTGATTCAAAGTCACAGATATTAATAAAAGCTTGCGAATATATTAAATCGATGCAGGAGGAAATTAAAAGGTAAATTAAAACTTATTCACATTGTTTTTGCTATATGTATAACCTTGCGGATTTATGCAAAATCTTCAGGATAATAAAAGACAATACGGGTTAAAATTATGTGGCATAACCGTAATGCCATTATGCCACATATAACTTAAGCTTTATGTAATTAAATAAAGTAAAAACCCAGCATATTTTTTGTAAAACATTTGCAGTTTTCTTTTACCCCATTACTTTTATTTTAACCCTCATATTTATAAACACTACTTTTATCGAAGGTTAGTAAAAAGACTTTATGAGAACATTTGCTTAAAACCTCCTTTCAACAATTTCAAAATTTAATATCAGTCTGAGGCTACCAAATGATACATACCCCTAATACAAAAAAATTAAAAATTATTAAATTTATTTAAATTTCATTTTACTTATTTAACATTAATTTATAGCCTTCGGGAGTGCCAAACAGAAAATGAAAATTTGCGTCTGAGTAATCAACGCTTACAAAACGAAATTCAAAATTTACGTTTAAGGCAACAACAACTGCAACAGCAACAAAGAAAAGTGCATAAAGTTAACAATAATATATTATTAACAACAGCAAACGCCACCAACATCACAAAAAGCATTAATCATAACACAAATGACGATCTCAATGATTGCGAACTAACTTTGAATTCTTTAAATACAACTTATGAAAATGTACAACTATTTGAACCTTCTACAAATTCAAACCAAAATCATCATCCCCTAACAGGGTTAGCGGGCCTAACAGCAAACTCTAGTGCAACAACAAGAACAGCAAACGCTGTTAATGTTACATATGCCAGACGAGAACTAATTATAACCGATTATGTTGATTAGTTTTTTAATTAAATTGACATAAAACGATGCAAGATAAAAGTAGCTGAATTTAATAGATTTTAGTAAAACAAAAAACTTTATTTAAAAGTATAAACATAGTTAAATTATCGATTTTTTTTTTCTTAGATGTGTAGTTAAAAGAATTTACATATAAATACATACGTATGTACCCTTTTAGGGGAGAAATAATTTTTTGTTATTATTTCAGTAGAAGTTAGATTTTTTTTAATTTATTTAAGTTAGCTTTTTGTTACTATATATAATTTTTTATTTATAATAAAAAAAACATTTTTAGTTTTTTAAAATTAGTTTAAATTGGGGATTTCTTTATTATGTAGAATTTACTAATATCTTAATTTTTTATTGTATAAAATATAGGCGTCTCCACACTTTATAACTTGGCATTCTTAATAAAATTTAAAATTTGTCGATATAGGCATAGGACCTAAACAAATTATAGGTTTTTGCTATTTGTTGTGTGCAATAATAAAGCAATATTTTTATGAATTATTTAAAAATACGTTTTTATCTTTATAATTAAATTAAATTTTTAAATAAGATACATATTATACCATTGTAACAATTAAAACTTTACCAAGGAAAAAATAAGATTAGAGCTTTGGTCTTTTTGTGGAAATGCCTAAATACAGAATTTTATTAAAATTTAACTTAAATGTACCACATACCATAAATATGTATGTATATTCGTTAATTTATTTATATTTTTCATTAATATTTTCTTATTTTTATTAAAATTAACCTAAAAAGAACTTAGTGCAATAATTACAAAATAAGAAATAAAATTAAAAATGTTAACATTATATTGCCTAAAAATACACTTAATGAAATTTAAATTGTTACACTTTTTAAAATGCAAACTTATATATAAATATTTATACAAATATTGAAAAGAAAAAAACAAAATGTTACTCTTACACAAATAAAATATCTTAAACAACAAACTTAAAAAATATTAAACAGTAAATTTGTTATACAGCAGTAAATAAATTTTATACTTTTGAAATTCGTTTTTTTTTATTTATTTTTTTTTATATATATGTATGTATTTATTATAAAAAATTAATATATGGTGAACTAATTACTTTAGATGAGCCGCGGTCAGACCTGTCAAATATTTGATCAAAAAGGTGTTACCACTATTTTAAGCATACTATTTTTGAACAGTACTTACCTCTTAAACGAGTTTTAAAAGAAGTAAACGTAATATATAAATTTAAAAAATAATCTTTATTGTGGTTGGCGATGCCGTAATCGTTTTTAGTTTTTGGTACCGTCTAACATATATGCCAAGTTAAATGAATAGCAACCTTGTCGTTTTTGTGTTGAGTTCGACAACATTCGGAACGACAACGCCAAATACAATAAGGCTAAATATCTATTATTTTCGCTGATATTTTTTGTTGTAATTGATTTTTAAGTTCGCAACGAATCCCATTTCAAGATCACTGAAAGCTTTGATAATTTAATTACTGTGTTGCACTTAATTTGAAATAAAAAGTGTTGTTGATAAAACCTATGGTGTCGTGTGTTTTAAAATTTGAAAACCTCTAGTGTTTAGTCAAAAAATATTTTTGGTAAGCAAAAAAAATAAAATAAAACACTTTAAAACCCATTAAAATCTTGAATATGCATTTATATGCCTTTTATAAAAATTCTACTACCACGAAACGTTAATCCTCTCTCAAATGCTAAATTGATGATTTATGAAGAACTTATGTGATCTGAGCCGTTAAGTGCTCAAACATTCTCATTGAAACTGACACAAGTAAAAATAAAAAATGGTTGGTAGTGTAGTGCAATATCTATTGTTAAGGTTATACACGTAAAGAATATAAAATGTATTTGAAAATCTTGCTGATCTTGATTATCGAAACATTTTTCGCTAACCTATAAAACTTACATATTTATTTATATCGGTATCTGATGAATTCTTTTCTATTTCTTAATCTTTATAGTTTTCTTTGTTTTTTTAAGCTGAACCAAAAGTATAAAATTTAGTTTACAAAACCTAAAAAAAAATTATTAAAAAACAAAATTTAACAATATATAAATCAAATATAAAAATTAAATTCATATTTTTATACGTAGTGCTTCCTATTTCAAGCTATTGTCTCTATTTAAAATATCTTACTTAGAAAACTATTTAAAAAACTAATACTACATACTTTCTCCTCTCATTTTTATTAACAAAATTTTAAACAAATCGGTTTCTTATAATCAAATCTTTAAAACAAAATACACGGAATTTGCCTAAAAACAAAACTTTCCCTTTTAATTTTGTAAAATAATTAACTGCAACTGTAACCTTATAAAAAATGAATGACAGTGTTTGAATTTAAAAATGCAATAAAATTACAATATTACAAAATATATTAAAATAAAAAGCATGTTAACAAACAATATTAAAAAATAAATAAAAAAACATTAATAAACATTTTAAAACTTTTTTAAAAAAATAAAAAAAACTTTAAAAAAATATATACAATTAAACAATAAATATTTATACCAAACATACATATTTATGTACATCATATTAATTGTTACAACAAACAAATTTTTATAAAAAAATTTGTTAATGAGAAATTAAGTAAATTTATTTTAATCGACTTAAATATTTTTGAAATTAAACAAGTTTTAGGAAAATTATTACATAATAAATTTATATAACAACAGTTTTAAAAAATGCGACAAAAATTAAACACTTTAAGGCAAATCGTTAACGTTTTACATTCTTATTACTTTTTACAATTCTTTTGCTTAACAATTATTATTTGTTTTAAGCTTGGCAACCATCTTTTTTAGTGCTAAAAGCTTGTATAAATGCTGCCAGCTGTTTAAAACTTAAAAGCCAGTTATTTTGAATATGTTTACCACAAAGAAAAAAATAAAGAAAAATAATAAAATAAATAAAAGGAAAGCAAAAATGCCAAGAATAGGAAGTTCTTAGTTTTATTTTTATTAAAGTTTGGAAAACAAAACTTTTATACAATATTTTATTAATTTATACCTTATACATTTAACATTTAAACGTGAGAGTTATGGTTTTTTGTAAAAAGGCTCTTCCAAAAGCCATCTCATAAAGTTGTAATTATATTAAACAAAAAAAAACATGTAACTTAATAAAAAACATGTTTATTAAAAATTTGTTTTTTATTTTTAACTTAATAAAAAAAACCTTAATAAGAAACATATTTAACGAAAAACAATAATAAATGTTGGATTTATAACAAATATTAAATTATGTTAAAGTAAATTAATTTCTTTTTACTAAAAAAACTCCTTTTGGTGGCCATTTTAATAAACAAATTTTAAATATTCTTATTTTTTTAACAAATAAAGTGGTTAGCAAATAAACATACTAATAAAAACATAATATCCAATCTAATTAAATGAAGTTAAACAATTTGTAATCATATACATAATTATATACATTAAAAATTTTGTATTCTTCCTTTATAAAAAAATACATATATTCAAATAACAGAAATTCCTATATAATATATTAAAACTAAAAAAAATAAAGTATATATAAAAAATAAAAAAAAACATTACATTCGTTAATTTATATATAAAAAATTGCAAGAAACCACTCATAAAAAATTCCAGTTCAATTACATATAAAAAAAATTTATTAAATTTAGTAAACAATTAAAACTGTTTTTTGATTTTCAAATAATAAAAGATTGAAAGTGTTATTTCCAGTATTTTCTTTAAAAATATGAAACTCAATAGGTGCATGAATAACATTTAAAGCGCATTTTCAGTGTTTTGAAAAAATTAATATGATGATACGAATTGAGACGACACTAGGTCTGTCTGCGTACTTTTCCAGTAGCAAATACTCAGTAAATTTTTTTGGGAGAGTAAGACCAATTTTACTCTGTCGGCTAAAAATATATCAAAAAGTACGCAGACAGTATTCAGTAAAATCTTGCAAGAAAACAGCTGAACGGTGTGTAAACAATTCAAATAACAAAGCAAACGAATTTTAGCATATGTGTACGCGGTGAATTATTTGTATATTTGGACATTTCTGGCATTAGTAAAATGTTATGTTTATTATAATTTGTTATAAACGTTAAAAATCAACACAATTCTAACTATTGTTAAATTTCAATTTTTATTTTCGTTTCACAAAAATTGTTTCATTCAATTAGTAAATAAAAACAGCTGTTCAAATTAGTTGCAAAATCTTGCAAGAAGAAATTTCTCCAGTAACATTTTGCAAGTTCTCTTACTTCCAACTGTCAAAAAATTTTCTTTTTGGCTCTCTCGCTGCAAGAGATTTGGAGTACGCAGACAACATTTTGCAAGATTTTGTAACATTTTGCACAAAATGATACAAAATATGTGTACGCAGACAGACCTACTATTTATTTACTAAATTTAGGTTTATTAAGAGATTATTTAATAAATTTCTATGGAATAATTGCAAAATAAGCCCTTAGTTAACCCACAATAATTATTAGGAATATGAGCCTTAGTGTGTAAGTAAAAAAGGGGGAAAATGTTATTGTGTTAGGCTATTTTTGCACTGTTTCTTTCAAGCCCCTAGAAGAAACCTAGTGCAGAATTAAAACTGTATATAGGGCCTATTCAAAAGTGCATCATTGCGCTGCCTTATGAATTTAAGGGTAGCGAAAAGCATATCTAAATGCAGTGATTTGCTACAAAAATATTTTTTTTTATAAAAATGGCTGCCACTATAGCATTGTTCACCTTATTTAAAGCTATTTTTTAATTTCTGTTAAAGTTTGCACTCGTGATGCATTTCCGAACAGGCCTATAATCAAAATTTCCGATCAAAAAAAAATTCCTATAAAAGTCACTTTTGTTTAGGAAAGAGTGTTTGGATCGAAGAAAATGTAAATCAACAACATAGTTTTTAAATTAGTTTAAATATCCACTTTAAAATAACTACTAAAAACTGTCACCTAAAATCAAAAAAAGACGTATCTAACACTAAAAAAAGTAACAGACAAAAATATACGTTAAAGAACTGGATTTTTTTCGAAGTTTTAAATATAAATTAAATATGGATCAACTTACCGGTGTATCATTGGTAAATGCACGAGTCTACCAGTCTGGGGGTTATGGGTTCGATTCCCACCAGAGACCCTGGTAAGTCTGCTTTATTCTACTGTTCTTTCTTATCCTTCTCTAAATTTCTTCTTTCCTAAGGAAAGTTTCCTTCATCTCAACCTATTCTAGTTACCTCTCTAGGTAACACAAAGGGACCAAATTAAGCGGACCCATTTGAGCTGTATCCTTTCTTTTCTTTAATGGCTGCCTGTTCTACCTAACCTAACTTAACTGACCGACAACTTTAGTTAAGTTGTTTGTTTCAGGCTCTAAGTTTTTTTAATGCAAGATACGCCTTTTTATGTATTAGGTGACGACATTCATATATACTTTGACATATGTACCTAAAGAGGTTCTCAACGATCTTGAATCAGACAGTTAAATTGCCCTTTAAGATACATATGTACATAGTACTAACATATGTACCTACATATTGCCACCTTTAATCCAAAAATTCGTAAATACATTAATAATAAATTTCCTGCAGAAAAGCAAAAAAGCCTCAAAAATTAGAAGCTATTTAATCCTTAACAGCCAAATTTAGAAAACAACTTAAGAAGTCCAAAGCGGATCTGTTTCTTTTTTTTTTACAAATGAGGAAAGTAAAGAAGGCTTATTTTGCTTAAATACTTACAACGTAAGCAATTCAAAAGTGTATTTATAGTCGCGTATTGCCTTTTAGTTGACGATATGTGAGTGTGAAAGTGTTTAGATTTGTTATCAGCTTGTTTACTGTTTTCCAATTGCTCAACAGACAAACAGCTCTTTATTTACAAATTTGTTATACGAATTACAATATCATGCTGCTCTCAAGGCTCAAAACATAAACGACAATACCATTAAACAAAAACGCACACATAACGCCAGCTTGAATCTTTTTTAATACTTTTACTGTATCACCACTACACAGTTCAATTTTTAGTATTAAACAGGCATTGTAAGTGGTTGCATTGAGGAAACGCTGCTTAAATTTTTGTATAATGGAAGAGATATCTACATCTCATCAAACAACGTCAGCAACTTTTAAAAGTAAAAGATTATTGGAAGTAAAAAAGAATCCTCCTAAAGAACTGTTAATAAAACAGCACGACAATATTTTAGCGATACAAATAAATCGTCTTCAGTCAAGGAACGCTTTAAACTGCCGTGCTGTTTATGAGCTAATTGCAGCAGTGGGAGGGGCGACCAACAATAGTTTAATTAAAGTGGTGGTTATAAAGGGTGCGGGTGATATTTTTACAGCCGGTGTAGATCTTAAGCAAATACAAGAGTATCAACAGCCTGAATATTATTATCGTGGAGCCAACACTGTTTTAGAAACTTTAATAAAAACTTTTTTGGGTTGCCCTAAGCTTTTGGTGTGCTTGGTTAATGGGCCCTGCATCGGTATTGGATTTACTTTGGCTGCCTTATGTGATGCAGTTTATTGCACAAAAAATGCGTATTTTCAAACGCCTTTTTCTCAGCTAGGACTTTGTCCAGAAGCTTGCGCTTCTTTCACATTCCCCAGAATATTTGGGCAGTCGTGGTCCACCAAGCTACTGATATTTGGTGAAAAACTTTCAGCTGAAAAGGCCGAACAATTGGGCTTTGTTTTGGAAATTTTCAATAGTGATGTGGAAATTAGAGATAAATTTTGGTTGAAAATGAAAGAATATGCTAAATTGCCGTGGGATTCATTGCGCGTTACAAAGCGTTTAATAAAATCCCATTATGAAATGGATTTGCAGAAAGCTTTAAGCGCCGAACTAGCGGAGATTAAAAAACTACGTCTTGGTCCGGCACATCAACTTGCGGTGGAAACATTTCTACAAAAATCTTCAAATGTTAAATGTAAATTATAAGTCACACTTAAGCACAATTTTTAATACACAAATTTTTATTATGACGGATATCGTTTTTTTTTCTAAAAATATTGTCTTTTTAACCTTTTTATTTAAAAAGTTTCGGGGCAAACAAATTAAAATCAAGTAAAAGTTTAAAATCCAATAGAACGGTAAATACTGTTATTTTTCTCATTAAGTTCATTCGTTTACTTTCCCAGTAAAGTCCAGTAACTTAGCAAATACTGAGTAATTTTACCAAATTTCTCTCACTTAAAATTTTTTAAGTAAAAAGTACGCGAACGGAAAATTTTAACAAAAGTTTACCTACTCAAAACAGCTGATAGGTTAAAATATATTGCAATTATTTGAATACTCAAAAAATGCATTAAATTTTTTTAGGCAAAAACAAGCTGACTTCTGTGAGTGGGGTTAACATGGTTTTGGGGTTAAAGTCTATTACGATCACCACCACAAACAATGGGCTTGCTCCCTTTGGCAAATTTTTTTTTTCAGAAATGCTACCTTTATTTTGAGCACACGAATATATGGACACCCAGTCAGACAGATATGCTTAAATTGGCTAAGGAAGTGATTCTGAGTCTGTCGGTATAATTTAAGTTGAGTCTCAGACTATTCCTTTGTACGTTACCTGGAGCAATACATACTGCTAGGGAAAGACTTAGCGTTAGTAAAAAAAACACGAATATTAAATTTTTGGTAATAAGTGACTGCACCGAGTACCCAAGTAAAAAGTAAATCTTAAGAAGAAAAAGCCGCAACAAAATTGATTTGGATATTCTAAAATGTGTTCGAAACTAAACATCCGTATAGGTCGGGACCGTGTCATGGAAGTAGCTTTTAACAGGATTGCGTAATACTCTTTCCTTTCTCAAACACAAGTTGGGGTGAAAAAATCCTGTCTTTTTTTTTAACATTTTAAACAAACTGATATCTTCTTCATCTTTGCTTTCAGATGACGATTCTATTAGATACAATACTGCATTTTGCAAAACATAGCCATGCTTGGTTACATTTACTCTTTCCCCTAAACTTAAAGTACTAGCTATATTTCTAAGCTGTTCCATTGTTTCGCCTGTGAACATTAAATTACTTTTTATACCATTTAATTTTTTTCGTTATTCAATTTGTTAGCTGTTTGTTATTTCATTTTTTTGTTTACATCAGAAAACATATGTTTTATTTTACTAGTAATTTTTACTAGTAAAATTTTGTCCAGTAAAAATGTTTAAATACTCAGTAAGACAACTGTCACTTTGCGCTCTCAATTTGTGTTCTCATTTACTGGATTTTGTGTAAACGAACGCAATCCAGTAAAAATATACAAAAATTTTTAAAAACTTTGAGTAAACGAATGAACTTATTAAGTTGACATGCCTTTAAAAATGCGTGTTTGTGTGTATGTCACAAGGCGTATGTTTACAAGGTGGTGTTATACCATCAGCTGATTGCTGTACGTAGAGGCATAAAACAAAAATTTTAGAACGTTGTTCGGCCATGTTTTGTAAGCCGAATCCGAGCAAATTTCTCGATTTCAAACCGAATTCACAAATTTTACTTGATTTCAAATCGATTTAACAAACCTGTTTAAAAGTAGCAAATAAATAGATTCAAAAAATATAATTCAATTAAAAATCGACTTGTTTTACAGGCAACGACAGGATTATACATTTTTCTTTAATTAATAAAACACATTTTTAGCTTGTTTTGGAATTAAATGAAATTTTTCCTTTAGATTTTTATATTTATTTCATCCAATAACTTGTTTTTTTAATTACATTATCTTTATTTAACGTTTACTTATTTTGTTGCTGATAGTAAGTAATAAGATAATACAAATATTATATTTTTTTAATTAAAAATTGCTGTTACTTGGCATTTATTATTAAAAAAAGCTTCTAAATTAAATACTAAAACACTGAATCAAAAATCAAGCCAAATATAACTTACTTAAACAAACTTAAAAAAAATATAAAAAATAAATTAAATAAATACTTTAATTTATATAAATTTTTATAAGCCGAAACGGCAAATTTTTAAAGTGGTGATTAAATGTTTTCCTTTTTTTATTATTATATTAAAACACATTAAATTCTTCAATTTTTATTTTTTTTTAATACAACGAGAGGAAGAAAAAACTAAGCCCAAAAAAATAGGAAATAGTTTTTTTTTAACTGCTAAGGGAAACGAAATCTAGTTATAATGCAAGCGCTTTTTTTAATCTTTTTTTTACACCATACCTTGATTATAAACATAAAAATCACAATTTAAATAGTGCTTAACTCATTCTTTATCTTAAGTTTTGTGTATTTTTATTTTTTTTAATAAATAACTTTTAAACGCAGTAATATTTGTGTACATTTATTTATTGTTGTCTGTTTGTTTTGTTTTAAAGTACATAATACAATAATTTTTCTATTTGTTTTTATCATTTCTATTAAAATTGTAAGTTATGTTTGTGACGCCCTTAAAGTTGCATCTAGTATTAAAGAAAGTTTGATTTTATTTATGTTATAATTCAATTTTTTTTTAGAAAAAAGATAACATTAACTAGATAGAACAAAATTATGAGAGATACCACAGACGTGTTTTTGTCTGTTTGAATTTCTAGTGTGGAGGGCTGGTAAAATTAGTTTCTTGTAGCTGCGGTACAAATATTTTATTTCTTTTTGTTTGCGTTATCAGTTGTAATTTTTTTCTTTAGATGATCTTTATAGTCCAAAATATTACCATTCCATTTGGTAACAGTTTCATTTTCACAAATCCAGATTTCTTCGGCCACCTTAAATCAACAAAAATATATATGTAAGCATAAACACTTGTGATTTTCATAATAAATTTATCAGGTTTTTATTTTTTTTATTGGTTTTTTGAACCGAACCAATTATGGGTCATATATAATTGAAAGTTAACAAACGTGTGCTTAAATATAAAAATGCATATATTTACAAAGTAAAACCATAAGTTAGGTTAGGTTACGAAGGGTAGTCACGAATTTAATTCGTCACCTTCACCCAGAGGTCTGTAGGCCCATTGCCAGTCCCTTTAGAAGAGTCGAAAAGAGAAATAGAAAAAACAAAAAAAAATGTAGGTAGAACGTTACAGGAAGAAAAAAAGTAAAGCCATAACTCCGCATTTACACCTAAATCTTGCAAATAAATGAAATTTAATTTTTTATACTCATCCATAAATATCTTTAACAGCGTTGCCACTTGATTACATTTGTTACATTTTTTGTATGGATTTTGTGATTTTGCTCTAAAAAAACTGAGGCAATCGCAGTATTTTGATTATATCTAGGTCCGTGGTGAAGCGACTTTGCTTATTTTAAATAGCGATCTTTTTAGGAATATTTCTGATAGTTTGACATCAATACCTGGTCCGTAGTACTTAACTGACTCCGGAAACTTAAACAGACGGACAGACGGAAATGGCTATATCGACATAACTATCTATAAGGATCCACAAGTGAAAATTGTAGAAATTACAAACGGAATAACAAACTGATATATACCCTTATCACTTATGTGAAGGGTATAACAAGTTAATTTTTGTAATGCTGAACACACACCGTACCATTTTAAGAGATCGTAAGCACACGTCTGTTCATTTCCAATATTTTTTGGTGTTTGGTATTCTGATTTAAAACTGGAAGTTCAAAATACGCGTTGCTTGCGTTTTCGTGTTATACAATGTTGTCAAAAAATTTGGAATAAGAGTATTTTAAAATGTCAAGTTACAGAGCATAAAATTGAACTACTTTCTATTTTTGTATGCGCTATAAGCGTCGAACCGACAGCCTTGCTGAATTTGGTGAGAAATAATACAGTTTTTGGCGTTTAAGTATAGGAATTAAATTTACCAGAGATTAAAATATTTTTTTAAGATCTATTTGAATTTAGTGATATTTGATAAGAAAGTATTTTGCATATCTTGACGTCGTATGTTACTTAACACGCAGCAAAGTGCGTGTATGTAAAATTAATAAAAAACAAAAATTTTAAAAAATAATTAATAAATACTATTAAAACATAATTAAGGGTCAAACGTGCCTATAGTTACCAACTTTTTTTGCCACTTACCTGATTGATCAATCTGAAATCGTGAGAAACCAATACCATGCCACCGTCAAAATCATTTATAGCATCCGCTAAGGCATCAATTGTTTCCATATCCAAGTGATTGGTAGGTTCATCAAACAACAACAAATGTGGCACTTGCCAGGCCAACCAGGCAAAGACAACACGACAGCGCTGACCATCCGACAACTGCCTTATAGGACATACTTGTTGACGTCCAGTTAAACCATATCGGCCAATAATTTTACGCATTTCTTCTTTTTCCTTGACATCGGGAAAGGCACGCATCATGTATTCTAAGGGACTGGCATCCAAATCCAACAGCTCGTGCAAATGTTGATGATAACGTGCAATACGCAAATGAGAATTTTTCCGAATCATACCGGTAGTGGGCACTAGTTCACCATATAACAACTTTAACAGAGTTGATTTGCCAGCACCATTAGGACCCACCAAGGCCAAACGTGTATCTAAATCAATACCGAATTCCAAATTCTTATAGATCCATGGTGTTTCATCGTTATAGCGAAAACTAACATTTTGCACCATAATAACGGGTGGTGGTATACTACCACAAGATGGGAAATAGAAATTCAAAGTCTTATCGTCAGTAACTTTCTCGGTTAAGCCTTGCGCAACCATCTTGGCTAAAGTTTTTTCCTTAGACTGGGCCTGCCTAGCCAATTTGGCGGAACCGTGACCAAAACGAGCAATATAATTCTTCATATGCGAAATTTGATCTTGTTCCCAGTTGTATTGTTTCATTTGATTTTCTAATAACTCCATACGGGTACGGCAGAAGGCTTCGTAGTTACCAGTATAATATTTGAGACGCTTTTTGGTCATGTGTATGATGTTAGTACAGACACCGTTGAGGAAATCTTGAGAATGGGAAATCAAAACCAAAATTCGTTTGTATGTTTTTAGTTCTTCCTCCAACCATACGCAAGCATCCAAGTCCAAATGATTGGTAGGTTCATCAAGCAACAGCAAGTGGGGTTTTACGAAAAGAGCACGAGCCAATGCAATACGCATCCGCCAACCACCTAAAATTATAA
The DNA here is from genome assembly GCA_963583895.1 of Melanophora roralis. Lineage (NCBI taxonomy): Eukaryota > Metazoa > Arthropoda > Insecta > Diptera > Rhinophoridae > Melanophora > Melanophora roralis. Next base: position 92,410,213 of record OY757190.1, on the reverse strand, counting down.
TTGGGTGATACACAATTTTAATTACAAAAATCTTGTTGCCCGTTATTTTCCCAAAATTAAAACTAATTAAAATTATTTTTTATTATAATTTCTTCGTTGCTCCTTCACTTACCAGAAAAATCTTTGGCTTGTTTTTGTTGCATATCCTTATCAAACCCTAAACCGTGTAAGATACGTGCAGCTTTTGCCTCGGCCTGATCAGCTGACATATCGTCAAGTCGTTCATAGATATCGATTAATTGATCCTGAGCATCATCGTCTTCACTCATAGCTAGCTCTTCAGCTAGCTTCTCCAACTTAATACGTTCCTCATCGACTTCCATAACACATTGTAAAGCCGACTTTGAGCTGGCAGGGATCTCACGTGATAGATAAAAAATATCAATATGCTCGGGAATTGGTACTTCGCGATTACCTAATACGGCCAAGAGAGATGATTTCCCACAGCCATTTAAGCCAATTACACCATACCGACGGCCACAATTCAATTCTAACATTGTGTCTTGCAACAGCTCGGAACCAAAAAAGGTAATTGAAAAGTTGGCGATTTTAATATCACGCGAACGTGGATGAGAAGCTAAGGAGCCGGTACAGGCACGAGCCTCAGCCGAGATACGGGCCTCCTCTTCTAATTTAGCACATAACTTTTCCTCTTCTGTCATTTCACGCTCAGGCTCATTAGCATTGCCGTTAACAGTGCCATTAGGTTTTTTAGAGGATGAGACTTGGGCGATTTTCTTGTTACGCGCATCCTTCTTACGTTGTGCATCACGTTTCTTAGCGTCAGAAGGCATACTGGTTACAAGGTTTCTAGACAGATATATAAAGAAAAATGAGAAAATACATAAACTAGAAAACTAGGTATTTGAGGTGCTTTTATTACAACGCAAGTAAACACAAACAAATCTAGATTATAATTCCTAAAATTCAACTAAAAACAAGGGGTCGAATGGCAGTTACTATGTTTCTTAGGTAATATGCCTTAAATTTTTACTATAGCAAAACAAATTTAATATTGAAAATTTAGAACTTACAGAATTATATATATATATATATGTTATTTTAAATAGTTATCTATTTATTTTAAACAATTTAAAAAGAGTTAAAAATTTTGGGTGGTTCTTACTATGACTACCATACAAAAATATCATATAAGAGAAATGTTATTTTTAAAACTCTGGCATCCCCATTAAAAAAAATATAATATAAAGGAATTCACAGCTTATAAAAAAGAGCTTGGCACATGTGCGAAAACAAATAGTATAAAGCAAAAAATATTAAATTTATGAGAAAATAATTACCAGGAAACGAAAAACTTAAAGAAAGTTATTGATATAATAAAAAGATTTTAAACTTTTTGTAGCAACGACCTTTGATCAATTGATTTAATTAAAAAAATAGCCTTTTTCATTTTTAAAACTTTGAAACATCAATATTATTTGACACGTTTGATTGATTTAAAAACTTTTATTCAGAAAAAAAAAAAAAATAAAATTGAAGCTAAGTGTTTGCATATGAATGATTCACTGCAATTTTCCACTTGGCTTTTTCTTTTTTCACAATATTCTTTTATTTTTGGATTTAATTAGAAAGAAAATTTTACAATTTTTTTTCTTCACGTGTACAAAAAGCTCAACTGTTCGTGCAATGACGTCTGATTATTAATGAAATAAAGGTTGCTAGGGAAACTTACCTGTTTACAAAGTATTTTTATTATATTGTTTCAAATAAGGTTTCAAAATGTGTGAATATATTTATATTTTTTAACAAATAAAATTTTTTTAATAATCCTGTATCAAATCCTCTTTGGAAATAATTATGAAGAACTAGAAAAATACAGCTCTGTTTTAGTTAAGTTTAAGAGGAGTATGTTCAGTATGACGTGGACTGCTTAAGTCAGATCTAAAATCGTGTCTAGAGATGAGCGATCCCGTGGTATTTAAAGAATACTGTGAAAAGTGAATGTATTGAGTTAATCACTGCTATTTTAAACCGTGAAGGTGATGGCTGTTTTTTAATTTTTGACAATCAAATATATTTCTTTGAAAAACATTCAAAAGTAACCACACACAAAATATAGTTACTTTATAGGAAGACCCAAAAATATTAATTTGCATTACTTATCAAGTATTAGGTATCAACATCACTGTTAGTAATTACCTCATACCCCAAAATATGTTACTATAAATAACATTCCAAATTTAAAATAGCAACACTGTAGCTAACAGTTGCTACACAGGAACTTTTAGTTTTTTTTTCTTAAATATTAAATAAAGGAATTTGTGACAAAAACTAACAAAGTATAATAATAACTTCACAGAAACATCCGAAAAAGTTTCTTTGTAAAACATATTAAATTTAAGGTAGCTATAACGCACTAATGAAATGTTTAACAAAGTATGGCCATTCCATCTTAAATGTCAAAGCGCAGCTCCTTGAGCGGCGTAAAGGTAAGAAACTCTTTGACAATTAACTTGTAAATTTTTGGTATATTGTTTTGGATACGAGAACAAAGCATACGTGTAGTCAAAGTTTTCATTGTGGCGTACACCTATTCTTACGTGCTTTTCTTTCAAAGTTAGTAATGTCACGCAAAGCAACGAAGTTTTATTTGACACCGTCATAAATTTTTTGTACCCCTTATACACTGAAAACTTGTGGAGATTAATAATATATATTGACTATATTTTCCCATACTTCCTACCTCAGTCTAGAGTGTGACTAAAGAAACTTACACCTATTGTTCTACGCCATGTATTTTTAGACTTCCGGGGCGTCGAATTTCTTGGAAAAGCAATTCTAAGGCGGCTCTCAAAACACTGTCAATTGGCATACGGAGAGCACTTTTTTCAGTTTTAGACTTTAAGAAAAAGTCCCAAAACCCCATTTTAGTAGATCTTTACATCGAAAGAGGTATCCACAGTCCAAACTTTACCTGCCAAGCTTTAAGTGTTTGGGCTGTGTGACAGTAATTTAGTTAGTTATTTTTTATGTTTGTATGTATATTCAGCGGTGTCATTAAATCCAATAGCTGTCGGAATTGGATTAGAATATGACAAATAGATATTTTAGTGCTATCAATTTTGTCATCAGTTTAGTTGTCATCAATGTTTTAGTTTTTTGGTTGAAATACAGATATTAGCTCGAGGTCTAAACTCATAATTCGAAACAAAGAAGTATTTATTGGTTGCATTAAAATCCGATTCAATCAGTATCGTTTTCTATGAAAACCCCGATTGTCAGCCTTAAAATACAACTCTGGGGCAACACAAAGGCAGGCGAACACTGAACAGACTGCTAGAGTATAGTTTATCAAGTTATCAAAAAAAAGATTGTCAAGTTGACAGTTTTCGATAGACTTTTTGTGGGGGCGGATCCAAGAAGCAGATGGAAAATTTAGCTATAAAATAATAAAAAAAGAAATTGAATAAGTACCTATAGTAAAGAAAAAACTTAAATAGAATTAAACAAAAGTTATCAAATAGAAAGCATTTCTTATTGTGTATAAGAAATGTGTGATTTTTGTCTATTTAACATAAATTTTTTGTGTGTGTGTTACTAGTAGAGCTTTGATAAAATTCATGTAGAATTTAAGGAAATTGCATTTGTGTTCGTAAATAAGGGAAATGCAGTCCAAATAAGAAAAAGTTGTGTGTGGAATGACAAAGTGATGTGGAAGTGAAGTAAAAAGAATTGCTCCAAACAGAGCTACCAGCTTTTCAACAAAAAAGTGTAAAAATTTCCCAAAAGTGCCATTTTTTGTTTATTTATGCTTCAGATTCAACTGTTGGACTGATATTTGGGTTGGTAACAGGCCTTTTGCCTATTTTATTCAATTTCTAAGACTATGAATCTAATTGACAAACATAGCTACTTGTGTCTTTGAATTAAAAAAATTAATTAAAAAAAATAAGCATTTTCACAAATTTGTAAAATTCATAACAGGATGTAGAATTTATTCAAGCGAAATATCTATTTTGAAAGTGTTAAAGTATATATGCAAAAACAACACTGGTTTGGGTCGCTTAGGAGTGCAGTAAACAAGCCTTTTATTACAAAAAAGGTTAGTTCAAATATGCATATGTTTGTATACAGCGTTGTGTTAACTATCTATCTGCTAACATTTTGTTAAAAGTCCATAAGTGTAGATATGAAATTTATTAAGTGTGTAAGTAATAACCTTTAATTTTTTTTTAAATATAGCTGGACATTGTTAATCTACTGACTTTAATTTTTCTCTACGGCACTTTTAATTTCTTATCAGGCCGGCAACTCCCTTACAACTCCAATTGACCATTTTTCTTTGTGTTTGTTGTTATTTTGTGTGTTTGCTTTTAGCAACGTCATTTCGAAAGATGACTACACCCAAAAAGAAGTATATGAAGTGTTTGTTGTTATGGTTGTTAAAAATGTGTTGTGAAGTTGTGTTGTTTTTCAGGTCTTTATATCATACTGTTATTTGTAGTTGTTTTTTTTTTGTTTCCATTATGTACTTGAAGGAGTTGTAAAATGCAATTATGTGGGTGTAAGGAACCGGAGTATTTTGATGGGGAATAGTTGAAAAATTGTAAATTATCAGAGAAAACACAATAGTGACAAATCATATTTAAAATTAAAGTATAAAAAAAAGAAATAATTTAGTACCTATCTTGTGCAATGAAAAGAGTGTATAAAACGCCTACCTAAGAAACTTACCGAACAAATTATTGGTTTGTTTTAATCTTTAAGCAAATAAATTTTAGTTTTAACATTTGTTTTTTGTTTTTTATGTCTTTAATGTAGAGTCTGCTAAAAAGGTTTTTATTAATTAATGTACATACATATGTATATGTTTGACTAAAATTTGGGAACATACCTATTAGCAATCTTTAAAAGTAACGAGGCACATTGTGTCCCCTTTTTGTAAAGAAAATCCCTTTGATTACTTTGAGTTTCCTTCTTGTGTTCTTAAAAATTGCCAAAACTATTGTTTAATTATTGTGTTGTTGTTGTTGCTATTGTCGTCGCTGACGTCTCCAATACTTCATGATTTTTATAACCAGACATTTAACACCAAATGTAATATGGATTGCAGTCTTGCAGATCGACAACCAACAAATCCTTCGAACTCCGCAACATCAGCAGAGTCAGCTACAACAACAATAAAATATCAACAGCAACCATTTACTTTAAAACAACAAATATCACCATTAAAATATCAACACCAAACTGCTGTACAATCTCTGGACGAAACGGTAAGTAAAGAATTTTATCTAATTTTGTTAGAAAGCAAGTTTGTTTACAGATTTTAATACAAAATAAAACAAATTTTTAAAGAAAAGCGATATATTTTTAGTCTTGAAAGGTATATGTACATTGGTATATATACATAGGTATATTGCCATCGAGAATCCAAAAGTACTTTTTGGAATTTTTTTTATTTAACTGGGCACTCGATATAATGAATAATTCACTTTAACGACGAGCAGGCCCGACTACAATTAGGTTCGTTAAATCTGAAAACTATTGTATATTTGTTTTTGTTTGACTGTTATACTAGGTGAACGTTAATAGAGAATCAAAAAATGTTCAGAACTATAAACTGTAAATGACTAACTGGAACAAAAGGACGAAGTTGTTCTGAACAAAATTCACAAATCACTAAATAGAAAAATTTTGTTCAACTCTAGTAGGAACAGCGATTTTTTTTAAAATTTATGTTTCACTTGAAATATACTATAACGGGTGTGTAGGTATGTATTTACACATATGCGTGTACATGTCGTCATTTGAAGTGCAAAATAGCCTTAAAAGAAAGAAAATAAAACTTTAGTTTTTGACTAATTATGGTAGAGCACATTAAATCACACGTCTATACAAATTTTTATACTTTTAGTCATCCTAGACAAACGTCAAACTCTGTATATAAAAAAACGAGTATAAAAATATCGTGTTTTTTTTTTGGTTTTTGACGTTTGTCTAGGCATGAATTTGTCTTGTTATGACGTAAAATTAAAGTGGTTTCACTAAACGCTTAAGCTGAAGTGTCTTTGTTGCTCTTGTTTTTTTAAATGCATTATTTTTGATAATAAAAGTACATCTTTTGTTTTATTTAAAAAAAATTATTGATTTTTTCGCATTTCATATCACGATATAATATACAGATCAGATGAATACATTTGAACTAATGTTTCTTAAGTTTTTACCGCTTTACAGTTTTAAATACGTACATATATGTGTATGTTTTAAATTTAGTACATAAAAATTTCCACAATTTAAACGCAGTATTCCAGTTTAAATTATACGAAAAGTTTTTTTAAAACTGCATTCTTAGTCAAACATTTTGTCAAGCGCGTTTGGTCGCATTTCACGTATTTAATTTTTCCAAAAAAATCCTTTTTTTTTGTTTAACAATTTTGGTTGGTCTTTTCGCGTTGGTTTTTGTAATAAATTAATAAAATTTTGTTTTTAATTATTTTGTGTTACAAATATTAAGAGTATAAAAAAAATTTTTTTAATAAAAACAATTTCAAAATATGTCTGTTTATAAAAGTTATAAAGAATACTTGACAATGAACTGGTATCCTTATCATGATGATGATGACGATGATTTGGACGATTTTGTAAACCAATCAATAATTAGAGCAGCTAATAGCACTGATGATGAAATTATGATAGAGGGCGAGGCATTAGACCACCTTTATGAACTAATGGAACCTCCAGAACCTATAGCGGTTGAAACGGAGTACAGTGACGATTTCGTTGTAAAAACCCTCTTTAAACTTAAAACAATGCAAGGTGTATTGTATAAAGACAAAAGTGGTTTGGAAAAAGATTTATGTTGCTTGTGGCATATGTTAAAAGAAAAAAAAGCCATACAATGTTTGTTAGCTCATGATGCTTTAGATATTTTTGGTAAAGTTATTGCCAGTTCTAAAGACATCCGCCTAATGCTAATAGTGATCTCCATACTTAAAAGCACATGCAATGATAAAGAAGCCCGCGATATCATTTATAAACATAAATTAATAACCTTTCAATTGTTAAATTTAATAAGCTGCTCCGATTTGTTTATTATAAAAGAGTTAATGAAACTCTTATATGTGCTATTTTTGAATGCGCCAGAAAACCAAACAAAAACATTGTATTGTGCGTTTCTGAAAACTAGAGCTGTTGTAGAAAGGATGTGCTTTTTTTTACAGATTGTCGAAGAACCTACATTTTTATTACAAATTCTGCAAACTTTTGAAGTTATAATGACAAAATTTGCTTCCTTTAAACTCTCGTTGGCCGAAGCGGAAGCCGAAAACTTGAATAGCTCAAAAATAAAAAGTTTTCAGAAATTATTTGTTAGACAAAAAGTTTTAAAATGTACCTCACAGGCCCTAGACTTTATGATGGAAAAGAATATTAGCAAGTTTTCTGCTGATGAAAGAAAAGAATATTCAGAAATTGCAATGAAATACTTGAAAAGTTTATTTGATATTCATAACATTTTAACAAAGTATAAGGATGAAGCAACTAAAGTATACGGAACCTGTCAAACTTATATTCTTCAAAGTTTTGAACATATATTAGCACCTTTGAGTAAAACTTGTAACATAACAGCTTGGAAATCGTTTGAGAAAACAATTTTAAAAGTCCTTTACGAAGTAATTGCGGTAAACTATATTTTTTTTTTTGGAAAGAATCTGCTCTAAACTTAAATTTCAATAATTTCTTTAAACAGGTTATTCCTCAACTAGAAAATTTGAAAATCCTAAAATATTTGTTAAAAATGCATTTTGGAGTTCATTTTGAAATACAAAAACATCAATTTCTATTTCAATTATCGGAAGCTAAAAAAAATGAAAAAATCAATTTACCTAATCATCAGGAATTTTTTCATTATATTTCATTGAATATCCATTTAATTGTTTTAAGAGCGGACCCAGATGCTCTTGAACAACATTTGTCTATGGTCAACGATCTCTATATTGGTGTGCTATTGAAAATATTTTCAAAAGACTTGTCAGTTCCCTATGTAAAAGTCGGATTTGATAAGATAAAAACAGCTTTAAAACAGTTAAATATTATTAAATAATTAATATGTAATAACTTCATACATATGTACATATATAAACACATATATATAGTACATTTTTATATACATATTTCCTTTAACTTCAAGACAAAAAAATATCATAAAAATTATAAAAGACTTTTATAATATATTTTTTTAAATTTTAATTACTTACGTATATTTTTAGCTTTTACTCAATGTCAGTATTTGTATTCAAAAGGTACGGATCCTGGGAAAGATAAAATTATATGCAAATTTTCACAAAAAAATATTTAATTTATTAAATATTTATTTTCTTGCCATTTCTTATTTAATTTTATGTTTTCAAAAGCATGAGCCGGATCCGAACCTGGTGTTCTATTTACGTATGTTTTTGTAATATTCAAAATGTTTATTTCATGTTTCTAAGTCGTATCTTTATGTTTATGTATTTAGTACATACAAACAGCTGTAAATGCTTAAGTATATGCATGAAAAAATATGTTTTGTCTTAAGTAATGCTTTTAAATAAAATTTTACTTTGCTTAAAAAAAAAATAAAAAAAAATAAAAAGAAGAGATATTTTAAGTATTTACATTTTTTTCGTTTACTTAATACAAAAAGGCCCTAACCCGTATTTTTGAAGTCAAGATTAGTTTTTGGCTAATTGTGATATATGAGGCCACCATTTATCGAAATAAACGAAAATCTGGACTTTAAAAAAATATCAGCAAGGTAGGGCCTTTCTATATTAAGGTAACGATATGTAGAAATTAAATAATTTTAAATGGAAATGCGTTAAAAAAAATTAAGAAATTAAATAATGCTAACGATGTCGTTTGCAATTTTTAACAAACATTCGATTTTTCTTAATAAAAATAGGACTAATAAAGCATTCATTTTCTACAAAAGTGTCATAACTTAAAATTGACTTATTGGAAAATTAGCAGAAAAATTTTTTTCTTAGGTTTAAATCTGTTGAAAAAGATTATAGTTTCCTCAAATTTCGTTGTTATCGATGATAGGGATATTTGCTACCATAAATGGGCGACATAGAAATCGAGATTTTTGTTTATGTTTTATTGTAAAAAACTTGATTTCTTTTATGCAAAAGCTGCAAACATTAAGGAGGGAAATAAAAAAAAAAAAATAAAATTTTCATCTTTTTTTAATTATTTTTTAAACAATTTTTTTTTGAATAAGACATTGTAATACCTTTTTCTTAACTTTTTCGAATCACAAATGTATTTCAAACAAGTGACTCAAAGAATAAAAATGAATAAAAGCAGCGTTGTTAGTTAAATAACAGGATGATAAATAAAATTAGGGTATTCACAAGGTAGTCATAAAGTCATATGTCTTAAAAAAATAAAACGAAAAAATACTACTGTTGTGAGCATCCGCTCATAATTAAGTGTGCTATTTTACATTTGAATCAGCTGCTGGAGAAAACAGAAAAATAAGTAATTTCAAAAATATTTTAAAATTAATGACTGCGACTTGTTAATTATATCAACGGCTTCACTAAAGAGTTTCGGCCGCCCGGCTCAGGTTTCTACTGTTTATGACAAAACAACACAGTTCAAAAAGTCTTATTATTATAGAACTTTTTTCTTTTAAGCACAACAATAATTTTTTTAAACTATTGTAAAACATTAAAACTTTAAGACAATATGACTTGATAGCACACCGTTTGAATACCCCAAATATAACTGCAACTTAAATAATTTTAGTGCCATACGATGGATAGCCAAAGATAGTATGTTTAAAAACTTAAACTTATAGGTAAACGCTAAACGACATCCTTCCTGCCCATAATGGCCCCTAGGAGACTGCGCGGGTGTGACCTTAAAAATTTGATTTAAAAAAAATTTAGCTTAAGGATAGTATTGTACTCAACAGTTTGAAAAAAAAGTGACCCCATAAAGTATACATATTTTGGATTTTTATAGATGGGAAAGTCAATTAACCAATGTCCGTTTGCCTGTCGCATATGTTGAAATAAAGTTTCCGGAGCGAAATAAAGTCAAAAATCTTGTTAAAATCAGCAAAATCGGTTTGCTGACTACGGACCGAGATATAAGGAAAACCCTACAAGAAGTAATTATACAACAAATCTCATATTTGGGGAAAAAATTACATAGTTGGATACGAGCAGGGGGAGTGGAAGCGCCTCTGCAAATTATGAATTTTTTTTAAAGAAATTTTGGATATGATATATTTCAAACCTTCTGCAGGTTTTTTTATTATATTTTTATTAAAAAAAATGTTGGAGCCCGGAAGTAGCATCGCCCATAAAGACATTCAAAGCTTGTAAAGTTTTTAATTTAAAAAACGAGAATACCTATCGACTTCAAAGCCGCCTTAAAGTAGTTTTATCTTAATATTTGCAGTTCAAAAACAACTTGGTTAGATCAGATGATGACTTGGTATTACAAAATACCAATGTGAAGGGTATATAAGATTCGGCACAGCTTAATATAGCGCTCTTACTTGTATCAGATAAAATGATTTTCCTCTTATATCAACAATTGGCCGGTTTTCTTCTAAACAATTTTTGGTCTATGCCTCCATTTCTGATATATAGCCTTTATTCAAGTGCTGTTAGCGTGTAAATACATATTAGGTGGCAACTTTAATTTTACCGTAACATTTAAGTGTCAATTTGCTTAATTTTTTTAAATAGAGTTGCCATTGAATACCAATTTTTCCTTTAAAAAACACTTGGATAATATTACTCTTACTTATGTTTTTATTATTTTTGCTTCAGTGTTTACCGTTTAACCCCTAATTTTGTTTTTTTTAGAATTTTACACTGACTCATATTAAGAAGCAGGTTAATCAACAGTTTCATTTGTTTCATTTTTTTTGTTAAGGGGATGCTTTTCCTATGTCAATACAATTTCCTTTGTTACATTTTTGCCAAGACTTTTTATGTAACATTTCTTTTATAAATAAAAAATTGAAGATAAAATATTTGTTCATTTATATGTATGTATTTGTATGCGCACTGTTTGTTGGAGATGACTCATTGGTAATTTTATTTATTTTGGCAAATGTTTAGAAAAATGTTTGCTGCAGTGTTATGGGTAAAAAAAACTGGATTTCTCTTTTGTTGTGTGCGCACTTACTTCCTGTATTTCTATTTGACAAGTTGTTTTTATTCAGCATCTTAAGAAATTTGACAAGATGTAGCAAACCTAGGTATAAAGTGGTAGAAATTCAATTAATTTCTCATTGCTGTCTTTTGGTGGTTCAACATAAACAATTTCCAAAGACTCTTAATTTTTTATTAATGAGGGTGTTATAGGATAAATGTATTTTAAAGTGTTAAAGGTAGTTTTTGTTTTATGAATTTGGATACAATTTATGTTTTTCAACATTTTTTTTTTGATTAAGTGATGACGTTTTAAACCAAAATTTTTTTTATATTCTATGCCGCCTTCCTAGGTTAGAAAACTTTATGTATCTACTACATATGTTTTTGCTACTAATGTTTGCTATATTTCAAAGCAGAAGTCGAATGCCAAAATTATAATGATCAAATTTAAAACAATTCCTGAGTTGAATAAAAAAAATTGTTTGACTGGCCTGTGTAAAGATAAAGATAAGTTAGAGAGGGAAATGTATAAAATTTTGACGTTTGGGGAGTAGCAGCTGGGTATCAGTTGCTTAAGTAGTGCCACCTTGTAATGAAACCATAACCCAGATTATTTACTATCAAGGTTAATTTATATATGTAGCCCATCGTAATCACTTTTATTTTTGCATTTTATGTGTCAAAAACTGTTTACGGTTACACTTGTTTGTATTGGCGTTGAATATTTTTTTAACTTAATATTCTAACTCACATACTAACAATTTTCACGATGCCACCTTTCAACTGTTTTAAATTGGTTAATTTCGCATAAAACAAATTTCGAAAATTATTTTAAAAATTTTAAAATTATTGGAGTAAATTTTGTATGTTTTTTAATTTTATAATTTTTTTCCAACATTCTAAAGTTACCTTAAAACGTTTTCCTAAACAAAATTAAAATCTTTCTTATCTATTTGACAAGATTAAGAAAAAAAATTTTGTCCCCATTTATAAACCCTCCTCATTTAATTTAAACTATAACACAAAAACCGGTTTTTAACGACAACTTTCTTTACTTCTTAATCTTATTGAAGCCTAAACCTCTCAAAATTTCTTAAAGAATGTTGATTTATGTTTGGATTTTCTTATAGTTTTTCTTTTTATTTATTTTTCAAACTTCTATATAAACTCGCTATAATCTTAACATAAATATCAATTGATAAATTTTTTCTTAAGAAGTTATGTATTTAAATCCAGTCGTAGGTAACATACCTTCGCACATACAAATGTATGTGGATTTGGTATCTAAGAAGAAGAAAAAGAGGAAAAAGATTCAAAGAAAGAAAAAAGAAAAATTATTTTAATCCTCTAAGAAAATTATCTATAATTAGGTATAACAACATTTAGTTAAAGTTAAAAAGTATTTATTGTTTTTTTAATTTTTTTTTTCTCTCAGAGGAATGTTTGCGTGATGTTTTACTGTAAAAACCATAATAACAATTTGTAACACTAAATACTTAAATAAATATGAATGTGTAGAGTGTAAATTGCATGTCTGTATGTATACAAATACTAAACTTATTTTTGTTGTTGTTGTTTTTATTATTGGATGTTATTAACTACATGTAAATGTACTTAGAAGTATGCTTTTTTTAAAAAGCTTATTATTGGGTTGAGGGAAAAATATATTCTTTATAATCTTTTCAAGTTCAGCCCAAATGTTAATCACTGCTATGTTAAGAAATGACATTTTAGTCAATGACCTGGTTAGAAAAGCTTACCTTTTGGCTGAAATGTTTGCAGGCAATTCACATTTGCTTGAAAGCAAACAACCAGCCCCGGCTTGAAAAAGTGTCTGGGACTATGCTTGACAAATTCATTCGAGCTCGTGCAGCTAAAAGGGGTTTATGGAATCTCAACATATGTAAGTCTTCTGGGCTGTATATATACCAGTACAGGTCTTAAAACATTGCTGCCACGTCCATTAGCTGTTCACCTTTTTAGTAAATTTACCGTTCCAGAATATTTGCCATATGCTGAAAAGTAGCTAATAGTATGCCGATCCCCAAAAAGGAAAGGCGGACACCCTAAAAACTAACGTCCAATAGCTATTTGTTCAGCACTTCCCAAGGTTCTGAAGAGTATAGTTAATTATAACCTTGTTAACTATCTAGAATCCAACGGCTTATTAAGCGACCGCGCGAACAGGATGGATTTCAATGCCCAAAGTATCATGCTCTCTTTAATTGGTTCAGAAATTAATTTACACTACTTGCTCTTCTCAATATTCATACCACGTTGATCCGATAGAAAAATAAATCGCCACAATGTGGAATGTGTTTTACTAGTTTATCGATATTATAATAGAATTTTGTCTTAAGAAATCAGCAAATTTGTTTCTGAAACCCGGGTTTTTTACGTGATACGTGTCTTTCAAGAAGAGCACACCTATTTTTGGTCGACTGGCCAGTAAATTGCACTACGCATTACAGGGAGATTTCGTTTTTTAATCTCACAGTTCGTACGTGAAATGAGCCTTCTTAAGATGTCTTTACTGTCACAGCTAATATCCAGAAGTTTAAATCAAATGTCCATAAACACCACTTCCTCTATCCTCCTTCCCATAACCTATTTAACTGATACCAACGCAATGTAGCGCCTGTTAGGGGCTATCTATTAATTGCTGATTATTTTAAAAATATATTCTCAGGGAATTTATTTTCCCAGGAATAAATCTCCCTTAATCTTAACACCCGGGAGATCAGTGTTGCGGAAAAGTGGATTTTGAATTTTTGCGGTCAGCTGTTTCACTTTAAAATATATTCTGTGTGGGAGAAGGGAAACTTTTTTGGGGAGAATTTATTTAGAATAGAAGAACAGGAAAAAGGAAAAAAAAATCCCGTGGAATTTTTATTTATAATTTGGCTAAATAAATTAGGAGAGAACAGCTTCTACTTTATTTGTTTTTAACATGTAATGTAGCATGCCCAGCTAAACCTTTATTTAACTTATAAATTAGCGAGTAGTTTTGGAGATAAAAAAACTAGTAAGTTTTTACCCGAATATTTAGTTATTTTTGTCTGGTATTTATAAATATTTTCTTTTCTTTTTGACCATAGAAGCGTTTTTGATTTATCAACGTCTTGTATTTTTTTATTCGTTCTTAGTTTGACACCATTTGGTTTTATATTTATAAACGAATATTCTTAAAGAACTGAAAACAATTTGTTTACAATTTAACAGCAGCCGTGCATGATTTTAGAACTCCTTTCTTTTCCTCTGTGTATACTTTATACTTAAGAGGCTCCCAAATGAATATTTCAGAAATCACTAACCCTTGGCACTCTGTGAAGTGTACTGAAGGAACCAAATATGGGCACAGTAAAGAATTAAGGCAACATATCTGCCAAATTAGCAAACATTAACGAAAATAATGCCTTTAATGTTCTAAAATATTATTAAATATTTTATTTGAACAAAAATAACTTCTCCCTTCCCAGTTATAGTTCACACGAAATTACTGTTCTACCCAACCTTCTACTTTTTGTAGAGGGGAAAAAAGAATGATAAAAAAGTTATAAAAAAATTAACCGCTGGTACGTGTTAAACCCACAATCCAATATATTTAAAATGTTTGTTGACTGAGGCGCTACTCTTCTCTGTTTTAATGACTATTGACCAGCATGGAATACATACTTATATTTAGATGGAGGAATAACTTTAAAATCCAGTAACTGGTTGGATCATCATCATCATCGTCGTCGTAAGCAAAGTTAAGAAAATACACATAAAAAAAACAAAAAAAAACTCGATAAATTACGTGACTTTTTTGTATAAATCATAAACATTTCTAAAGTTAGTTTCAATATGTTTTAAAATAAACATTAAAGGAAAACAAAACGTAAAATATATTTTTTTGACAATCACATTGAAAATGATATAGAAATAAAAGAAAGAAATAAAGAAAAATTAAGAAATAAAAAAAAAATAACGCTCAACGAAAAACGTGTTGCAACTGTGTAGGAGTCTTGCTCGTTACGACTTTATATCCTTTTGTTTTTATAACATCTTGAAAATTTTGCTTTATTTTTCTGTTTTTATTTTTGCATTTTAAACGTTTGCTTTTATACAAATATGTATTTTTCGAAATTCTATTGTTTCTGAAACGTTTTTGCCATTTAAAATACGATTTGAACAAACATTTAACCAACAGCTGTTGGCCATAAGTATACCAACAATATACCAAGTGTGGTGTGCTGTAGTTAATATTATTAAGACAACAAATGGTTTCAAGGTTAGTCGTTGACTAAATAACAACAAATTAAGGACTGACACGTTCTTAAACACGCAACTAACTCATAAGGCGTAAATAATTTTATTTGTAAAGAAAAATTGAAAATTAAATTTTTACTCGTTGAAAAGAAAATGATTGTAATGTGATTTTTTTTAAAAGATTTGTGAAAAGTGTATGTTTGGTGTATGCAATTTAAAAGTATCCAACAGAGTTACAAAGATAAAACTAAAGGACCTCCTCTTAGTCCAAGAAAAAATTTCTAAAAATTGCTAAACCAATTGGCGGAAAGATAAAAGTAAACAAATTCTAGGATGTCTTTTTATTAACCAGCTGAGAAAGCAACATGATTAATACGGAAATTAAGAAAAAAAACTATAAAATACATGAAAAATGGCTTAAAAAATAAATTCGAAGTAATTAGGCACTTCAATTTTCTTTTTAAAAGTCTTTAAAAACGGTTGAATAAAGATAGAACTAAATTTAGTTGTCAAACGTTAAATTTGTTTTTTTGTTTTATAACTTAACAGCTGGCAACCCTCTTAACAATTACGGTTAAACGAAATTAATGTTGCCAAATGTTTACTAGTAAAAACAGCTATAAGAAGTGCTTATGGTTAAAAATATTTATAAGGGTAAAGCAAAATCAATGTTTGGTGGTAAAAAAAATTATGTCAAATAAAAAAAAGATGCTACAAATACAGGGTGGGCCTTTTAAAAGCTTAAATTAAAAAATGTTATAAAACAAAAACGGTTTGAAATTTTGACAAATTATTTTTTTGTTGTGAAGTACAATTGTTCAGATTAGAAAAAAATATTATTTCATACACATGGCTGCCGCGGTTGGGCTTGCAGTACCCCATTTGATCGAAAAAATTTCGAGCTTTTTTTCGAGCTGTATTTCGGTAGTGGCATCACGACCATTTTCGTCGTACTGCATCTGCTTTTTCCCAAACTTGATTTTTTATTCCTTCTGATTCAGAATAATTTCGGCCCTTGTGTTGGGTCTAATATTATATTACATGCCATTTTAAAAACGCATTCGTTTTTTTTACAAATAAGTTTAATTAAAGCAAAAAAAAAGCTAATGTTTAGTGGATTTAAAGTTGGAAATTAAAACAATAACTTTGCTGGCTACCGTGGTGATACTATTGTAGGTTACTGCAGTTCGGGGAGAATTTTTGTTGAAATTTTTTATATATGAAGCATGATTAAATCATTGACCAGGTGGCCGTAATCCCGGACAGACATGTTGACCCTCCTATTTTTTATTTTTTTTTATATGAAGTTTGACACATCTATTGAAAAAGAATTTCTATTTTAGTATCAAACTCTATATATAAAAAAGAAAAAAAATAAGAGAGTCAAAAGATTCACTTCGTATTGCAGTCACAATGATGTGAAGTTTTGTAAATTAAAAGAGAGGAAAAAGGATTAAAAAAATTCTGTGATATGGGAAATATCAGCTGACGACAAGTTTTACCAGACTTACACGATGAAATTTTTCATGAAATTTATCCAATAAAATTTTTGTTTGTAGGCAAAAAAAGTAAAGATCGCCTATTTTACTACACATCTCGTCTACAAACAAAAAATTTAGTGGAAGTACTTTAATGGAAAATTTCATCGTGTAATACTACACCTTCTATAGTTTTTTTTTCTTGCTCAAAAGAAAAAATATTTTAAATAATTTTTTGCTTAATTACTATTGCATCACGTTAGCTTAATTAACAACATTTAAAAAAAAATATTTAGAAAACTATCTTTAAATAGGTTCATTACGAATACATATTCACAACTGCTGAAATTAACATTGTGGATGCATGAATAGTAGAAGAAATATAGAAAAAGCAGGAAAAAAACCTTTTGCACGTCTAAAGATTGTTTAAAATATTTAGGTTAGCACATCAGCCGTTACATGCAGCATTTAAAAAATGTTTTAAAAATTTATTCTGTACGAATTCAAACAAATTATTGCTGGCTAAATCATGTCTGGGCGGCGAATATATTTTAAGCCATAAAATAACTTTCTTCTTGTAGTCAATTTTTGTATAGCTTGTAGCAATGGATATTTTATTTTCTATTTAAAAACAAAATTATTTGGATAATTTTCTGTTTGTAGGCAAAATATTGCAACTGTTTAAAAATAGAAAAATATTAAAAATTTAAACCGTATTTTTTAACTCTAATAAAACGCTTAACTGCTTATTTGTAATAATTTATAACTGATAGGTAGTTGTCCATAACTATTCTAAGCACAATTTTGGCGTTACTTCCGTTTGGAAATTATAATTTAACTAGCTGACCCGGTGAACTTCGTACCACCTAACCATTATTGAATATATGGATTTTTTTAAGAGCGTATAAAGTTTATTTAGTCAAATAGTTCATTGGAATATATTTATATAGAAAACAAAAGTTAAAAAAGATAACAAAAATAAGGCGTTTCAGGTAAAAGCTGTTAAGAAAGCTATGTATTTTCGTGCATGGGATATGTTTAGGTTAATTCCCTTCAGTGCAGTACCTTGTGATACACCAAACTTTTGGTTGTGTTATTCGGCGCAAGTACAAAAAAAGCAGATGGTTTGCCCACACGTGAACATGCAACGTATATTTGGCCATGAGAAAAACATGTGTTTTCTAAGATCACAAATACTCAAGGATTGTCCTTGTGATTTGTTAATCATTGCGAATGTAAGACGAATAGGAAATTAAATTTGCTTAAACTCAAAAGGCATATCGGTTGGTATCATCGGAATTATCGGTATGAGAACTTCTTTCCCTTAAAATTTCCCTCTAAGTATAATTGCGTGAATAACATGGCATATAAGTTTTGTTATTACCAAACGCGTTCCATTGCAAAGTTTTGGTTGGTTTGAATTTCGAAGCATGATAACTACGGAGCCAACCTTCAGTTTTAAGTTGTGCGGTGGTAAGCCAGGCACATCCAAGGAGTTTAAAACTTCAGTTGGATAGTTGGTGGCTTCATCTTCATTTGTTACACAATCAATAGATTTAAAAGAATGCAGAGTACCAACGATTTTATTCTGAACTATATAGTTTAAATCATCCATTACCGATAGTCAACAATTGGTTGGAGAAATCTTGAGCTGATAAATCGTTGAGCAATATAACTCTCACGTTTTCTGTCATCTGCAGTATCTTTGGAAAACGCCACAGACTTGAGGATTTAACACAAACATTTTTTTGATTAGCTGCCGTCGATCTTGGAACGACTGGCAGTGTTTAGCGGAAATCACCAGACAGTAAAATCATTGCACCTCCAAAACATCTTGAGTCACTGCGCAGTGTGTGTTCTTTTAAGAGCTTCTATTGCGAGTTTGTGTGCCATTGTGCATTCGTCCCAGATGATTATTTTACACGCTACTAAAACTTTGGACATAGCGGAGTTTTTCGCAATGTTACATGTCGGTCGCTCCATATTTTCAAGGTTTAATGGCAACTTTAACGCTGAGTGAGCTGTGCATCATCTTTCTTACAATGTGGACGCTATTCCAGATGAAGCTTCCACTGCAGCAATGCTGGATCTCGCACGAACAGTGGCTAAAATCAATGACATGACGAATGTCTTCCCAGTTCCACCGGGGGCATCCAAAAAAAGAAACATCATTTCCATCATTAATTGCCTTCGAAATTATATCATGGACTTCCTTCTATTAGAGGTTTAAAATGGAAACATTGGTTTGAACTAATTGGCTCAACTCATGTCGATCGTATTCAAGTTCACGCTTCAATTGTCAATTTAGTAGCTCTTTCATTTCATGTTCTGGTGCCAGCAGTCCTGACTAATAAACTGCCGCAAAAAAGGTAACACATGTCTTCATTGACTTCAAGATTTAGATTTCTCGAGCAGACACGATATTGATGTAAAATGTCTTTTGACATATTGTCCTTGTATTTGTCCCGCAGGTCACTTGGATTTGACGGGAAGTATGTCGAAATGATGAAATCAAATAATGTTCGTATCTGGCTTGGATATGCAGAAATAATTGCCTCAGCGATTGTCGTATCCCAATGAGTATCATTTTCAAACAAATTGAGTTCTTGACATGCATCACAAAATGTTGGGCAGACTATACCATAAACATTACGAAATGCTGCAAATGATGTTGGACCACGAACATTCACCAGCAACAACCGCAAATAAAAACATTCATCATTCTTCGGATGAACTGTATAAATGCAACCAAGAGCATCACTTGAACGCAAATCCGGATGCCCAGGAACCATAGTGCCTTTCTTTTGACGTTAAAATTTTTTGAAGAAGCGTTCCAAGTGTAATACCGTGGCATCTCCGAGTAAAGTAAAGTTCGTACAAACGGATCGCTTTGACAAACATCAAAGATACTTGTCAATGTTGTCGCTGGAGGTATTTCAGCACGTTGAACAATATTTGCCGCAGTGAAATATACTCGTTGGCCATTCTCCAGATGCACTGCTAAATGTGCAACAGTGGGATGAATAGGACATGAGAAATACGCCAAACCGCCTCATTGCAATTCACATATCGCCCAACTTGATAACGCGTAATTTCGTCGTTGCAGTTGGATGCTAAAAAGAGCCATATCGCTGCCTTTCGTGACATATTTGCAATGCGTCTTAAATGATTTGGAAAGAAGTGGCAGAGCCCAACTGGTGTCAATCACAAAATCGTTTCCTTTTACTTTCTTTGTAATAGTTTTACCGTTGTCATTGGGCCATCAACGCCGATACAGTGGATAACTGTCATTGCCAGTGATATTTTCCGCCGTCAACTTTCGTGGATAATGTTTGGAACACTTGCCGTCGAACATGCACGGTGATGGGGGGTTGATGGGGCCACACGGTCTATGAATCATATATGTAATTACAACATAATGTAGTTCTTGATCTGTTTCGGGATCAGGGATCTCAGCACTTATAATATCATCTTTCTGGTCTGGTCGAAATTTTTCAACTAACTAAATAAGAATGTGTGCATATATATCCAGCATTGAGTATCTCCGAACACGTATTGCCTAACAATATATATAATCAGCAAACGAATTTTTTGCCTAAACACACACAATTCACAAAATATTATCCTTAGTAGCGCGTCAATAACGTTATAAACATGTTTTGTTTGTTTCTTTGATAATTACTGAAAATTGCTGATAAAGCGTAAATAGAATAGCTGAGCCTATCGCATCTTTCATGATGGGAAGCTATTACCAAGAAAAACTTCACAAACAGTTCAGTTTATAATGGCTTCATTTTTTTGTGGCCTTATCCGCCACTTGTAAATATTTTTTTTTATTTTATTAAATGTTTGTTGTGCTTACAAAACAATGTATAGAAAAAAATTGCGTTAATGATTCGCTAACTGACAGACAGATTCATCATTTCATAAACTAAATGCAAAGGGCAAGACTTCAAATATGTATTGGTTAATCTTGTAGCTTCTGAGCTAAAAAAAGATAGAACTGTTATTTTATTTACGCTCGAGAGGTTTCAAAGTTATAAATGCATTTTTTGTACTTTTTTTGAAATATTAGACCATTAGGGGAGACAGGGTAAAAACCATATTTTGAAACTGCTTATATCCATTTTGTACCTTCGGAACTGAAAAAGATAAAAAGGGGCTCAAATTATATTTTGATATTGCGTTCGACAGGTCTCGAAAAAATATGATTATAAAATTTTGATAATTTTGATCCTAAGGTGTAAAAAGGGATAAACATTTTATTGGTAATTTTTAAGTTATTTTTGTTACTTTTAAACTAATAATTTAAATTGCGTTCAACTGGCTTAGGAAAAATATGAACACGTTTTTTGAAGTTTTTTACAGTTATTGAGACTTATATAAGAAAGTATTTTTGTTGTACGGGAGATGCCATGACCATTATTCCCTTTTCTCTTAAGTATACTCACCACAATTATGTATATTTGCAAACAAAAACATCCATAGACAATTTTGAAACTCTAGCTTTAAGAATTATTGAAGAACATGTAAAAAAAATCAAATTGTACGGGAGGTGCCACACCAAAAAGTTTGGAGACCTTAGCTGTCACAGTTAATGAGATACACATATAAATATTTCCATGCTATTAGAGGTTCCACACCCATAGTTCACTTACTGCCTATACTAATCTCAGTTATGCATATAAGCATAATAAATACCCATATTAAATTTGGAGATTTCAGCTGTTACATTTATTGACATATATATGTAAGAGATTCTTTCTAGTAAAGGAGGTGGGTGCCACACCTATTGTTATCTTTACGCCCAAACTCAGCTTAATTGTAAACATCAACATTGTAAGCACCTGCACAAAATTTTGAGACTTTAACCTTACAAAGCTGAATTATGCATATTACCATTATAAACATCTTTACAAAGTTTTGAGAGTTCAACTGTTACTGTTGTAGAAATATATACAAAAAACTATTTTCGTTGTATAGGAGGTACCACGCCTATTTATTTTTTCCCGCCCATACAAAGCTCAATTATGCATATTAGCACTATTAACATCCGTACAAAGTTTGAAGACTTAAGCTGTTACAGTTGTTGAAATACAGTGCACTCGCGATAATGTGAACACTCTAATATTTGAACACCCCAAAATATGAACACTTTTTCTTCACCATTGACTACTCTAAAATATGAACTTTGTACAAAGGTTTTAAAATTTGAACAGTTTTTTTTTTATTTTTAAAGCATACAAATTTCAGTTACAAAGCATTAGATGTTGGGGAAATCCCGAGTTATATTTATTTTAATACCAAATCTTAAAAAACCACACATATGTACATGCATAAATATGTATGTATATGCACGGGCAAGGTCTATTTTTTCGTTAGTTATTACATGTACGCGAACGCAACTTGTCAACAGTTAAAGTGCTTATTAAACGTAAATAATTTGTTAAATATGCATACAAAAAAGCATAAATTTTTAACTTTAAAAGAAAAATATGAAATTTTAGAAAATTTATTTAAGCAGGAAAAGTGTTTACCTACAAGAAAACAAAATTTTTTGCAATAATTTAAGCCAATTGTAAATATGAACAATATCGAATATATGAACAGGCTCTGTTTTAATTAGTTTATATTATCGCGAGTGCACTGTATATACAAAGAACTATTTTCGTTGTATGGGAGGTGCCACGCCTATTTATTTTTTCCCGCCCATAAAAAGCTCAATTATGCATATTAGCGCTATAAACATACGTACGAAGTTCGGAGACTTCAGCTGTTACAGTTGTTGAGATATATACAAAAAACTATTTTCGTTGTATGGGAGGTGCCACGCCTATTTATTTTTTCCCGCCCATAAAAAGCTCAATTATGCATATTAGCGCTATAAACATACGCACAAAGTTTGAAGACTTAAGCTGTTACAGTTGTTGAAATATATACAAAAAACTATTTTCGTTGTATGGGAGGGGCCACGCCTATTTATTTTTTCCCGCCCATAAAAAGCTCAATTATGCATATTACCACTATAAACACACGTACGAAGTTCGGAGACTTTAGCTGTTACAGTTGTTGAGATATATACAAAAAACTATTTTCGTTGTATGGCAGGTGCCACGCCTATTTATTTTTTCCCGCCCATAAAAAACTTAATTATGCATATTAGCACTATAAACATACGTACCAATTTCGGAGACTTCAGCTAGTACAGTTGTTGAAATATATACAAAAAACTATTTTCGTTGTATGGGAGGTGCCACGCCTATTTATTTTTTCCCGCCCATAAAAAACTAAATTATGCATATTAGCACTATAAACATACGTACGAAGTTCGGAGACTTCAGCTTTTACAGTTGTTGAAATATATACAAAAAACTATTTTCGTTGTATGGGAGGGGCCACGCCTATTTATTTTTTCCCGCCCATAAAAAACTAAATTATGCATATTAGCACTATAAACATACGTACGAAGTTCGGAGACTTCAGCTGTTGCAGTTGTTGAAATATATACAAAAAACTATTTTCGTTGTATGGGAGGGGCCACGCCTATTTATTTTTTCCCGCCCATAAAAAGCACAATTATGCATATTAGCACTATAAACATCCGTACGAAGTTTGGAGACTTCAGCTATTACAGTTGTTGAAATATATACAAAAAACTATTTTCGTTGCATGGGAGGTGCCACGCCTATTTATTTTTTTCCGCCCATAAAAAGCTCAATTATGCATATTAGACCTATAAACATACGTACGAAGTTCGGAGACTTCAGCTTTTACAGTTGTTGAAATATATACAAAAAACTATTTTGGTTGTATGGGAGGTGCCACGCCTATTTATTTTTTCCCGCCCATAAAAAGCTCAATTATGCTAATTAGCACTTAAAGCAGCCGTACGAAGTTTGGAGACTTCAGCTGTTACAGTTGCTGAAATATATACAAAAAACTATTTTCCTTGTATGGGAGGTGCCACGCCCATTTATTTGTTTCCGCCCATACACAACTCAATTATGAACATCAATAAATAATTTAGTTGTACCAAATTTGGAGACTTCAGCTATAATAGGTATTGAGATATATGAAAAAAACTGTTCCATTTGTATGGGAGGTGCCACGCCCAGTCGGAATTTCCAAAAACAAATAAGCCTAAAACGCATTCCCAGATATCGGGTATGACCTTTTTTCAAGTTTCATTAAAATCGGTCCAGCCGTTCTTGAGTTATAAGCGGTGTCACTAACAAAAAAAAAATTGTTCTTTTATATATAAGAAGATATTCTGTATATTCATACAAACATATTCTTATTTTTTTTAATTTTTAGTTATTAATTAATTTTATATTCAACAATAGTTTTAATGGTCTTTTAACACTAAACTCATGAAGTCATATCTTTGTTTTTTTTTTGTCTATTTCATTTTATTTCCATTTGCTGCATATAATAAAATACAAAACGCCATATGTCACATGTATTTTGACATTAATTTATGTAGACGCCATCCACTCTGTTCTACCAGGCGATAGTAAAGTCTATAACTATTATAACGGCAACGTCAACGTTTGCCTTAGCCGCCGGCATTATTGACAACAATGGCAGCGATTTTGCCATATCTCATAGATGGATGTTTGGCGTATATACACTTATACAGAGCCAGCAATACTGCAAACTACATATTGTTGTTGTTAAATAATGGACTCGGCACTTTTTCGTATTAAGAGTCTAATAGGCATTTTTGTTTTAAATTCGCTTTATACAAGCAAAAAAGGCATACACACGTTTTAGCAATAAGACTTTGTGTAGAACGGGGATGGATAATCGAGTATTCGTATTTTATGCCACATTATAATTTTATGAATAATTAAAGTAACATAAATCCAAGTTGGATGTGGTTTAAAGGCCCCCTAAATCCTTGCCCTTTCCCTTTTTTTTAAACAAGAGGCTAGAAAGAACCATACATACTGGCAACGCTAAGCACTATAGGGCCATGATAAGGGTTGGAAAAGTGAAAAAATGACATTTATAAAAAAATAAAAAAAATGCAACAGATAAAAAAGTAATTATTCGTGAAAACATTTGCGTTAAATGACGAGATGCTTACTGAACACATAGTTTATCAACAGTATGGCAAAATATTAACTTTTCCATCTCTGATGTTTGCATTTACATTTACATATTTATGGATGTATGTATGTATGTATCTATGCGCTACGTGTGGCCAGCGTACAATGACAGCTTTTACCCAGCACGTTATGCCAAAATACGGTGCGAAAAAGGACAAGATAAAATACCTTAAAGAAATTTTGCACACCATCATGCGACCCTCAATAGTATAGTAGAACGAATATAGTACAGAAGTAGTAAAAGAGCTGCACGTAAAAATGTTTATAATACATTCCTTTGGAGTTGTTTTAGCTAGTATTTGAAGTTGCATTTTTAATCTTGATAACACCGATGTAGGTATTATGCTGGAGTTTATATTTCTAGTAAATTTCCCAACACAATAAAACGACGGCATTTTATTTTGTTTTAGCAAAACAACATGCACATTTTGTTGTTTTTATTTTAAATGTATCTTGTTGCCGTTTTATTACATTTTCGGGGAAGTTTTTCTGTAAGAACTAGTTTTGCATTTAACTTTACGCTCTCTTACCGTTTTTAAATAAAGCTGCCAGATAAAATATTTTAAATAATGTTTTGACTATGTGTGACAAGATAACTTAGTTGCGAAGGCCCGGGGGCTATAGGGGGTTGTTGGTTCGATTCCCACCAGATACCCAGGCAAGTCTGCTTCATCTTACTTTTATTTCTTTCTTAACCTTCTTTTACTTTCTTCTTCCCTTCTACTCCACCTTTTCTATCTGCTTCTCCAGGTAACACAAAGGGACCCAAGTGAGCTGTACCCTTTCCTTTAACGGCTGCCTGTTATTCCTAACCTAATCTAAGTCGTCAGTTGCTATTTATTACAAATTTTCGACCACTGCAAGCTTAAGATACATAAACGGAACATAAGATATCAGATTTGATAATTTAAGACGTGTGCTTAAAATGCTTCAGATTTTCCATTGCGATTGTAAGAGTAACGTGTATTTCTAAAGTCTCATTTCATAATACTTGAGGCCTGTTTTTAACGTATGCGTTTTATGAAGTAAGAATAATTTCACAAAAAAGAGGCGTGGCATATAAACCTGTTACTTGAAGATTTGTTTCACTATTTTCCGTGATTTTCTATGTAAAGTTTTTAATTTTTTCTTAGTCATTTTGCAAGAATATTTACTATTAAACGCAAAAAAATTAAAAAAATACTGGCATCTCTGTTTAAAGTACTGTTTTCATACTCTCTCTTTGTACGTATTAAAATATTTCTCACTTGGTTTTTATTAATTGTATCTAACAAATACATGTCAGGGATGGAACACGAATATACATTTTTTTTCCCATCACATATTTCTGCATAATATCGAAAAGTTTTACTGTTGCTTTAATTGTGCAAAAGTTTAAGCTTCTTCACCAAAATGGTTCTAATAATTCTAAATTCTGAAAATATATTTTAATATATCTTAGTTCTGTTGGTGATACCTGCTGACCAAGTGACGTTTCAAGTAAAAGTACTTCTTGTGCAAAATGAGTTCAAATGCAAGAAAAATGATTTATTTTTACAATCAAAAAAAACATACATATGAGTGAAAAAGTCGTCTTCCGGTAGTTGGAAATAGCCCAACATGCTTGTAGTTACGTATGAAGCAGTTAAACTTCTGTATAACTTACACCAGATGTTTCAGACAAATTAACAACACATTCTAAAAACTACCTAATGTGCACAAATTATGCACACAAAAATTTTATTTTTATATTTTTTTCAATGAAATATTTTAGTCTTATATTTTTATATTGAATTTCTTTAAGTTAGCAAAAAGCTAAAATTTTGATGATAGTTTTTTTATTAGGGTTCCAGGCGTTCCCAAAGTGGGTTTCAAGCACTTAATTGATTATAATGTAGAACTGATTAAAAGTTTTAGGTCCTCAAGAAGTTTTAAACACGTGAATCAAAAGATTTTAATAAAAAATGTAACTTATACGAGTACCTTGTTACTTACATAAGGGTTAAAAGAAAACGGATTGTGTAATTTTTTATAAAGGAAACCACAAACTTTATAGTAGTTTTATAATTTTATATATTTATTAATTTTGCTATATCTAAAGTTGTCTGAAGGTTTAACTTTTAACTCATCTAAACCATAATGAGGTTATTACTTCTGGGAAGAAAAAATTTAATAAAATTTTTACCGCAAGTATTTCTTTTTTTTTAAAATCTGAGGTTAATTGTAAGGCTTTTTTTAATATACATTAGGGTTGAACGTTGCACTGTTAGCAAAAAACAAAAGCAAAAAAGAAAATAATATTCCTTAAAACTTAAGTTGGAATTACAATTTTTAGAATTAAAATTTATTTCTGTTCTATAATTAAGTTGTGGCCTTAAAAATCCGAAAATAATAAATTAAATTAATTACCTTTTGTAAATCGATAAGTTAAGTTAAAAAGTTTAAAAAATGTTCTAAAGAAATATCCTTTTAAAATAATACCCAAATAGGTTGATATTAAACTTCTGTTTTTAATATTAACACTGCATATAAAATATACCAACATTTTAATCTTTCCATCTCTGATACAGTGTCTGGTAAATGTACTGTACTGTTTGTGTTTATTTAACTATTGTGAATGTGAGTCGGCGAGTTTTTTTGCTTGTTTTTACTTTATTATTTTTTTATTATTTAGGGGTTTTGAGTATTAGGCCTTGCGCACTCAGACGTCATACACAAACTCGACTCGTACGCGTGACGTTATATTTTTCGGTTGTTCGTTTATTCATTTGACTATACCTCACATAAGTACATAAAATAAATAAATAAGTTTTTAATTTGCAAATTATAAAGTTAATTGCATTCAATAAGATATTGAAATATAGTTATGAAAACAAAAGCCAAGACATAAAAAAATATTTAAAATAAATTGTTAAAGAGAGTAAATGCGGTTGACTTAATTAAAATTGGTGTTAAAAAAAAGTGAGTAAAAATTTAAAAGCAAAAACAAGAAAAAAACCAATTGTTAAAGATTAAGTTAAGCTGTCAAAAAAGATGCAAATGTATGTGTGCATGACCATACAACATACATATATAGATTTAATTTTATTACTTTTTGTCATGTAAAAGACAGACATTTTTTATTGTTCTTCTTGTCGTACATTTTTTGTTGCTATTTTTATATCTCCAGTAGAAGAGAAGCAAAAAACAACGAACAAAATTATAAGCAAATAAAAAACATGAAAATATAAGTGTATGTGTATGTATAGAATACACTATGATTGACAGTATCAGGGTACACTTATCAGGTAGGAGCGGTTCTACAAAAACAACTAAAACCGTCATAAGAATGTCAGAGACAAATAACAAAAACTCACAAAATCTTTCTTCTTCTTTTTGATCTTTTCTTACGATACTACAGTTGTTGTTTGTATAAAAAGAAGAAAATACATAAACATAAACAAAATTTGACATTAATATAACGAAATACCGTTACTCAGCTGTTTATCTGAGGCTACCTGATAAGTGTACCCTGGACAGTATGGTATACAATAATGCCATTAAGCAAAAAAATAAAAAAATATTAAAAAAAAAATTAATTTTTAACAAAATTATTATATAATAAAAAAATTAAACAAGTTTAAATTGAAAACATAAAAATCATAAAGAAACGTGCCTTTCAATTTTGTAATAAATAAATGCAAAGCCCGCATAGCAAACAACAAAAATAGAAAATTTTAATTAAATATGTTTTAAATGCTTAAGCCGGAAATGAGTTTTGATAACTTTTAGAATATCGAAAAAAAAATTTTTCTTTGGCCATTTTGAATTTTTATCGCATCAGAAACTTTGCTTAAAGTGTTATATCCATTTGACCTATACCTTAACTGTAAGTAAATATTTACACTTTTAAGTTTCTATTATGTATAAATATCGTTTTATTTTCTATAAAAATGTTGACTTTACGCTGTCCTTTTTCTCTAAAATCGACTTTCTTAGAAATACTGGCCAATGCACCAATCAAATTTGGTACTAAATTAAATGGCTTTTGTGTTTTAAGGATTTTGCATTAAACTCAGCATTTCGAACCTTTGGTTATAAAAAACTGTTATATTGTTTTTTATATACATATGTATATCCGTTGTTAAACAGTTTTTTTTTTAAATATATAACTTTGTTAAATAATAATATAATTAAATGTTGTATAACAGACTTGTACGTATGTGAGAGTATAACACTTAAATTTTTTAAAAAGGAAGTGAAAAAGTTCTCGTTAAGTTTTCTTATTATGAAATTAACAATTTTTTTATAATAAAATTTTTAGCAATTGTTTACCGTATACCAGTTTGCATATGTAACAGTTTTATAAAAGTTTCAGCATAAAAAATTGACATAATGCTGCTTTTTTTGTTTGGCACTTCTTTTTTTTTTAAATGACTTTTGTTTATTCAAAATAATAAGTAAAATAATTTTTATTCAAGTGCAAATATTTTTTTATTTGTGTGTTACGTCAAAACTGGTATAAAGTTATATATATTCGTATGATTTATAATACCTATATATACATATACGAGTATAGTTTTATAACAGTTTTATAACAGTTTTATAACAGTTTAATCATTAAAAAGAGGTAAAAACTTTTAAAACCATTTTTATTATTTCTTTGAACTTTTCGCTTTTTTTATACATGTTATATTTATTAAAAAGATTGCAGGCGATAAAATTGTAGCTGGTTCCGAAAAAATGAATCCATCCGGTTAACATGGCATAACTTATGTTTTTTTCTTTTCTAATTTAAATATCAATTACAAGCTTTTAAATTTCAAAAATTTAGTTTTTTTTGATACAATTTATGTATAAAGATTCAAGTCTTTTTAAATAGTCCCTGTATAACAGTTTCTTATTATATCAATAAAATAATGTATAAAAAAATTTAAATTTATTAGAATTCGAAAACATTATTTCGATTAAAATCTCAAACAAACAACCACAGAAAAATACACAACAAAAATTAATAAGACAAAATAAAATAATGATCATGAGTGGGAGAAACGCAATATTATGGTTGATTTTTAAAAATGGGAACATATTGTCTTCATTTTCTGTTCTATTTACAATGATAAAGCAACGAACACAATGAAAATATAAATAAAATTGAGGTTCTTCTAAGAAGAACCAAGAAATTAAAAAAAAAATTAAATTTGTTGTGGTTGTGAAAATGGAGCGCTTGAAAGCTTTTTCTGATAGAAAATTAAGTATTTTTTAAACATGCAATGCAGGAAGAATGGGCTAATGACATGTTTTTTTTTTAAATTTTTTTCGGCAAATTGAAATGTCTTCAGAACAAAACAAAACAAAAAAAAAGAAAAACAGAACACACTAAAAGAAATGTTTTTAACAAATGTGTACACGATTGTCAGTCAGCATAATAAAAATGTAAAGACTAAATGACTGCCTAACCAAACGATTAAACGGGCATAAATAGATTGATGGATTGTTTTTTTCTTGATATCATGCTTTTGTTGCATGTAAGTTTAGTTGAATACTGCTTTTAGCGTTTTTGTGTACCAAACAATTTCGCAGTAATTAAAAGCAATTAAAAAAGTACACAAAAATGTTCTTTATGCAAGCGTTCTTCTTTCAAAATAATGCAATCGATATAAACATACGGGTTTATGGAATGTATTGATACACTTAGACAAAAATTGTAAAAGATTTTATTTTGTTATAAAAAATAGTAAAGAACTTATTTTATAAAAAATTGTTCGATAATTTAAAATTATATTTTAATACTTAAAAACCAAGCTTTTAACATTATTTTTGAAAATTTTTAGGAACTTTAAAATATATTTAAACAATCTTTCACTGACACCACTAATAATTAACGGTTTAAAAACGTACAAAAATATTCTAGAATTTTTTTAATGTTTTTTACATTAAAGCAAATTTTTTCTTTTTGTTTAAATGTTTATAAAATCATAATTTGCATATGTATCTTGAAACTTAATATTTATATATGCAGGAATTTAAAATTTAAAAAATTTAAATTGAAAAATGCTTCAAAAGCTAATGTTGATGACTATTTTACGTTATCTGGCAGCCCTGTTTAAAGATTAACAGCTCTATTAGCTGTAAAATATTTAACAAATGTAAACAAAACAAAAAAAAGCGCGCGAAAATCTAAATTAACAGCAAATAAGAGTCGTACTTTTGGTTTTTTAATAGAAAAAGTTTTTTTTAAGTAATTTGCCAAGATATTGTTAAAGTAAAATGCTTAATCCGCATATTTTAACCTAATAATATTTTATGAGTGTATTCTAAAAGTTCTTTGTGTTATGTTTTTTTCATTATGTTTACATTGTAAGACTATTCAAAATATAAAAATGTTAAATGTCTGCTTAAGAAGTGGAATTGGTTGCGGCAGCAGCAAGTAATAAAAGCATTTAGTAACTGAGGAGCTAAACGAAAAAAAGTGGCTTATTTGGCAAATATTTAAAGTAGGTACGTGATCCAGCAAGTTAATGAGAATTTTTACCAATTTTCAAAATATGTATACCTAGTACTGCTACATACATAAGTATGTATGTAAGTATATCAAAATCCATTTAAAAAGAAATTTATGCAACAACACATGTGCAATATTTGAATTTAAATACATACATACATTCACATATACATATGTATGTATAGTATGTACGTACCACACACACAGCCAGGCACAACTTTTAAAGTTTCACTCAAATATTAGACCAAGAAGGCGTTACGAAATTACTGCTATTGCAGCACTTACAGAGCAGCAAGAAGGAAGGAAATGTGCCGGCCACAAAAAATTAATAAATAAAGCAAAAATTAAAAAACAACATTTTGTTTGTTTTGGTTTCCTACAGGAAATCAACTTAATTTGTTTTTGTGCAATTATAAGAAAAATCCATAAACAAATTTTTTAATTTGTTTTTCTTAGAAAAACACTAAATAAACATCAATCTGCAATATCTTTCAACAGAATTTAACATTAAAACTTTTAGAAAAGCCATATTTTCCCCATATTGAAATACAAGAAAGTAGGGTTAACCATTTAGAAATTCTTAAAATTTTTTTAATAAATAATACTATTTCACTTATTAATTTAAATAAAAGGTAAAATTTTTTTGTGTTAAAATCTAAAGAAAACCAAAAACTTTTTAATTTTTTTCCCAAAAGGTGTCCAACGAAATTTAAAATGTTTCTATCAGGGACCGCAAAAATTAAAGTTTTTTTTGACTTTATATTTTCAACAAAAAAATTATATTTTGATTAATATTTTTTTTTTTTGCAAAATCAATAATTTTTTTTTGATTTTATAATTTAATTTTATTTTCGTTTTTCGTTTTTTTTTGCAAAAATAATTATTTTTTGTTTATTTTTTGGCATAAAAAATTTTTTTTCGATTTTTTTTTTGCGAAAAAAAATTTTTTTTTATAAATATTTTTTTATTTTGTTTTATTTTTTTTTTGTGGGAACCATGTTTTTATCAGGGACCGTTAAAATTATGCAAAAAAATTATTAGATGTTGATATTATTTGTTTTTGCAGAAATAATAATTATTTTTTTAAATTTAGTTTTTAAGAGAAGAAATAATTATTATTGTCTGCGTTTTTTTCTTTCTTTGGCAAAAAAAATTATTATTTTTGAATTTTTTGGCAGAATAAATTACATATTATGTTTTGATTTTTAAATTTTTGGCATAAAAAATTCTTATATATTGATTTACATTTTTTGGCATAATTTATTATTTTCCTGATTTTTATTATTTTTTTTTAATATTTGTATATAAAAAAATTTTTTTTGTAAATGATTTTTTTATTTCTGCGTAATTATATACAAAATTAAAGCAGCCAAAAATGTTTGATAATTTCTTCTAGTGTATGTGTATTCCCGGATTATTATAACAAGGACTCTTTTTTTTGTAATATAAAGATTTTTTGTAATAAGTACATACATGACGAGATAATTTTTATTTCTGCTCTAAGAAATCAAAAAATTAAAAAATAATTAATATTTCTAAAAAAAAGAAACAAAAATCTAAAAATAAATTTTTTATCAGAAAACTATTTTTCCCGCAAAAAAAAACAAAAAATTCAGAAAATAAGTACTATTAGTTCTGGTAAAAAAAAGTAAAAGCTGAAAACTACTCTTTTTTAATTTATTTGGTTTGTTGTTGGTTAAAGTATGTATGCCTACACATTTAATTTGTTCTTACACCGTTTATATTTAATAATGTCATTTATAAACTTATTGGGATTTAAAAAATACCTTCAAAAAGCTTTCCTTTTGCCTGATTTTTCTTTGAATATTAGAAAATTATAATTATTTTCGGTTCCTGGGTTTTATCCTAATTTGTAAACTAATAGCAAAAGTTACAAAAAGCATCATAATAATGTTTACCCATTTCTATCCCCTTCATTCCATTCCGACTTCCAAAAAAGTTTTAGACATTTTTTTTCTACTGTTTTGTCCACCAAAATATTTGAACTTCCAAAAATACCCACATTTACACATACATACATTCATTTAAAAAACAAGAAACTGAGATCGTTCAATTTTGAGTTTTTTGTATTTACTTGGATTTTCCATTTAAAGGGAACTCTTTTCTCCTAACTCCATTCCCCCATAAGAAACTTCACTTAGAATGTTTAAAGAGTATACAAAATGCTCCCTCTAATTCACTTCCCCCAATCTCTTTCTTATAAATATATTGTTGTTGCATTTATTATTTTCATAAATATTTTTATTGTCACTCATTTCCGTTTGTTTTTTGTTTTAATTTTGGTCTGAGCTTTATTCTTCTTCTAGCTTCTAGCAAGTTTCTTTGAATAATTTTATATTTCGTATTTATTTTTTATTTGTTTTTCGCTTACGTTTTCATTACCTTCAAAATAATTTTTGAAATATTGTGTAGATGTGTCTATGCAAGTGTTTAACCATTAAATATGGCCACGTTTCTTTTGCTGTAAATTTTATATAATTTTGATTGCAAAGTTCATAGGAATTTTTTTGTAACAAATTTGTAAACTTCAGAGAAAAATTAATTAAAAATTAATTAAAAAAAACAAAAATAATAAATTAATTATGTTTTTACAATATTAATTTTGGGTTTTAGTTAGAATTTGTTATGGATAACAATCAAATAAGTTGAAAAAAGTGTTGTCAAGTTAAAAGTTTAAAAACAGGTAAATACCTAACTTTAATTCAATTAAATTTTTTTATATGATTTTTTTAATGGTAATTTGAAATTTAAATTGGATTTAAATACCATTTTTTCTGTTTTAAACTTGTAAATTTAATATAAAATTGTAATGTTAATGTTAACAACCATCTCCAAATATCATTAAAGACTTAATCCCAATTGTAGTTCATTTATAGGGTTTTTTTTATGTTAAATTTGTTATTAGTTCTTACACCAAATCATTGATAGACTTTAACCGAATTCTCAAATTGTTCTTCTTATGTTCTTAGTAAATATCCTACCTTTTGATACCCTAATTTTTAAAACAAATTAAAAAGTACATCATGCTTTAAGGCTCTTTAAAAGGCTACTACAATTTTTTTTTAAAGTGCATACAATTTTAATTGCATTTTAACGCATTCTTGTTTGTGTTTACTAAATATAAATTTCTACGGCAATTTTTCAAATGTGTGCACATATTTATTGAACTTCCTTTTAATTCGTTATTGACACAAATACTCAATAAAAAAATTTAAACTAAATTACATACTATGTATGTATATCTAAAATATCCATAAACATTAATTAATTCGTTTTTTGTGTTGCTCTCATACTGTTTAAACGAAATGTTTATAATTTTTTCGTTTTGAAAATTACTCTTTAATTATTATCTTAGCAAAAAAACTTGAATACAAATTTTATTGCTAAAAAAAATAAAATAATAAAAAAACACTTTTGCTAAACATTAAAAGCCTAATAAAAAACTTAAAAAACAATTGTTAGAATTGAAAAATGTCAACATATTGTTTGCTACACATGTTAAATTTATCTCTAAACTTAAGCTTCTCGTATGCTTGTACACATAAAAGAGTAATAACACGCACTGTATAATTATTTCATATGTATATAAAATTATTTTCAGTCCATATATTTATTTATGTACATACATACATATGAGCTTTAGATGCCAGTTTTTGTTTTTTTTTAGAGCGGAAAAGTAGTCACGTTCTAATGCGGTGTTTAAACACAATGTATTTGAAACGTTTTTTTTTTTTTTTTTTTTTTTTTTTTTTGAAAAACACACGTTTTAAATGGAAAGTGTGTGTATGTATTATACTTCATTGCTTAAATAATGAAATAAATTGAAAAAGTGGAATAAAATTACACAATTGTTTTATACGTTTTTTGTATTTGTTTTTAACACCCTATGTCAAGTGTTAAATGCTTGGGAACATGAAAATTTCATTTCGATTTCAAGGTGAAATTAATTTTCTATAAAGATTAATATAACAATAATAATAATTTTACGATTTACTTACAAACATTTTTTATTTCGAATATAGTTTTTTTTTAGTTCAGCGAGATCGAAATTTTAAACCTTTATAAAAAAATTTTTTTCCAGCATTATAATAAATATATAAACAATTCGCAGATTATTGCATTTTTCTAATGCGATCGAAAGTAAGTTTGATCTTTTGTCGCGTGCTTGTTCGCATAATAATTATTGCTTGTACATAAGAAGTTAAAAATTTTACATAATTATTTTTTTTTTTGCATTTTCATATTGTTGCGAAAATGCTTTAAAATTATTATCAATAAAACAAATTTTTCGGATTTGTTTATACATATATACATATGTATGTATGTATATATTTTTACTTTAAAGACATACGGATGTCGCGTTCTCCATGCTGGAAATACCTATCCATAAACATACAACATTTCTTAATAACTTTTTATTTTGGGGTAAAACTTTTGCTAAATAAACTAAACTTTTTCTGTTTATGTGTTTAAAGTATGTAGTTAAAAATTAGTTTAAACTTTTTTTGTAGGCTTGGCATTACTTTTAACTTGGCAACACTTATTTATTGCTTATCCGTTTTCTCCATTGTTTTTTGTTTTTTAACGGTACATTTTTTTAAATAAGCAAAAAGTGTTGAAATAAAGCTGTTTTTAATTCCCATTTTTTTTTTTTTTTTTTTTGCAAAAAACCTAATAAGGAATATAATTGTTGTTGACTGGAAATGTTTTAGTTTGATGTTTTCAGTTTTTGCATTTTATATCGATTTTGTTTTTGTAGTTTTTTTTTGGACTATATGTATAAAACATGGACGTCTTGAGCAAAACAAAAAAAGATTTGACTTTTTGCTTGATATTCAAAACAAACTAGTTTTTTTTGTGTTTCTTTTCTATCAATGTAAAAATGATTGACATATTTAGGGCAATATTTTTAAACGCTTTTCAAAAATAAAGCTCCAATTTTTTTCAATGAAGAAGTCAATTATTATTTATTACTTTTAAACACGTGAATTTAGAAAGGATTTACAAATCACGTTTTAAACTTTTTGAAATATTTAAAGTAGGTACATTTTTAAAGCTAAATTTAAGATTTTTAAAACTACTTTTCACTTTAAATGTAATAATGAATATCTTAAGTTTTTTTAACGTGATGTTTTAATTCATCCATTAGTTTAGTTTAGTTTGTATGTTCATAAGGCTCTAGATTGGATCTATGTATATATCCTGAAACATTAAAATTTTTTTATTCAAATAAGAAATAATAATAAACAAAAATTATAAGAATCTCTGTATATATGAATATTTTCAATATTTACTCATTCATTACTGTATTAAAATGATTCATTTAAATTTATTTGTGTGTTTTTTGTCTGTCCGTTTGTTCTGTTTAAGTATCTGGGGGTTTGAGTTGTTTAACGATTGTAATGGAAATCTTTTCGTGCATTGATTCATCAGGCATATTTGCTGTGTTTTTTAAAGCAAACAAAGCAATAGTACTTGAAAAGAATTCGTACACAAGAAAAAAAAAAAAAAAACAGGAATGCACTTATATTTTTAAGATGAAGCGGAAATAGGAGATTTCCGTTAAATTCTTTGAGCAATTTTTTTTTTGTTAAAATTTAATAAAAAAAATTTTTGTTCACATGGCTTTTGGGACACATGTACTTACAAAACGTATGGTGGCAAAATTATTACAATTTAAAATAGTGTTTTTAATAGAAAACTAATTTTAAATAATCTCCAAAAAGAAAAATTTGAAAAATTAATAACAAAAAGGCAGTATAAATTTATTAATATAATTTGTTCACATTATAACCGATATATCGAAATACCTATACATATATACATAAATGTCTTTATTTTGTCGATACTTTTAATTGTATGATGCCCATATATCTAAACACGATACCTTTTTTGTATTGGGTTTTGTATTTCTTGCTACTTATTTTAAGAATTTCCATAAAATTAACAACAAAATAAGCAAACAAAAAAAAAAACACCTGGAAATTAGATACTAACTTGACCTAGCAACTTGTTGGCAATTTGACCCTATTTAAAGGTACCATGAACATAAGTGGTGTGATCTACAGGTTAACGATTTCAATAATAGTTAATTAAAGCCATGAAAATTATATGTTTATAATCAGGTTATACTAAGGCCCCGAGCTCCGGATAATTAAAAAATTTCGATTAATTATAAAACGATATATGTATATCGATATGTTTTTGTTACTCATCCCTACTACATAATTAATAAAATTTGCTGTTATTGTATTGAAAGAAGCTTAAATTTATCACATTTATCAAGCAACGCTTTCAGTTTTCTTTTCTATCAACTAAAGCTTTAAGTTTTCCTTTTTTTAAGAATTTCAAAAATCTATTTTTAACGTTTTATCAATCAAACACAAACATAAATCCCCATGTGCCGTCTTGTGTCCCCATTAGACAATAAGAACAAGCATTGTGGTAAACTGCATTACATACTGCATTTAAAGAACGAAATTTTCTATGTGTGTGTGTGTCTGGTTTTTGCATGGCTGCCTTTATGTTTTTGTCGTGTGTTCCGCTTTTAAATGCCTTTTTGATCTAAATATAAAAATACAAACAGCCAGCCGGGCAATACAGTAAGAAAAGTTTTAATTATTTAAATAATACAGTTTTTGCTTGTATGTATGTATGCAAATGTATGAGAAAATGTGTATTTCCATTTTTTCCCTTTGTTTTATTTATATCTTCTGGTTACGCATAAAAAATAAAAGATGCCAGAGTTTTATGTAGGAAAAGTACGCATCTTGGACCAATAAAGTAATAACGTAATACATACTTACATATGCTAATTACATCGAAAAAGTTTGTACTTGTACTTTGATAAAAAAAAAATAAAATTGGACTGTCGGACATCGTTAAATCGACTCAGGAAGCAATTCTAAGCCGATCGGCATAACTAAACAAATAACACCTCTAACACGTACATGTATATGGTGAGGGGAAAATCGTACTATAACATAAGTATATTGGGAATTTATAAAAATGTAGTATTTGTTTTTAAATATTAAAAAAATTAGTCGGCTTCAAAGGTTAGGTTTTGTGGACAAATTTTGTCGAAAAAAAAATTTTTTAGTGGCAACGCTAGATACAAAATGTGACTGCATAAAAAAATTGCGGTTAAAAGTTGTCTCTGTGGTTAAACATCCATACATACTTATGCGAATACATATTCATATTCATTTTTGTATGGCTGTATTTCCGTATGATTTGTGCTCTATTCCCAATAAGCATTTTGGCTGAAATTCAAGTGGAATTACATTTGAAATCAAGTCACAATTTCCGATTTCCAGTGTTGAATTACACTTGAAACACAGTTGAATTCAATAGCGAATCCAGCAAAATTAACCATTGAATTACAGTCGAACAAAACAGTACCTTTATAGTGTAATTCCAGCCTTGAATAACGGTGTGATTCAAGTTGAACCGAACTTGAATCTGAAAATTTAATTATAAAATCATCATCTTCACCGCCGCCAATGATTTTCCATCAACTCTGTGCCATAAATAACGTATGCTTCAAACAAATTTGTTGTTGTTTTTTAACAAACTTCAAACAGACTGGAAAGAGGATGGATTTTAAATGTAATTCAAGCTTGGATTCACACCGGAATTCCAACATTGGAATTCACAAAAAATTTGTGCTTATTGGGTTTAAGTACTCTGCATTATACTGGTGCATCTTTTTTGGTGCGTTTGTTTGTATCTTTTTTGTTCTCTTAATCCATTTGATTTTGAACTTTGCACATCCCTGTGTTGTTTTGTTTATTTTTACTTTTTGTTGGTTTTAGCGTGTGTGTGTGTATTATCTTCTTTTTTTGTTCTAAAAAGAGTTTATTTTTTTACCTTTATATTGTTGGCTTTGTTGTTAAATGCACTTTTTTAAGGTATTGCAGTAATATCTTTGTTGTTTTTTTTGTCGTTTTTGCTACATGCATGCATCTCATTGAAAATGTCAATTATAAGTAAATGAAATGCGTGCGTTCTTTTGGCATTTAACGTGTTAACGTGAATTTAAAAAGAAAAAAGAAAAATTAAATTTTTAAATGTCACGTGGGATGAGGAAATTTTAAAAAAGAATGAAGAGAAAACCATAGTTTAAATCAAAAATTAGCTTAAGATGTTACATATATGTTTTGTACGTATATTTATTTAAAACCATAAATCTTAACGGAAGAGTAAATAAATCTCTTTTTCATAAACTGGGATCCCTTATGCCTCGTATAAGTACCTGGTAAGCTGTAAATCGAAACGAAACAAACCCGTGTCTTCAAAAATTTCAGTCTCAGTATATCAAAAAAGATTTGTGTACCTCTAAGTTGTATGTAAAACTAATCTAAAATTAATCAAGACGTGGTCTTGTCTCGCCTGGACGTGCAATCAGTAGTCTCGTCTTACCAACCCCAAAAAGTTCTTTCGTATTTATAAAGAGACGAGTTTCTAGACAGCTTGCTCTAAGCGCTGGAGAGTATAGCATAGAAAACGCTTAACAGCCTCTTTAGCTATACCACAGAATCTGAGGAACTGCTAGTAAACGGTGGATTGCTTACATCCCCACTAGAAGTATACAGTTACTTTTTCGCAGTGATAGATAAAACCTTGTCGCCTGCAGACCATTAGGTATCCACAACGTTATATTGTAGGGCTAAGGTGAAGTACAAACGAACATTGGCTCTTTCCATATGCCAATAGATCCCTTGCTTCACCAGTTCGTTCGCCATCTCAATCCTCGCAATACCTTAGTACCCCCAAGAACTCAGTTAATGTTCAATTGTCTTATGGCACAGAGTTTACAAATGGACTCCTTTCATGCTTGACCAATTGAAAAGCAAGTGGATTCGCCTAAATATCGATAACCATATTCAGCTGAGAGTTCTTAGCTTGTAAAAATGTGATTTACAGTGCGAAAACGCTCTAAACAACGTTTTACAAAAATTTTTGCGTAAATCAAAGTCACTTTCATTCAGTTCTTGAACGATTTGAATTTTAAAATGATGGAACTTAAGATCCTTTTTCAAAATTCCATGAATAATCGCT
Organism: Melanophora roralis; assembly: GCA_963583895.1. Lineage (NCBI taxonomy): Eukaryota > Metazoa > Arthropoda > Insecta > Diptera > Rhinophoridae > Melanophora > Melanophora roralis. Next base: position 92,369,709 of record OY757190.1, on the reverse strand, counting down.
CTTTGAGTCCCAGTGAGGCTGCTCTGTTTCGTATAGAAAGTTGCAGATTTTGACGTAAACTGGTTTCAACCGCACAATCGATAATTCCAACGGAGACCTCCGCACCGTTTGATACTTATCGAAATAATCGTATTTAAAAATAAAATTTGCTGAAACACACTTCATGGCCCTTAGAAGCATTAAATGTTATTCTACACTTTTATTTGCGAACACATATTTGAGAGGCAGAGCTAGAAGGAAAATTTGTTTATTTTTAAGCAAAGACATTGAGAACTTTTTTTCAATAAATAGAAATGTACTTGAAGTGTTTTGTTTAATGATGTCTTATCAAATTAGTTTAAAATTTTATGTTTCTTTCCTTCTTCTTCTTTAACTCCCCCATTTTGTTTTAGATTTTGTCGGCAATATTTCTTCCAACACTCTCTTAAGTATGTTTTTAAATTTAATTAGTTCATTGAACCTTCTTCTTTCTGTTTTGCTTTTAATTTCAAATTTAAATCCCAATATAAATGTCTAGAACGTTAAATAACCTAAAAGTAAAAATGTCGTTTTTCATTTTAAGAATGCGCAAGCAATTCTATAAAATACTAAGAACCTACAACAAAAAGAAAAAAAAAGGAATAATGATGGAACATAATCATAAATTTATTTCACACATTATTCTTAATTATGTCAGAATACTTGATGCAAACATTGAAAAAACGTTCATAAAAGTTGGGGTAAAAGTAAAGACTGACTGAATGAATGAATGAATGAATGTTTGGTTGGTTGTTGGTTAAATTGATGTAAGGATTGTCAAAAGTGTAATGTTACATATGTGTTTGCTAAAAAAAATATAACATCTGGCCTTTGGTCGTATTCACATAAAAAAACAAAACACTTGACACACTGTTTTACAAGTAGGTAGTGGAAGCAACAAGTTGTAAAACATTGAGTTCAAATGCAATTGTTTCCTGAATGACATTTGAGACCAGTTCGCTTAAAAAACACCCATTTTTAAATTGTTTACTTTTTGTATTAAATTAAATGAAGTAAACCAACCCCAATTGGTGTTTAAAGACTGAAATAAGAAAATAAAAAGAAAACCCTAAACTGTTTTTAAAATTATTTTTTTTTTTACTTTTTCTATTTGGGTTCCCACTAAATAAAATATAATAATATCGCTAGAAAAAGTGTGGGAAAGGAAAAGAAAAATAATTTTTAATAACCAAAACTATTAGGCAAGAGTAAAGACTTAAACCAATGATTTGCTTTGCGTGCTCCAAGCAATGGAACAAGACCTTTTAAAGGTGAGAAGTTTACAAAAACAGGGTAATGCGAAAGAATTTCCTAAAGTTTTCTTATTTAACACTTCTTAAGTCAATTGGTAAAACATTGGATAAAAAAACATCGACCCCTGGCCTGGAAATGTTATATCGATTCAATGTCCTTCCTGCATGCCTTGCAATCGCTGTTCTCCGCCACCTCCATCCGATAGAAAGGTGCTTGTGGGGTTTCACCTTGTTAAATTCGGGTATTTCTTAGTTTTAGGATTTTCCTTGCCTAATCCTGCCAAAATCTACCTCCAAATTTCTGCCACTTTACGAATACTTGGGAGTCAGAATCTATTCTGAATTTACTAAAGAACCAAGTCGGATTTCGCCAGAATCGCTCATGTGTCCACCAACATTTATTGATTTTAAAAGTGCTTTTGACGCTATTACGGAACGTTTGTTTGAATAGATGAACGTAGAATCAATTTCCAGGCGCTTCGAACATCTGCGATTCTTCTCCGATTTCTGACAAGTTTCGAGCTGTCATTCTTGGTCCTTCCAACGAAGTTTCGGTCGTCCCCTTCTGCATGATCCGTCACTAGTATCGCATTCAAATGACTTCCGAGTTGAATCATCTTTATTCATTCTCACAAAATGACCTAGTTTTCCTAAACGTTGAATTTTGATACGCGTAACTATGTCAATGTCGGCAAACTGCTCAGACAGCTCGAAGTTCAAACGACACCGGTATTCTACGTGAGCGCAGATTGGTCCATATATTTTCCGAAGAATTCTCCTCTCTAACACTCCAAGCACTGCCTCATCTGCAAGTACCCATGCTTCAGAGCCATATATAAACACGAGCAGTATCAGTCTCTTGTAGAGAGTTATTTTTGTCTGTCGGAAGGTGGCTTTGCTCCTTAACTGCTCACTAAGTCCAAAGTAGCAGCTGTTGGCCAATATTGTCTTTTTTTCTCAAATTTGATGTTGTTTGTTAATGGCAGTGCTGAAGTAGATAAAACCGTTGAATATTTCAAAGTTGTAGTTTTCGACTTCCACTGTCTGCCCAAGTCAACTGGACGTCTTGTGCGTTAATACCGTTAACTTGGTTTTATCTGCATTTACTTCCAGACGCCAGAGTAAGTGTTTCTTTTTTGACTTTTTCAAAAGGAGGAAGTTACTATTTGCAATGTTAGCCCCATGATGTTGATATCAAGACGCAGTACGTCAACTCTTAAATGCGACTAAGGAAAGACTAGTCAACCTCCTCTTGTCTTCCGCAGCTTGTCTTCAAAGATAATAAGCAAATAAATATAAAACACCTTGTCTTAACAGCTTTCGACTATGACCTGCAAATCAACTTAGCAAAAAAAGTATATGACCGAAAGAGGCAATCCTACAACGGTCTTGGAACTAAACAACCTAAAGTCTTTTGCCTTATTCAAAGATAATATACCACCTGATAGTGGCGTTACATGTGACGTTTCTATCAAAATTTACACAATTTTCGAAGATTTAACGTATTACCCACCAAAACTAAGATCAACATCTGCAACGTCTGTAATAAATCTTTTTTTCTTTGTCTCTTCTTTCTTGAATGGCTCTCCACAACCTTAGGTTAGGTCTTTAGTCGTGATACGATTAATTTCCAGACGCCTCGATCTTCTGCACTTTTTCTTCAATTTCGGATATTCCCATCTGTTAGATTTAGTAAGACCTAACCTTTCCAACGGAGCTTTGGTCGTCCCATTTTCGCATACCTTCTATTCATTCTTCTGGGCCTCACGATTACAAAAGAAGTAAATTTTTTAAAGAAACCGCCAAAGACATGAAGCAACTGAAATGCAGTATGGTAAACCGAAACATGTGGGGATTCCATGTTCCCGAAGGAAAGAAAGAGGATTTCCATCATTCTGCCTATTGTTTCAGTATTTCATAGGGCCTGTGGGTAGTCTTCGCCTTAACTTAGTCCTTGCTGCAACAAAAGGTTTTGGGTTTGTCAGTGGACCTGCTGTTGTTCAGCTCTAATGGTCCAACAGTTTTTTTCCGATTACCCCATAATGTCTAGGCTTATTCTAAGTAATCATTAATCAACTTCTGGCATTGGAATATTATCCTAGATTTGCAGCTCCCGAACATAATTGGTCTTATTGATCTTTGGCTATTCGTACAGATGTTAACGTCTGAGTGAGCCCTGAACCAGGACATTCCGTAATTGCTTGGAAGATGAAAGTAAGTCTTGGTCTGCAGGTTTTCAACAAGGTACTGGACTTTCCTTCGTATAACGTTTCTTTGGGCATCTGCTCCAGATCTGGTATCAACGCAGTGCGGTTAGCCTGGAACTTCACTTAAGGTATGCGATTGGGCAAGTATACTTTCCCTTTTAGCTCTTTAGTGTCTCATTTCTCGTTTTGCCGCAAGGGCCTTCTTGTAGTTTACGCGTGGACATTTAAAATCATTTTAAATTTCCTCATTGGAGTGGTCCTAATTGTCCGGCACTTTTGTTGTTTTGCAGGACTAATAATTTTGAAAAATTTCCTTTCATTTGTCTATTATATTTACAAGAAAAAAACTTTATTCCGTCTGTCTTCTAAGATATTAAATTTGTTTTATAAAAGTACATGCTACCAACTCACTAACCATGCTAAAATGTAATAACTTTACCCTTTTTTCCCCTAAACTAATCCTCATTTTAATTAAATGCTTGCTGCTAGTTAAGGCAAACGTGTTATCAAATTTTATCTGTTTAATGCTTTTAATCTTTAATTTTCAACTTGTTACAACTAAAAACTAAAAAAATGTTTAATTTATTTTCCTTATTTCTACTTCCGTCTTGTCATTTGTAATTTTAATTTAATCCTGCTTCTTAATTCACTACTGTTTCAACCTGTAGATATATTTGATACACATTTCTTGTTTTTCGTCTCACTATCAAATCATCTTCTTTTAAATACTTTGTTTTATTTAAAATAGACAGACGACCCTTTTTTGGGTTATTTATTTTACATTAATGATGGGCCTGCCTGTCCGTTGGAAAGAAGGACGACCAGCTGCATTTTGGTTTTTGAATGTTACATTGTTTTATATTTAAATGCTAAATGCATATGAACATGTCATGAAATTTGTGGTCATGATATATTATACTTTAAGATTTTATTCGATTAAATTAAAAAGAAAAAAAAAACTAAAACAAAACTCATGAATTTTTACGCTTTATAAACAGAGCAAAAGAAAAGTGTAAAATTGAACAGGGGTACGTAAGAACAAGTGTTATTTTGAATTAAAAAAAAGAGGCAAAATATTTGAAAATTTAATTTTAATTGTATTATCATTTTGAATTGGTCAGAAGGATTCAAAAGAAAAAAAGTTCTTTGTAAATTTTTTAGTTTTAGGCCAAGGACTAAGCTGTCTTCCCAATAAGTGTTGCAATTACATTCGCAAACCTTTGGCACAGGGCCTTAAAAAATCTTCCTAATTTTGATTGAATATTGGCACAGGGTGTCTGGTAGCAAATTTAAATTTTTAAATACGATTTTTTTAAAAACTAATAAACTATGCGGAGGCAGGGTGCGCCGTTGGAATTATCGATTAAGCTGATAAGTCAGGTATGTACGAGGTCGCAGTGGTCCAGTGAGCATCGCGCGTTCGCTGTGGAAACATTTTTTAAGGGTAATGATTCTTACGTAATTGCTCGTCAACAATTTTGTTTAAAGTTCGGTATTCGGTGAATACGTGATGGACCAAGTGTAAATTTAATTCGTTTGTGGGTGCAGAGATTCTGCGGAACTGCTTAGGCTATGAATGTCCCACAGTCAGGACCCACTCGATCATTACAGTTAGCCTTAGCTCTCACTTGAAGAAGTCAATTCTACGTAAAATAACCCAAATTGGGGAAAAATCAATATTTGTTTATTAAAAAAATCGATAAATTTACGTTTTTGCAAGTTTTGGTAAAAAAGTCACACCCGTCACATTTTGCAAAAGGTTTTTCTTTAAGCAAAAATTGTTTTTTGTAGAAACAATGAATCAAATATGATTAAAAGTTCTTAAAACTGCATTTAAAATCTAAAATATTTAACCCGTTCTTAAGAATACTTTATACAACTCGATCTTTGAGCCTAAATTTTCTTAAATTCAAATTTATAAGGTCACACCCGTCACAGTCTTTAAGCAGAAATTATGTTCTTTCAGTGTCTACTTTTCTTTAGAATACTTTACACAACTCGATCTTAGAACCTAAATTTTATTTAATTCAATTTAAAAGGTCACACCCGACACAGTCTTTAAGCAGAAATTATGTCCTTTCAGTGTCTGCCTACTATTAATCGCTTGAAAACCATAGCCAAATTGAAATTTTGAACTGTTTGAGTTATAAGCAAAAATGTAAGCAAAATCGCCACACCCGTCACAATGGAATTATCCAGTATTAGTTCGGGAAATTACATTACCTTTGAATAACCACCAAGAATATCCAAAATGAGTATATGGTCGCTTGTAGGCGTTTTGCCGCAAGTGCTTCCTGCCTTGTAGCTTTTGTGGGTTTTAATTGGTTGGACTACGAAAAATTCGTCGTCCGTCCCAGTTGTGTTTCTAACATAAGCCGTAAGAAGAAAAACAACCTGTCAGAATACTTAAATGTCCTGATTTCTTTGTACAAAGAGGTAACGGGAAATGATGGACTGAAATCGTTCTATTTCTAGAAAGCAGCAGCTAAAAGTGGTCTAAAGCCAAAGGAAAACACAAGGCTACAATTACACCTGATGACGTAACTTTAGCTCTGGCAGACTTTGCCTCTGGCACTCTTTTCACAACATCTAAGTCAAGCGTCATTACTAAAAGACCTCAACTTTTAAATTCTTACATCATTTTAATATTAATGAGTCCAATAAATTTTTAAAAGTTAAAATTCGAAATAACCGAAATCGATTTCCTTAACATTTTAATTAACACTTTTTGCCGTAGGAACCCTGTAGATTAGGGGCTGTTTTTTTTCATCTCACTATCACAAGCAGGTGCATTTTTCTTTCAACTCTCTTGTTGATATTTATTATGTTTGTTGTTGTAAAATATATATTCAAACAAAAGGGGCGATTTCTTTTTTTTTAAGGGGTCTTTTTTCATCCACATGTGAGTTTTTTTGTTTGGATTTTTTTAATTTCAAACTGAGGTTGCACGCGCTTCTTATAATCGTCAAACAATCATACACTCTTTTCAAAACAACTTAACAACCAGCCATCCATCCATCCAACCAACCATTTATTCATCCACCAACATCAATTTAATTTGCTTTAAGGTAAGAAAAAACGGGCCATCTGTCCCTTTTGTTTATTCTTTCTGCGTTTTAAGACAAGTACCCACCTTTAGCTTCTACTCCACGTGTTGTTCGACTGATCGTAATCTTTTTTATACCCTTCACATAGTGATAGGGTATATATCACTTTGTCATTCCGTTTGTAATTTCTTTATTATTCATTTGCGACCCCATAAAGTATATATATTCTGGATCCTTATAGATAGGGAAGTTGAAATAGCCATGTCCGTCTGTCCGTCTGTCTGTCTGTCTGTCTGTCTGTCTGTCCGTCTGTTGAAATCAAGTTTCCGGAGTCAGATAAAAAGATACAGATCAGTAAATGGTGTCAAACGATTACAAATATCCCGCTAACAATCGCTATTTAAAATCAGCAAAATCGGTTCACTATTGACCGAGATATAAGCGAAAACCCAGAGTAACCCATTTTTTTTAGGACAAAATCCGTGCATATATCCCTATATATCTCAGTAAGTATAATCACTTTTGCCACAAAACTTGGCACGGATACTCCTAAAGAAAGGACCTAAATAATGGAAAAAGTTTTTTCCGATAGGACCAGGGGAAGGGGTATTTTTCCTACAATTGCACAAATTTGGTGAAATATTTTATGCGTTATATCTCGTAAACTATAACAGCTATCGACTTAAAATGTTTTACAAAAATTAATTGTACCCTAAGGGCTACACTTTAAAAAAAAATTTTTTTGAGTGGGGGCAAAAAAAGGGGTAGCTCCTATACAAATTAATGATTTGTATGAAATTTCCGATACGCTATATCTCGGAAACTATAAATGACATCGAAATGAAATGTTCTACATAAAGTAATTGGGCAATAAGGGCTACGCCTTAGAGAAAAAATTTTTTGGGTGGGGGCAAAAAAAGGGGTAGCTCCCATACAAATTAACGATTTTTATGAAATACCGATACGCTATATCTCGGAAAGTATAAAAGATATCGAAATGAAATGTTCTACAAAAAGTAATTGGGCAGGAATGCCTACGCTCTAAAGAAAAAATTTTTTGAGTGGGGGCAAAAAAAGGGGTAGCTCCCATACAAATCGACAATTATCATAAAATATTCGATACGCTATATCTCGGAAACTATAAAAGATATCGAAATGAAATGTTCTGCAAAAAGTAATTGGGCAATAAGGGCTACGCCTTAAAGAAAAATTTTTTTGAGAGGGGGCAAAAAAAGGGGTAGCTCCCATACAAATTAACGATTTTTATGAAATACCGATACGCTATATCTCGGAAAGTATAAAAGATATCGAAATGAAATGTTCTACAAAAAGTAATTGGGCAGGAATGCCTACACTCTAAAGAAAAAATTTTTTGAGTGGGGGCAAAAAAAGGGGTAGCTCCTATACAAATTAACGATTTTTATGAAATACCGATACGCTATATCTCGGAAAGTATAAAAGATATCGAAATGAAATGTTCTACAAAAAGTAATTGGGCAGGAATGCCTACACTCTAAAGAAAAAATTTTTTGAGTGGGGGCAAAAAAAGGGGTAGCTCCTATACAAATTAACGATTTTTATGAAATACCGATACGCTATATCTCGGAAAGTATAAAAGATATCGAAATGAAATGTTCTAAAAAAGTAATTGGGCAGGAATACCTACGCTCTAAAGAAAAAATTTTTTGAGTGGGGGCAAAAAAAGGGGTAGCTCCTATACAAATTAACGATTTTTATGAAATACCGATACGCTATATCTCGGAAAGTATAAAAGATATCGAAATGAAATGTTCTACAAAAAGTAATTGGGCAGGAATGCCTACACTCTAAAGAAAAAATTTTTTGAGTGGGGGCAAAAAAAGGGGTAGGTCCCATACAAATCGACCATTATTATAAAATATTCGATACGCTATATCTCGGAAACTATAAAAGATATCGAAATGAAATATTCTACAAAAATTTATTGTACCCTAAGGGCTACACTCTAAAAAAAAAAAATTTTTGAGTGGGGGCAAAAAAAGGGGTAGCTCCCATACAAATTATTGATTTGTATGAAATTTCCGATACGCTATATCTCGGAAACTATAACAGATATTGAAATGAAATGTTCTACATAAAGTAATTGGGCAATAAGGGCTACGCCTTAAAGAAAAATTTTTTTGAGAGGGGGCAAAAAAAGGGGTAGCTCCCATACAAATTAACGATTTTTATGAAATACCGATACGCTATATCTCGGAAAGTATAAAAGATATCGAAATGAAATGTTCTAAAAAAGTAATTGGGCAGGAATACCTACGCTCTAAAGAAAAAATTTTTTGAGTGGGGGCAAAAAAAGGGGTAGCTCCTATACAAATTAACGATTTTTATGAAATACCGATACGCTATATCTCGGAAAGTATAAAAGATATCGAAATGAAATGTTCTACAAAAAGTAATTGGGCAGGAATGCCTACACTCTAAAGAAAAAATTTTTTGAGTGGGGGCAAAAAAAGGGGTAGGTCCCATACAAATCGACCATTATTATAAAATATTCGATACGCTATATCTCGGAAACTATAAAAGATATCGAAATGAAATATTCTACAAAAATTTATTGTACCCTAAGGGCTACACTCTAAAAAAAAAAAATTTTTGAGTGGGGGCAAAAAAAGGGGTAGCTCCCATACAAATTATTGATTTGTATGAAATTTCCGATACGCTATATCTCGGAAACTATAACAGATATTGAAATGAAATGTTCTACATAAAGTAATTGGGCAATAAGGGCTATGCCTTAAAGAAAAAATTTTTTGGGTGGGGGCAAAAAAAGGGGTAGCTCCCATACAAATTAACGATTTTTAGGAAATACCGATACGCTATATCTCGGAAAGTATAAAAGATATCGAAATTAAATGTTCTACAAAAAGTAATTGGGCAGGAATGCCTACGCTCTAAAGAAAAAAATTTTTGAGTGGGGGCAAAAAAAGGGGTAGCTTCCATACAATTTAACAATTTTTATAAAATATTCGATACGAAACTATAAAAGATATCGAAATGAAATGTTTTACAAAAAGTAATTGGGCAATAAGGCCTATGCTTTGAAGAAAAATTTTTTTGAGTGGGGGCAAAAAAAGGGGTAGCTCCCATACAAATCGACAATTATAAAATATTCGATACGCTATATCTCGGAAACTATAAAAGATATCGAAATGAAATGTTCTGCAAAAAGTAATTGGGCAATAAGGCCTATGCTTTAAAGAAAAAAATTTTTGAGTGGGGGCAAAAAAAGGGGGTAGCTCCCATACATATTAACAATTTTTGTTAAATTTTCGATATGCTATATCTTGGAAACTATAACAGATATCGAAATCAAATGTTCTACAAAAAGTGATTGGACATCAAGGGCTACGCTCTGAAGAAAAACATTTTCGGATGGGGGGGTGAAGCAGGGGTAGCTCCCATACAAATTAACAATTTTTATAAAATTTTCGATACGCTACTTCTGGAAAACTATTACAGCTATCGACTTCGAATATTCTACAAAAAGTAATAATCAAATAATTCATACATTTTGGAGAAGAGCAGGGGGACTAGAACATTAAATAAGCTTTATTAACCTTTAAATATGAATAATGTCGAAAACTTTTAAAACTCTTGACCTCAAACTTTCCTCATCTATTTATATTATTCATACGAACGTTAAAATTTTGTATATTTTTCTATGGACTTTAAAACTTGCACAAGGTTTTTTATTATATTATTTGCAGTACAAAATTACTCGGCTGGGTATATTTAAAGACCAATGTGAAGGGTATATAAGATTCGGCACAGCCGAATATAGCGCTCTTACTTGTTTTTCTTTCTTTCTTGTTTAAATAAAAAAACTTGTTGCAGTTTCTTTATGCTTTAATGGATCTACATATGTATGAACAAGAAGAAAAAAAAGGAAACAACCCTTAAGATTTCTGTTTCTGTTTTTTGGTTAAAATTGCATCTGTTTTTTGGAAATGTTTAACTTTTATTATTGGTTGAAGTGTGTATCTTTTGCATGTTGAGATTTTAATTCCTTGTTATTAAAAAAAATTTTTATTTTTTTCTTGAAGATATCGTTTCGTTTTTTTTTTTCAAATAAGAAACCCAGCTGCTGTTGCTTCTTCCCTCTTTCATTCACTCCCGTAATAATAATTTCAAATGTTTATACCAAAACGAAGAAAATATTGAATTTCATTTTCGATATTTTGGCAGTATTTATAGGGAAACAAGCTGCTGTTTAGCAATTAGTTTTAAATAGGATCAACTTCGAACAACACATGGCGCAAGAAAACAACAGGAGTAAGATTTTTAAGAGATTCTTAGCGAAGCTAAAAAGAGTGAGTACCATAGAATTAAACTACTAATCATTTCAAGTGATGACAGAGTTTTAGAGTTGTGTGAAGAGGGTTGAAAATGATTTTTTTTTAATTTTGAGATGACATCTTCTTAAACGAAATGTGCCTTGTGGTTAAAGGTTAAGATCATGATTAAAATAATGCTCTAAACACAACTGGGACGAACGACGCATTTTGCACTACGCGACGAATTCGTTTGTTGAAATTCGTTGCGTAAATTTGTCAGCTGAAACACATTTAAAACGAATAAAACAGCTGACATAGAGTGACCATATTTAATTAAAAAAAACTATTTAAAAATATAAATATAACATTAAAAATACATTAATTGTATTATAAGCAACAAATAAAAAGTGAAAATAATTCTTAAAGTATAAAGTAACATTATTTAATAACAACAAAAAAATTAAAGGAAAAATCGTCACTCAATGTCAAATTATTCGTCGGCGTAAGAAAAAAAAAATTCGTTACGCATGACGAATTTTATCCGGCGTCCTGTTTGTGATTTCATATTCACAAATGTGTTTTATTTTTTAAGACGAATATTCGCAACGAAAAATTCGTCGTTCGTCCCAGTTGTGCTTAGAGCATTAAACATAAATCCAAAAATCAAATAAAGGCCGACGCGTCGGGAACGTAGGGAAGTGTATAACCTTAGTTGGCGCTTGACCTATAGTCTTATCTGAAATCAAGGAAATACACTTTTCTCGGGACTTTTCCTGCCTTGTTTGCTTAAAGAGTTGATTAAGAGATTGTGTTAGTGATATTAATGGATTTTAAATAATCTGTTATCTCTTGGGATCTGTAACAGTCAGAAGGTGGGTTGGATTACTTTGGTTAAACTAGCTGATCCTTAGGGTCCTGAGAGTAACCCAAAAAGCAGAACGATAACTCGGTGACTATAGTTTAATTAACTCGACGTAATAAACTCCACACTCTCTTGGCAAATGCTAAAAGGGATGTTTTACCAACCCAAGATATTTTTTACAGGTTTTGGAAAATTTAAAACTCGAATAGTTTTTTCTGGAGCGCATGAGCGCCGGACAGTGCAGGTATATTGCAGAGACTGTAATCATCGTTGGCAAGTCTTGTTATTATCCCCAATGGAAGTTAGAAGGAGCATTTGAAGCTTCTCTAAAAAGATAGTAGAAGCCTTCTGGCCTGGGTTAAAAAATTTCTTTACTCTAAACGGAGTGCCTTTCATAGAGCACAAACGTACGCTTTTCATAGGCCAATTGTTATCCTGCCTTGGCAGTTTATTCGTCATCTCATGTGTCCTCGAATCCAGTAAATGTGCCCTTGTCTCACGGCATATAGTTTGCCAACATTTAAGGAGGAGGTAAGGCTTGCAAACATTACAGTATTCGCCACCTGATTTTCAAAAAACATCTTCAAAGGAAGCATAAGCTCCTCTGTTTTAATATCTGTGCAGCAATAGAAGTTCGCTCCTTCTTTGATCATTGCAAATTGTCTATACCACAGTCAACCCAGACCATCAAAGATTGATCTTAGTAATTTATAAGTTTTTGTACCTTTTGCCTGTATCCACGGCTAATTTAGAGTGAAATTAATAGAACTGAAGTACTTGTTGATTTTGTAGAAAATGTAGGATTTTAAGTCTTGGAACAAAAATATTTCTTTTGATACTGGTATCAAAGCAGAACCTATTGCCTGCAATTTAATTTGTTTGCACTACATCAGCTTCAAAGGTGTCTTCTTTTTGGGTTTTGTTAAAGTTTTCGCATATCACTTGCCCTGCTATGTTGAGAAATTAAATCTGGCTGCACAGCCATTGACACAGACAGGCAGAATCTTTTGCAAAAAACCTTAAACAAGTTGTGATAGTCAAAGAGGAGAAGAAGAAGAAGAAGGAGTTGCAATAGCTGATTAACCTTTGTAACTCTGTTCGGCAGCAATAAGACAAAAGTTGAAGACTGTAATTGATGATAAGGAGAATGAATAAATTATATTATTCTATAACCCACTTCACCAGCATTTGTGATTTTTTCATTAGGACTACGTTGACACTTTAGGACTGCTCTTGCAAAAGAATAAAGGCTTCATTTTTATTAAGAATTTTAGATCATTAAAGTTGGAAGTTCAATTCAAACCTGAAATTAAGGCCTCACTTTATTCTACACTTAAGTTTTCCAGAATATGGTCGTTGCATTATGGATATGTTTTTATTTCAGTAGGTTTAAAACCTAGACTCCTCTAGACAAGGTTTGGTTAGGTTAGGTTGAATTAGGTTGGGTTAGGTTAGGTTAGGTTAGGTTAGGTTAGGTTAGGTTAGGTTAGGTAAGGTTAGATTGGGTAGAACAGGCAGCCGTTTAAAGGAATGGATACAGCTCACTTGAGTCTGCTTATTCGGCCCCTTTGTGATACCCGTAGGAAAAGATAGAAATAGAAGTAAAGCTTAAGTGCAGATAACAATAAAAAAAGAAAAAAAAAAAGGATGAAAGACCTCCATTCTAGTAGACTTGCGAACTTACTATTCTACCGATTTAAACTTTGTCTTATCTATAGTAATAAGCTGCCGCGGATTCTGCTAAGGGTTTTGAGGAGTAAAAGGTGTTAAGTTTTAAACAAAGTTTGTGGAAACATAATGAAAACTTTAATGCTTCAAATACATTCAAGAGTGAGGGAATAACTATTCTCTTCTTCTTGGATTCGTAAAGACTGAACCTAAAGATTTCATCATCTTTCTTTAAAATTGATCAATTATGAACCACCATTATTGATAATGATTCTTGCAAAGAGTAAAAGTATATATGTATGTGACGCTTTGTGAAAGCCTGTCATTTAATTTTTAAGAATATTTCATGTAAATGCCTTACGCCGATACGCTGTAGATGGTCCGTTCACGAGCTCCAATTTTGCCATACTTTTTCCAGCACTTTGGCCGGTATATTGCCAATGACAGCTGTACTTATATCTTTTAAAGCTGGAATTGAGGCAAGTTTGTCCTTGTACACGTGAGAATTAAAGTATCTCCCCCAAAAAATATTCTAGTGGGTTAAAATCGCATGAGCTCCACAGACAATGGGATGTTTTAAAACGTGCCACTAGGCTTAACTAACACCGATTTTAGCAAAAGCATTCGGTAAGCATTACATGGTACGTTGCGATTTTCATCGTTTTTAAAGAAGTACGCTACAATGATGCCGCTGTTTAGTAAACAGCACCAAACAGTGTATTTTGCAGCATGCATTGGCAACTTTTAAACTGCCTACGACTGCTCTTTTTTTCACCAAATTCGGAAATTATGTTTGTTAACGTAGCTTTTAATTCAAAACTTTGCTTTGTTGCCAAAGACGATTTTTTATGGAAAAAGGAATTTATATGTCTCCCACATATTACAAATTTTAAAAAATTAAATTAAAAAAATTTCAAGTTTCGTCTACTCATGGTAAAATTGCCAACCTTATGGAGCATATTTGGGATTGCCATACGCGTTGAATTTTAAAAACTTAAACTGAAAAGCAAAATTGCTAAAACAAAATTCCCGTTAGCCTTAGAAGTAGTCTGGTCTATAATCCATAACAATATTAAACTTTATTTATTACAATACAAAGAACTACAAAATGTCTTTGAACAAACTTAAATCATAAAATTTATTTCACTTTAAATCTTCTTTTTACATATGTTATTCCGTTTGCGTTAATATAAATCTTAAATAAACATTCTTAAATTGTTGCCACCCCTAAATAGTTTTCATTTAGTTCCTTTCCCCCCTTTCTTCTTTTCAAACATTTATATAATAGAAAAACTATAGAAGCCATTGACCTTAAGAATTATTTAATATTTTTTTCTTCTTCTTCCTTTCATTCACCAAACCATCCCCCCTAAATTAACTTTGCCTTCAAGTTTAGTTCTTTAGTCCAAAACAAACTAATAAAACAACAATAAAAAAAGCGAAAAAAAATGGTAAAAATACTAAAAACTTAATTGTTGATTATTTCCTTTAACCATCACAACGATTTCAAACCACTTTTAAAACTTTTCGTTTAACTTTAATTTTTCAAACATTTCACTTTAATGGTCTCACGCTAAGCTTTCTTGTGGTCTACCTAAAAACATAATATTAAAATGAAGGGTTTCCCTATGTGGCCTACTATAGTTTAACAATTTAAATACTTGATGGGTGAAGAAGGATGGTAGGGAAACAATAAATGAAGAAGAAGCAGCACTTTAACCTCAAACTTTATGCGATTCATTAGAGTAGAAAAAATTTATTATGATTTGCGCCACATTTCTTTTTATTATACCCTTCACATAAGTGATGAGGGTATATACATATAAGTTCATCATACCGTTTGTAATTTCTTTAATATCCTTTTGCGGCCCCATAAAGTATATATTTTCTTGGTCCTTATAGATAGGAAAGTTGATTTAGCGATGTCCGTTTGCCCGTCTGTCCGTGTTATGGTTAAAATCATCTTCTTAAAGTCCCCTGATGTCGCATAGACCCACCCGTAAGTGTTATTAAACTATCAGAAATATATGCGAGCAAATCGTAAATCCAGCAAAATCCCCCGATAACTGACCGAGATATAAGCCAAAAACCAAGACTTCTTCTGCTTATTTTATTAAAGATTGTATATAAAAACCTTAATAACTGCCCCGGAGCTGCCTCTACACGGGTGCAATGTGAAAACGACTTCTATCGATTTTCCCCCACAAACATTCTATCTCCGCCCCCTAACAGAGCTGCCATACAAAGTTCAATTTTTTTTAAATCGCTTCCACAGCTTTCTCGATGCTCCTACAAAGGTCAAATGTAAGACCGAAAGGGTTGCCATACAAAATTTGAAAAAAAATCTTTATACCCGATCAACTTCCCCGGAGTCGCCGTTAGAGGAATAAAATGTATCCAGACCCTCCTTAGTTTTCCCTCCCAAACATATTCCTAGAACGTATTTACCTCCTACATTTATCACCTAAGGGGGCTGCCATACTAAGTTTACAAAAATTATGTAAAAACGCCCATACCTTTCCAATCGTCACCTTAAGGAAATAAAGGGTACGACCGACCCCCAATAGTTTCGCCTCCCAAACATATTCATAGAATATACTTACCCCTATCTCCATCACCTAAGGGGGTTCCCATACAAAATTTACAAAAATTATGTAACAACGCCCGTACCTTTCCAATCGTCACCTTAAAGAAATAAAGTGTACGACCGATCCCCAATAGTTTCCCCTCGCAAACATATTCCTAGAACATACTTTCCCCTCTATCTTCATTACCTAAGAGGGTTTCCATACAAAATTTTCAAAAATTATGTAAAAACGCCCATACCTTCCCCAGAGTCGGCCTAAGTGAAATAAATTGTACGACCAACCCCCATTTTGCCCTCCTAAACATATTCCTAGAACATACGTTCCCCTCTATCTTCATCACCTCTGGGGGTCCCCATACAAAGTTTGCAAAAATTATGTAAAAACGCCCAAACCTTCCCCAGAGTCGGCCTAAGAAAAAAAAGTGTTCGACCGACCTACAATAGTTTTTCCTACCAAAGATATTCCTAGAACATATCCCCTATTTTCATCGCCTAAAAGGGCTCCCAGACAAAGTTTGGGAAATTGTAATAAATCTACCTTACAGCTTCCAGGGTGCCCGTGAAGAGGTCAAAAGTAGGATTGACCCCAACTCATTATTTCTTACAAACATTTTTCTAGAACATGTTTACCCTCTATCTTCAGCCCCTAAGGGGGTTGCCATATAAAATTTGAAGAAATTAGTGTAAAAACCCTTAACAGGCTGTGATGAGTATAAAAGATTCCGTACAGCCGAATGTAGCGTTCTTATTTGTTTTATTTTATTCTTTTTTGTGAAATAAAAACAACATTTAAATGTAATAAATAAAGGAGGAGTAAAAGTTTCTCCTTATCATATTATCACTCGGTTCACATACATATGTTTATGCACATATTTACATACATTTAGACACTATGCCAGTCAATTGCCTTCTGTTTTATTGAAGAAGCTTAACGTTGTGGGTAGGGTAGACAACGTTTAAATTACAAATTCAAATTTTTAGCAATAAAATGTTAATAATAAACGCTTTTATTATTTTTATAATATAAATTAGCTGTAAAAGTCATAAATTTTATGGTAATACATGAACTTGCATGCATATCATCACACATATGTTTGTAAAATATGGGGGAGTATGTTTTAGGGCCAGGGGCTTTAGATTTAGTTTTGTTAAAGTTTGTGGTTGTAATTTGTAACTTCCGAATTAGTTTTCTTTTAGTGTGGTTGGTTTGATGGAAATTATCTTGCTTTTACTGAAATTTTATTATTTAATTTTATTTTAGTATTTTATTATTTTTTTGAAAGGAAACGTAAGAGAAAGAGCTCTTGTTGGGGTTGGCGGATTGTTTTTAGGGTGGCTAAATAATAATATTTTAAGGCGAATTAATTTGATAATTTTATAATTTCAAGGTTTCTTTGTTTATTTAATGAAAAAAAAAAAACAAAAAATGACTCACTTTTTGTTTTATTATTAATAAGAAAACAAAAACTCAAGATTAGTTTGCTTGAATTATAACTTTAGGTTTGAAAAAAAAGAACCAACAACAACAACAATAAATGAACTTGTAACACTTCGTACAAAGACTTACTGATTAAGAGTCGACTGGAAAAATACAAAAAGCCTATAAACACTTGCTAATTTTTGTTTTTCTTAAGATTATTCTTCTAATGTTCTGATTAGAGTTTGTTTTATATTAAATTTTTTTTCAATGGTCTTTAGTACCCTCATAATCACATTTAATAAAAAAAAAATTTAACAAAAGGTTGCATATTGGGTGTATAATTTCAAAATTACGCTTTTTTATAATTTTAGTTTTTATTTTGAGACATTTTTACATTGTAAACTAACTTGAAGTTTTGCCGATTGGGGTATCCTTTGACCTATTTGCCTCTTTCTGGCAACATATGGATTTTGCGCCCAAATAACTTTTCGTCTTTTCAACTAATATTTGCTGCCCTGTTCTGAAGTGAATTGTGTTCCAAATAAAGCTTTCTGCATTAATCAAAATAAAAAATATATCGGTCGGAGTAAGGTCTCAAGTCCAACTGCGGACTAACAATAAGTATCCAAACTTAAAACTAAATTTTAATCCAGCCAGTGTCCGACGAAAATCTAAGTTCTTAAATTGAAATATACAACAATTCCAATGGTTTTATTTAAGGGCAATAGTATGCCTGCCAAAATGTTAGATATTTCGATCGAGTGAATTTTGATGTGTTTCCAGCTTGTTTAAATACTTGTCCACACAACATAACTTGGATCTTCTAGATCCTTAAGGATGTTTCAGTTATCATTCGTAAGATTAGAAATTAAAATTTGGGTTAGAGGTTTTGCAGAAGATGTCCTTACAGGCACTAGGGACCCAAAAAGTCTATGTAAAAGCTTTGGCCAGTTCAACCTGACCTACAGTCCAAAAGTTTCAAGTTAAATTTTTTGAAATCATAACTGGTTTATTTTTTTAAACATTCTTGGGGAGTTTTTATCCCCTTGATAGCTTAGAACGAACATTTTATCAAAAATTAAATAATTCCGTAATGAGCCGAGTGTAATGTACTTTTCGAATCCAGTTACGGTTTCTATTCGGTACTACTAAAAAAAATGTCGTTGATGGATACATCTTTTACTAGAATTTGAATACGGGAATTATATTCATATTCCAGCTTAGACCAAAGTTGACCACATACAACCCTATGTTCTCTAATTCTCATTCTATTTAAATAGTTTATGGCTTGTTTTTAAACATTGTGCCTTCAAGTGTCTGCACAAGTATTTTACCCAAATTTTAACACCTTAATGAACTCATCATAGGTGACTTCTTACCATAACATCAAAGTAGCAAAATGCTGACATTTTTAAACCCAGCGACCAGTTTGGGTGCTGACGACTAAGCATAGACTCGTATTATTTCGTTAGTTGAACGACTTACAATTCTCATTAAGTTTGACTGGGGGTGACTTTAAGGGTTTTACGTGATACCTGCCATGCTGGCAATAACTCACGGTGCTCTCAACACTGGTGGATACAAAGCGTCCACCAGCGCCCCCAGAATGGCTCACCCAACCACCCAGGTACCAATTCTGTGCTATGACTCTGTGTAGCCACAACAGACCCCTTAGTGAGGAGTTGGGCTATCTAAACCAGAACTGCGTTTCTAGTTTTGATCTCGATTCTTTATAATCAAAACAGATCCGCGCCGACAAGACACCTCTCCACACACTTGTGAAACAGCACCCAACCTTAAGCAAGAAAGATTATGATTATCATGTCGCACCCAACACGAATGCGACACCAAGCTCTGTTAGAAGGATCTTTTCTCATCTAGACAAATCAATTACTCCACTATCATCAATGCTTCATAATCCTCTCACCGCTAGTCAGGACCGAGTCACGCACATGCTTCAACATACCAATGCCGGCCTTCTCATTATTTGCTACTACTTTGACGGTATCTTATTTTAGATCCTAGCGTCCCCAGCCGTAGCCAATTTTCCTATTCACCTACTTCCAAACACACTTACACCTTTTCAGCTAATAGCCTACTTCAACAGTTGCTTATGTGCCTGGGTAGACCCACCAAAACTAAAAACTCTTTCTTGTGAACCTTAAGTTCATATAAGACCGCTTACGCGGTCACTCTGAGACCCGTACAGGACGGACCCCAGCATATCAAATTTCGTTCTACAGTTGCCCCGCTTGGGGATAACCACAGCCACCACGTGAACTCCCGAAGGAGACCTCACCATTAATTAATTCATGCACTGGTAAGCACATGGGGCCAACTGATTCCCGAGGTACCAGATAGGACTCTGGTAAGCCTCGGAAATCTACTTCCGCTTCATTCCTACCAATTTCTAATTTACATAGTAAAGGTGTTGGTACCCTTTTAACCCTGTACTGCTGTGCCACTTAATGGTGATGAACAGCGCAACAAGGACAACTTGCCTCAAGCCAGACCAGTGAATCACTTGATCACATTTAGCTCAAGACAGATTGTTTTCGTCTCAGCCATGTCTGTTGGGCTTTCGGGAATTATTCCGAAAGTTGCCCGGTTGATACCGCTAGGAGGTAGACTTAGGCACTTGCGTTTTACACTTATCAACCAACTGGGGGCGAGTAGCTTGCCGCATATCGATATAATTACCCGAGCCGGAGCTAAATCAGCCACCCACTTAAAGCTTTTCGATTGAGTCCGAACAACTTAATTCGAACATAAATCATTTAAAAACGTATATCTGGCCACTATGTTCTCCTATTGGCGTCATACCTTTAAAGCTTCTACGAGAAGCCCAGGCAGCATAGCTCGGTTGAAAGTAAAATATTTTTCTAAATAAAGATTAAATAAATAAACTACAAAATATTTATATTTTTCCCCAGACATTTTTATCACAAAAAACCTTCAGCATTATTTTTTTTTATTGATTTAATTGCAATCAATAAATGACCATATTTGTCTGCTTTTATAAATAAATGAAGTAAGTCTTGAACTAAATCCAGTCAAGCGCTTAAAACGTTCATTTAATACAAAAGAGATTAAATAAAAATTATTGTTGTTCTTGTATTTTCGTTGCTTTTATTAAAAAAAATTAAATTATTTCTCATTTGTGACTTCTTTACAGATTAAAAATCTTACAAATTTAGCCGATACTTGTCCAAGTATTGGCAAAATTGCCACAGTCGCTATTTCTTCGCCAAACAGTAGCGCCTTTACAAGTCCCTCCAAACTGAATAGCAGTGTTGGCGCTAGCATCGCTACGGATTATAATCAGGGCTCACCCAGTACTTCATTGCAGTCTTCGCCAGCCTATGCTGGTGTTAAATTGCGCAAATTCTCCGAACGTAGTCTTACAACAGCGCCATCAAACGAAGGCGCCACAACTAGCGCCCGTTCCCATTCATATCGTATATCAATGGCGAATTTGGAAGAAACACAAGAGTCCGAACTTGATGTCATACTGGGAGAGTTAAGCCTCTTGGAGGCCCAAATAACCACAGGTGATGGCAATTTTCTACCTGCGGCCGGTGGTCCAGGTGGCATGTGTACTCCCTCCTCTACACGCACACATTCACGCACAAATTCCACTATATCAGGGGCCACCTCGATATCGGGTTCCTCGGAGACTGGTAGCAGTAGTACTTCACATTCAATATGTTCCTCGTCGGGTATTTCGGAGAATGGCAGCCATAGTGCACATAGTCACAGCCATAGCCATAATCCTTCCCAGCAAGCACATAATGGCTTGAACGGTGGTGGTACTAGTTTACGTGAGCCACGCACCGAATCTCCCGATAATGATTCGGCTTTTAGTGATACCGTTTCTTTACTTTCGTCGGAATCTTCAGCGTCTTCAGGCATGAGTTCGGCTTTGCATCATAAACGTCTAATGGGTCAACCATCTGGCTTGCCTTTGTCGGGTCAAACAAAAGCAGCCAAAATTCAACTGGCTCTACACAAATTAGAAACGGCTCCAATAAGACGCTTGTTTGTAAAGGCCTTTACGGCAGATGGTGCCTCAAAGTCGTTGCTGGTTGACGAACGTATGACATGCGGGCATGTGACGCGTCTATTGGCCGATAAAAATCACGTACAAATGCAAACAAATTGGGCTTTGGTTGAGAATTTGGTAGACTTACAAATGGGTGAGTTTTAGGGAATGAAATTGAAATCAAAGAGGATCGAGATATGCAGGATTTTCCATTGTCTCCATTTTCTTTGATTAACCTTTTGAAAATTCATTTATCTTTTGCAAATTTATTTATTTCAAATTTTTTTTAACTTTTAAATGCCAGAACGTTTGTTTGAAGATCATGAACTATTAGTGGATAATCTAATGACTTGGAATTCGGATGCTGGTAATCGTGTGCTTTTTCAACAACGTTCCGACAAAATCTCACTTTTCATACGTCCCGAGCTATATTTGCCCGGCCCACAAATGGCGCCAGGCTCTCAACATGATGAGCATACAAGGTCAATGTTGCTGGAGGAATTTTTTGAGACTAATGCTGAAATATCGATAGATGGTCCTCTGTACATGAAGGCTGATTCGAAGAAGGGCTGGAAACGTTATCATTTCGTATTGAGATCATCGGGTCTCTATTACTTTCCCAAAGAGAAGACTAGAAATGTTAGAGATTTGGCTTGTTTAACTCTCTTTAGTGGTTGTAATGTATATCGTGGTTTGGGTTGGCGTAAAAAATGGAAGGCCCCTACGGACCATACGTTTGGCTTTAAGTCGGCGGTGGACTCTAGTTTGGGCAAAACTTGTCGTACTTTAAAAATGTTATGTGCCGAAGATTTGGAGACCATGGAGAAGTGGTTGACGGCCATAAGGGTGGCCAAGTATGGCAAACAATTGTGGGATAGCCACAAGGCCTTAGTGGAAGAGCTGATGGGTGATGGCATCTCCCAGAGTAGCTTTGCTGTAAGCATGAGAAGTGAATCGATTAGTAGTATAAGCTCAGCAGTGCCCTCACAATGCGGCAGTGTTTCGTCAGCCATATCCTCTATGTCCACCTCCTCAAGCGGCGGCAGGGTATCGAGGGCCTCTTCTTCTTCCTCTAGCGGTTGTTTATCCGATGATAATAATGGTTTTGATTCGGAATTTACTACGGGCACCATTAAACGCAAGCCTTCAATGAAGCCAAATTTGCCCTTGACCACCATGACGCGACAATTAAAGGAGGTGGGCGAAATAACGCAAGCCAATCAGGAGGATTTAAATAATAGTCCAGAGCATAGTGGCACTTTGACCAGAAGGCATAGCAGACGCAAGTCCCAAGAATCGAATGGTAGTGGCACTTTAAAGAGAAGACCTCCAACAGCCGGCAGTATGATAATGACGGGCTTGACTAAACGTGGTTCGGCAGAGAGCATGAATGCCAATAATTCATCGGGCTCATCAAACTCTACACCTACGCCTACGCCAAGTATATGTGCTAAACCCTTGGTGGCTTCTGTAACGTTGGGTGTGTCGGGTTATGAACAATTGCCACCACCGCCATCTCAGGTAATCCATGGAACCGATAATATGTGTTCTTCCACTTTATCTTTGGATTCACTGCCACCACCACCGCCACCAGCCGCCCTCAATGAGGTTGAGCATGATGTATACGGTTCACAAATGTCTTTGATTTCTTTGCCACCACCACCACCGCCAGAAGAGCAGAATTTAATGCAGCAAAATATGGCTGCAAATCAAAAGCAAATCTATGCTGTGGTACACAAGACTTTACCGCCTGTTGTCCCGGCAAAGCCTATCAAACCGGCTGTGAAGTCGGCGCCTCCTTACAAAAATCCGCCCGATTACAAGGGCAATAATGCGTGCCAGCCCACTACTGCAACGCCAGTACAAAAGAAGGTCTCATTCGCTGATTCTCCGGTTTTGTTAAGAAGAAAAATGCATTCGCCAGAACCCACACAACAGCATCAAGAGCCCTTCTATGCTCCGGGGCCTATGCCACCGCCCCGTAATGATCTCACCCGTCTCTCAAACTGTTCCTCCAACATATCGTCAGTGTCGCAACAGCTTGATTTTGGCTCGCCCAAACGCCTGCAAGAATCCACTTCAAATCCTCCACGAGATTTTCTCAAAGATTTGCAGCGTGTTATGCGTAAAAAGTGGCAGGTGGCCCAAAAATGTAAACTAGAACCGGCCACCACACCACACGAAGTTTTAGGTTTCCGCGATTTTTCCTCCGAAGAACTTTTGGCTCATAATCTTAATTCGAATTCACATTACTATCGGGATACCGGAAATGTAAGCAATTGGGTGCAGGAGCATTATGGAGCTGGAGCACCACCACTACCCATTAACGAATTTGCTTTGTATGAAAATGTAAACAATACGAACGGCAGCGGCGGCCCTAGTAATATTATTATGGAGCCACAGTTTGCCAGCCTGCTCACACATGATTTGGCAGCGGCCAATGGCACAAAAAATGCAGCGGCGACAGCAGCCGCTTTGTTGATGCAACAACAACAGCAGCGAAAAAAACGTCCACCACCGCCGCCTCCCAAACGCAGTGATTCTACGCATTTAACTCATCGTGTTTAGTGTTTTCTGGCAATGTGCTTTAGGGCACGAAAACGTGGCAACACTAGCTAAGCGAAATCTAAAGATCTTAAAAAAAAGAATTTTTTATACTTACAAACACACACACACTTATACATATATTTTTTAAACAAAAAAACTTCTTTTAAATTTTAAAACAAAAAAGAAAATTTGAATTTAAGTATTTGAAAAGTAAAAACTAATCTTTTTTTAAGAAAACTTATAAAAACTTAATTATAACCTAAAATTTAAAAAAATTTTTTTTATTATATTGTCAAGTATAGAAATACTTAACCCAATAATTGTTTTAATAATTCCTTACATTTTGAAATTTATGACAAAAACCAAATTTAAATTGTAAAATTTTATCCTAAACTTTTCTTAATTGCTTTTATGATCATCATTTATTTCAGAATACAGGGATGCATAAATATAAGGATTTTGAAATTTTCAACATGCTTGTGCCTACAGTGAAAAAAAAAATTCTTTAATATTATTAACTTTAGTTTTGACAACAGGTTGTTTGTTTTATTTTTTTTTAATATTTTGACAAATGTGTTGCGTCTCTATTCGATACTTTTGTCCACAAAATGTTGTCCGATTTAAAATCTATGTTAATAAAAATTCCTAGCAAAGATGTCAATGCATTTTGCTTTATATTAAAAAATTTCTAGTTTAAGTTAAATGTTCCTTTTTTTAGAAAAAAAAACAAAATTGCTGAAACAGGAAAAAATTTAAATTTTTTTACAAAATAAATAAATAATAATGTACTCGTTTGAAATTAAAAAAAAAAAACAAAATGAATTTATATATGAATTGTGTATTGTATAACCATAAGTAATGAATTAATTGTAAAAATATTGAATTATATTGAATTAACGCCTTAAAATATGCAATAAAAATGTTTAAGTATGAATTGTAATAAACTAAATGTAAACTACGAACTACAAAGTCTTTGAAAACCATCCATATTTTGAAAGCAAATATGCTGTAGAGAGAAAAAAAATTCTATAATAAATATCTTTTTGTAAATGTCGTTGCCATATCTTTTAAAAGCTGTAACAATGAAAAATGGAGTTTTCATCAGTTGTCGTTTAGAAAATGTCAAAGTTGTACTAAGTGGAATAAAGAAAACTATTAAACGAGGTTAAAAGGTCAAATACTTAGAAATATGTAATCACTGGAGGTTCATAGAGAGAGAGAGAGAGAGAGAGGAGAGAGAGATGAAAGAAAAAAAAAACTGTTGCCAGATCTGCTTTTGAGTAGAACCCCCCACTAGGATTTCGGCGAACCAGGTATCCTAGAAATTTATTGATTTTCTTTTAAAGATCTAAAATTTAACTAAAAAATTTGGAAAACAATTTTTGAGCACTGTAACGATTACGAAGTTTACTTGCAACATATCAGTCGCCAAAGTTACTTATTGTTCCTACAAACATTTTTGTTAGATAATTGGGTTGCATTTTCGGTTAGAAGTTGTGACACTAATTCTCACCAAACATTTGCCACGTTTGAACTAAGTTTCAAAGCTGTTTTTAAAACTAGTTTTAAACAGTTGGCATTACTGATTTATAAACCTACTTAGCGTTGCTATTGTAGGGTCTTCCGACCAATTGATCAGGTATTTTTTTGTTTGGTCGTATGGCCGGTTAAACCTTTTTTGGTCGGTTTAAGAAAGTCGGAGCTGCTATGGAAACCGACAGCTGTCAGATTTGACCTTGTCAGCGATTTTTTCGTGTACCGAATTTTAAAATCAAATTCCATTTTAGAAATAGAATCTTAAGTCCAAAATTTTATCTGAAATATGGATTAATCATTTTCAAATCCGTTTCTAACTGCTGTTAAATTCCATAACAGCCCTAAAAGTACTGCCAATATAAAAATGTCATAGCGAATTCGTGCAAATTCCTGAGATATGTCTATATGAGCGCTATAAGCTGATCTTAATAAAATTCAATATAACAGTTGTTGTTACAAGACTTTAAATATACATATATACTTTTGTCAATTATAATCTATAAAGCTTATGCTGGAAGCCTTATGTACATATGTAAGGTTAAATGTTTTCAAAATTTACAAACTTTGATTGGATGCAAAATTTTTCAGTGGCAACGCTGAACCTGCTTAAATTTTAACAATAACCCCCTAATATAGGCAATGGATTTTATTAACAAAAAAGGGGCTTATAAAAAGGGAAATACATAATTCGTTAAGAATTCTTTAACAAACTATCGGCTATGTTCTCTAAATGGAATCGATATGAAAAACGAGTGATATATAATTCCGAATCTAAAATTGTTTAAATAACTTGTTTCAACAACTTTTTAAATTCAAGTGAAAATTACTTTTCAACCACAAATCAGGTATTGGTTGTAAATGTTAACGAATTTTATATATAAACAAGAAGTTAAATCCTCGGAGCATTTACTTAATAAAAGTTCAATTCCTATTTATTTTCTATTGTATAAAAGCGGTGTTTGCTGTAAGGACCTTAAAATGTTGGCTTAAAATTTTTTTATTTAAGGATTGTTAGTAAGTTTAAGAGTATTATTGAATAACACTTTTCAAAATATTATTTAGGATTTAATCCCAATTTTCTTGTTAATTTATTGACAAACTTAACCAACAACAAACCCTATAAATTAACAAGAAAATTGGGATTAAATCCTAAATAATATTTTGAAAAGTGTTGTTTAACAACAAGGTTTTGTTTTCGGTAGCCCCTTAATACATTTAGTAATAACCAATGGTTATTCAAATGTAAGGGGAAAAAGAAAATCAAAACAAGCGAATAGCGAATATTGGTATTAGTAATTCTCATTTTGTTTAATGAGGTTATTATATAAAGACAAAAGATATTCATGAGTTTTTTAAGAATTTGGGTTGAAGTCTACTGATGATTTGGTGTAAGAACCAATGAAATGCATTTAGACAAACTTAACCAACAACCAACCCTATAAATTAGTATTATTGAATTTAAATCTTTTAAGCTAAATTATATTTAGAAGTAAAAAATGTTAAACAAAGATAAGAAATTTCATATATCTGCCAATTGCTGTCTTATTTGAGCCTGTTGAACTTGGCGATTGTAAAAAGCAGCCCAATTATGAAAAAGAATGACCCAGGAGTTTCTTCCCCTATTCTTAATAAATTCTCCCAGGGTAAAATCCCTTTCCCACAAAGCTTAAAGCAAGTATTTGCCACCACAAATTCAACATCGCTGATTTCCCTCAACACTATTCTCCCGGCTGTTAACAATAAGGGATATTTATTCCTGGGAAAATTAATTCCCGGGAAATTTTTTCCCCAGTAAAACAGAACACGACCACAACTTCAAGCAGAAACGACTCAGAGAAAACAAGCTGATAATTTGAACGTCGGATGCAACTTTACAAAGTGGCAGTTAACAGAAAATAAACCTATCTGTGATGCCGACCATATTTTAAATTTTTATTCACAAATCTTTCTTTAAATAAAAGTTTGCACAGTGGCGAATGCTCATCATGCTTTTTTACTTTCTGAATTAATTTTTTAACAATATAAGACATTTCATTCAAAAATTTTAAAAATTTCAAATTTAATGGCATTTTTAAATGTTCTTATTTTTCTTCTTTTAAACATTTGGTTTTGTTAACAAAATGTATGAAATTTGATTAAAGTGTGGCAATATTGTTAAGGGAATTTCTTATTCAAAGTAAGAGCATACGAAAAATCGCTGTCAAAATAAAATAGATTCTATTTTATAACTGCTTTCTTTCAGCAGCGTGATTTTATATTAAATTCTATGGAAAAAATGTCATGCCCCAGTTTTGTTTTATCATTAAGAGTTCAAGCTCAAGTGCGTTGGTAGTTGCTACATAAATTGCTCACGTTGCCATATTAATTTAAAGTGTGCTAAATCAAATGATAGAAGCCACAATGATTGACATAAATTGTAGACCAATTATAAGGTTATTTACTAAAACGATAAATGATTAATTTGTATGGCCTCAGTTCCGTTGTGCTGTGAGAAATTAACCTCTTTAGCACTAGTTAATGGAAATAAAGTTTTAAGCCCATCTGCAGTTTTCTTAAAACCATTAGTTATAAGAGGCATAAGCCGTAATTTTTAACTTCATCATTAATTACGGTTCGTTTAATGGCTGCTTCTTGACTGTGCACAAATTAAATTAATTTTCATTAAAATATAAATAAGACTTAAATACAGTTTCATTTTTTTAGTTAATTTAAATCATCGATGCTCAACGAGAGAAGTTGATTTATGAGAAGGTATAGGTGCTTTTTCACTTTATGTATTATCCAAAAAAATAATGCAATATCAGCCTGTGTTGTTATTTTTACTTTTGTGTATTTCGATTTTTTTGTTATGATTTTTTGTTGGCACTCGTGTTGTGTACATAAAAACCCCGATTTGTGTTCGTCCCCAGATACACTTTTGGCTGACATTGATTTAGACGCTTTCTCTCTCTCTATAAAAATGTGGCAACGTAATCAAAAATTTCCCATTAAAAATAACTGTAAAAGCAAAATAAACAATGGAAAACGTGGGTTAACACATGTTTAAAATGAAAAAGAATTTTTATTTAAATGCACTTAAGGTGTCATTGAGTTTTAGCTAAAAAAATATATTTTGTGTTTAAATAGGTTTAAGTGATAAAATTTGATTGTAAAAATGGCCGTAAGTTTCGAATAATTGGCGGATTAGGCTAAAACATCCAAGTCTGGGGCTAGGGCTGCTAACTAGGCCTACAAGCCTGCACGAAGAACATTCGAACATAGTTGCTTAACGGCAACCATAGCTACTCGGTTACCACATTTATTACCACTAAAATTGACAACTGTTAGCCATCAGTTGCTATCTGTAATACACCATAAACAACTGACAAACGAACTGAAGTTAAAAAATTTTGTTGAATTTGTTGAAATATGTGACGGTAAAGAACAATGCTGCCAGAAGGTTAAAAATTACAAAAAAAAATATTTTAAAAAAGTTGGAAACAATTTTAAATTAAAGATACGAATAACCTTTATTGTAACTCCATATCAAATATTGCCGAATTTTGTTTAAGGTGTTTAAGCACAACGTAACTGTTGTATAAGCCCAACGTAACTGTATTGTGCTTCCCATAAAACTATGCAACTGATTTTAAAGCTTTAATTATTTTGCAAGTGGTCATTAGGCGATGCCGTACTGTTAACTAAATTTGCTTTAATTCATTTTGAGGCATTAAAAAATTTAAAAGTTACAAAACTAAATTTAAAAGAAAATAAATAAAATCAAAACAATTTTCCTAAAAAAACCTCGATTAATTTTTTTTTATTAAAAAATTTTTTGGGAAATTTTCTTTCAAAAATTACTTTTCAAATACTTAAATTTTAATTCGATTGAAAAGAACTCTTTTGTTTATTGATATTTATTAAAACGAATTTACTTTGATGCAATATTTTTAAGCATCATTTATATATTTTCCAATTTTTAAACAAAAATTTTAAAATTAGTTTGATTTTACAAATATTTGATGAAAAAAAATTTTAGAAATAATATCTTTAAAATTACAAAAATTAAATTTTTAAAAACAATATTGAATTAAAATGAAATTAATTTTATGCTACAAAAACAATTAATTTAAAAAAATAACAACAAATGCACTTAATTGAAAAACTTCTTAAAAATGAAAAGATTTTGTTTTAAAGAAGTTGATTTTTTTTATTTTAAACAAAATAAAATTGTCCAAGAATGAAGGGTTTTAAACATTACCACAATCTGAAAATTTTTTACAAATGTGATTTTTTTATACGTTTTGAATTTACTAAAGCCTATAACAAACAACTGCCATTTTTTAACTTTTTAAAAAAATTTCAATTAAGTGCATTGTTTAGTTATTTGTTGTAATATTTAAATGTTTTAATTAATAAAAAAAAATATTTAAGAAATTGAAAAAATAAAGGTATTGATTGTTCCGAATAGAGCCAGGTCGCCATTAAATAATAATTTTTTTTTTATATTATTTTGCAATTTTATTAAAAACTAAATTAAAATTAGTATACACTTAGAGAAAAAAAGGGCATGAAATGCTTTAAAAATATTTAAAAATATTATGAAAATATAAACTAAGGCCAATAGATTTAAAAATATTTTACACATAAATAAAAAACTAAGGTTAAAAATTAATAAAAAAAATTGGAAAAGAAAAAAATAAAATTTGTATAAAAATACAGTGGGTCTTTTTGAAAAATTTTCTTTTTTTTGTCTTAGTAAAAGTTTTTTACGAAAAAAAATATTTTATGAATTATTTTAAACCCTAAAGTAACAATTGCAGCTTACGAATATATCTTCTTGTAAATTTTTATTTGCTGCATGCCACATTAAAGTTTTTTCGAGAGGAATCGTTAAATTTTTGGTTAAACATTTTGACAATTTCTTTTATATAATAAAACCGATAAGGAAATTTTTCAAATCTTATAAATTTTTAAAAAATATATTAAAAGCCATTTTAATTTGACCAAAGAAAGACAAAAAGTGTTTTGTGTCGCATTTGAATGTTTTGAAAACTAGTTAATCTTAATTTCTTTGCAATACGGCAAAGAGAAGTGATTGTGAAATTGTGGATATGAAAAGTTTACAACTTGATAACTTTCAATATGATCGAGATATTGAAAAATAAATTACTGATTTAAAAAGAAGGCAACACATTGATAATTTAATGTTAATTCTAAACTCAATTTTTGTATGAAAATGTGCTGTGAAGTGGTTCGGTTAATAAAAAGGCGTAAAAGGGAAACCCTGTACTATTAGAGGATCAGAAACGATTGTAGAGTATTTTGAACATTAGGCCAAGGGCAGCTGCCACTAAAAAATTCGTAGACTTAGATTTGGTAAAAAAACTAGGATAAGGGTCATTGCTCCATATTGTCTTGTTGGTGGCATAACAAGCAAATGGTATCGCGCAGCCCTGGATACTAGTGGAATATGAGTAGGGTGGCCATTTATTTGTGGTTCGAAATCAGTACGCTTTTTAATTTTTATAGTCTAAGAACCACTTTCAGTTAGAGCGACCGATTAAAAATCACTTCCTGGGTCGATTAAAACCTTTTCGTCCGTCTACATACCTTCTTTAAAAAAAATATTTGATTCAAAAAATAAAATTTCAAAAAAATGTTTAATCATCTTTGAAAAGCTGTTGGTCGACTCAAAACCAGATTTAAAAGACAAAAATAATTTTTAAAAAACTTTTTGCTGCTATAAAACTACCTAACTCTCTAGTTCTGCTATAATTTAACAAATTTTTGAAGAAAAGGTAAATTTTCAATTTATTTTGAAAAACCAGTACAATCAGTACATTTAAAAAAAAAATCAGTATTTTACAGTACAAAAATTTTTCTTCAGTGCACCAAGTGAAAAATCAGTACATGTACTGATGAAATCAGTACGAATGGTCACCCTAGATATGAGACCATTTCCAATTGTACATCAAAACTTTGTGTTTTAAAAACTTTTAAGTATTTTAAAAATTTCTTTTCAATTTGCAAACTTTCCTATTCAGCTTAAGAAATTTTTTTTTTTTGAAATTTCTGTTTCAATTTTAGAAATTTCTAATTTCATTTTAGAATTTTCTAATTGTGTTTTAAATAAAAAAATTCTAAAATACAAAATCTAAATTAAATTAGAAATTTTTTAAATAAAATTAGAATTTTTGAAACTGATTAAGAAATTTCTGAAAAACAATTATGAAATTCTGAAATACAATTGGAAATGGTGTAGAAGTGCAACACTATCTATAGTCGGCATATTTGATATGGTTTTAATAGTTTGATTAATTGATATTTTAATCACCAATATTGAATCCTTAGAAGGGTGTACAACTTATACTCTTAATTATGAAGCTTTTAAAAAATTAGGATAATTTAAAGATATTCTCGTTTTTTTATATTTATCTCATTATCTAAATTATTTTATATTTTTGTTTTAAAATACTAAATTAATATTTTAATATTAATATTTTATAATTAATTACAATTTCGGGATAATTTTTTTTTTAGTTTTTGCTTTTAAGTTTTTTTATTAAGACTTATGGATTAGTGAGGTGAGGTAGAACAGGCTGCCGTTGAAGGAAAGGGTACAACTAACTTGGGTCCGCTTAATTCGGTCCCTTTGTGTTACCTGGAGAGACAAATAGAATAGGTTGAGATTGAAGGAAAGAAGAAATTTAGAGAAGGATAAGAAAGAATGAACAGAAAAATGAAGCAGACTTACCAGGGTCTCTGGTGGGAATCGAACCCACAACCCCCAGACTGGTAGACTCGTGCACTTACCACTGATCTACCGGGGCACCCTAACCTACCTAACCTAACCTATTTCAGTTTTTTTAGTAGTACCTGCCCCTTCTAAATATGCAACAGGATTTTTACCTTTTTTATGGAAAGTATTTTATTCTCAACTCATATTAAAGCGATATTAATATTGCAAGACCAATATCCTGGGTTAAAGTTTCAGCCGGGGTAATATAAAAATAATACATTAAAAAATTAAATTAAGCATTAGCTTAAAAAATTGGGACTTTTTTTGGTTTAATTTGCTTAATAACTAGACCCACTATCTTTAAGATTTACAAACATTTTAAAACAAATTTACTCTTAAAAAAAATTAATTATAAAAAATGAATAACAAAAAAAAAATAAATTTTTTTTGCTACAAAATTATTGCAATCATTTATATACAGGGTTTTTTTAGTTTAGGTTAAAAGGCGAAGCTAAAACGTCTTCAAGAGAGAGAGAAAGATGTAGTAAAAATGTAATTCGATTTTTTATTTGCATAATAATAAGGTTAAAATTTTAATGATTAAAATTTCCTAATAAAAATCTTCTAGCGCCTAAAAATTTGCAAAAGAACTCAACTTATTCAAATTGTAAAGTTCAATTGTGAAAAAATTTAAAGCAGATTAATTTTTGGCGTTCTTTTGTAATAAAAATCTTAAAAAAATTATCCAGTAATAACTATCAAAATGTGTTCTTAAAAACTAGCTTCTGTCCCATTGTCTTATTGAAAATTCACGTTTTTTTTTTAAATTTCTGCTTGGATTCTAAGTTTTTTTTTCTCAAAACTAAATAAAAAATAATTTGTTACAATAGAATAATTGCTTGTTCCTAAAAATCAAAATAATTTCAGTTGTTTAAAAAAGAAACTAAAACTCCACTAAGTTAGACTTTAGTTTTACATTAAGTAGTTTAAATCTAAGCCCCATAAAGTATACTTTAGTTTTCGTTAAACTTATTATAAACAACAGAAAAACTTAATAGTTTTTGTATTTCCAAAAATCAAATGTGTAAATGATTATCAACAAAAAATATCTTAAAAATAAAATATACAAATAAAATAAACTAAAATAAATCATAAAAGAATTTATTAAACAAAATTAAATAATTAAAGTTAAGCCATAACTGAAAAAAAATATTGAAAAATTATTGATCAAATAAATCAGATAATTATACAAAAGCAAAAATACAAAACTAATTTTTTTTACAAATAAAAAGTAAAAGATATTTGATTGTAGTTAAGTGCCATAGGCCAACATATATATAAAATATAAACCTAAATGTAATAAATAACAAAAATTAAAAAATAAAAAACTTGAAAATGTACTTACTTATAATTAACAAAATTTTGTATAATATTTTTAATGTGTTATATTGTAATATAAAAAAAATAAAATTTTGTCTTTGATTAATATGCATTAAAAACATAACCTTAAAAGCTTTTTATAAACACCTTAATATATGCTGCAGTTTTTATTTGCTTTCTTATCTCCTAATTATATTATTTAAAAAAAGGACTGAACTGTAATTTGAAAATTAGACTTTGGACTGTTTTAGTCTTACTTCAGGTTTTTATCATAATTCAAATTATAAACTTAATTGAAACAAAGACTAAAAAAATTTCGTTAAATAATTTTTTACTCTGCACAGCGCAAGGTAACCATAAACACAAATATTGTTTTATATAATAAACCAAATAAATTAGTTTTTCAAGCTTCAACTTTAAAGTAAATTTTATTAATAACTATTTTTTCTATTTATAGTTCCGTTTGCTTAAACTAATTTGTTGCACCTCTGCATCATAACTTTAATTCCCCCTTAAAATTCTCCCTCTATAATTGCCTTAAAGTATGCAAATTAATAAATATATTTAAATCTATAACAAAAAGCTAAACTATTTATATTCATGCATTGTATAATACATATACGCTTGGATGTTTTATATAAATGTCTTTAAAAAGTTAAACTATTAAAATATTAGAAACAAATAAAATGCTTTTCAAAGATTAAAAAAAAAATCTCATAAAATTTAATAAAAAAAAAACTTAATTGTTTATTGTATCAATAAATAAATGTTTGCGCTGAAATTATTAGTGTTAAAATAAGGAAAATAAAATAAATAAACGCCTAATTATATGCTTAACAAAAGCATTTAGAAAACTGTTAAATAGAAGACAAGCTTAAACGACAAAAAGGTAGAAAAACCATATTAAAAATATGTATGTGTTGTTGGTAAAAGATAGACATAAAATAAAAAAAATATATATATTAAAACGTTATTTTTTCCACAAAAGATAAAGCACACTTTTAGGGGCAAAAGAAGATATTTTCGTCACACTTTGTCGTTTTTAAGCAAAACATAGAAACAATTGTTTTATAAAGGTGATCTTAAGTATTTCAAGGCAAGAAAAATAAAAAAAATTTTCGAATTTACTTAAAATTAAATTCCTTTTATTTAAAGGATTTCATAAATTTAAAAAGATTTATTTTAAATAACAATTTAAAACTTTTTACATTGTTGGGTTTTGCCAGTTTGAAAAAAAAATTGTTGTTTGCGTAATCAATATAACTTAAACAAAATTTCTTTTAAAATAAATACAAAATATTTTAATAAACTTTAAGCCCCTAAAAATATGTTATATTATTCTGTTTTTTTAAGTTTTTAAACTTAATATTTTTGTTTAAAAAAAATAAAAGCTTAAAAAAGCATCCTTCAATTTATGCAATAAATATTAAAAATTAACAATATCAAAGCTAAATTAAAAATTTAATAATAAAAATACATAAAAGACTTAAAACTGGGAACTAATAGCCACTACAACAAGAATCTTAACAAATCTACAAACATCAACAAAATACTTAATAAACAACAATTTGCGAAAGAATTTTTGAATTTTTTAAAAATATATACATCATACACGTACGTACATATACAACAAATCTAGCAATAATAATGAATTTACATTTGAAAAAGCAATCCTAAAAATATGCTATAGCAAAATAATAAGAAAATTGAACCAAAAACCAACCAGCAGTTGCCATTTAAACGCATATAAATTATATGTGTTAGAGTTTTTTTTAGAAATAAATCAAATCAATAAACAATACATACATATAAAAATATAAAAAAATTAAACTAAAATTAAAATAACTTTTTGATAAAAATGTTTTTTGTACCAGGCGAAAATATTTAAAGAAAAAAAACGAATATAAAATACATTTTGTGGGCTTGAAATAACCTGCAAAAACAACCAATACATTTTTTACATTTTTGTAATATTTGTAATTTTAAGTTTCTCTTTGCGTTTACCTTAAATTTTGTAATTTTTATATGTAAAAATACAAAAAATATATAAATAAAACATGAATAAAAAATAAATAAAATATTAATAAAATAAAAAAAATTACAGTCGTTTAATTTTTTGAAAACTAAAAAACAACCAAAAAGAATAAAATAGTAAATAAGACATAATTTTATAAATACAAAATTACACCCCTAAAAATAGGCTGCATGTTTTAAATATTGCAAACAGACAAAAACCGTGCTTTCTTACTTTGTTGTGAGCGATTTTTTGTTTCTATTTAAACGATTTTGTGACTTTAAAAACTTATGAAACAAATTATATTTTTTCAACTATCTTAGCAATCAACCGGTTGTGCGAATATTCGTTGCATATCATGCATAAATTATAATTAAATCATGAAACAATTTTTAAAAATTAAAAATTTTATTCGAGTTCGCATTACTTTCGATTTCTTTATATATTCGTTTAAGCTTTTACTCATATCCTGTCTACCTTTTAATTTATTCGCAAACAATATGTCTACTATATCTGTTTTTAAGTAAGAAATTTTTATACCATAATCATAAAAACCGGTTTCACATAACCGGATTAAAACGTATAAACACTATCAGGCATGTTTTGAAAATGATTTGAAATTACAAGAAACACAAAATACTTTTTAAATTTTTGTGATTTTAAAGCAGTCGGTTAAAAGCCTGCCGATTAGGAACTACTTGGTTATATTTTCGAAAACCTAATTTTGAGTTTTGCAATAAAATAATTAAATAAAATCAGAATAATGATATTAAAATCACAAGGGATTTGAAATCACGTAATTTTCAGAACATGCCTGTATAATTGATTTTTAAATCTAAAACTTTTTTATAGAATTGCTTAAATCATAAACGGCTTTTAACAGTGTAACCATAAAACCGGGTTTACGTAACCGGTTTAAAAAGTATAAGCACCATAATTTTTTTTTAAATCATAAATTTTTTGTTAGAACTGCTTAAATCATAAGAGCTACGCGTAATATAGCGCAATAGGTTTAAAAGATTTAGTAGATTTTTTTGTATGAAACCGGCTATTCGTTCAACTATAAAAACCGGTTTCCGAATAATCGTTAAAAACGTTATATATAAAACTGTGCTTTACGGCTTGTGAACAATAGGTTTTCAAGATTTACAAGATTTTTTTGTGTCAAACCGGATATTCGTTCTACTATTAAAACCGCTTTCCGAATAATCGTTAAAAACGTTATATAGAAAACTGTTCTTTACGGCTTGTGCACAATAGGTTTTCAAATTTTAGTAGATTTTGTGTGTCAAACCGGCCATTTGTGCAACTATAAAAACCGGTTTCCGAATAATCGTTAAAAACGTTATAATAAAAATTTTTTTTTACGGCTTGTGTACAATAGATTTTCAAGATTTACTAGATTTTTTGTGTCAAACAGGCCATTAGTGCAACTATAAAAACCGGTTTGCGTATAATCATTAAAAACGTTATAATGAATATTTTTCTTTATGACTTGTGCGCAATAGGTTTTATAGATTTACTAGATTTTTTTGTGTCAAACCGGATATTAGTGCAACTTTAAAAACCGGTTTCCGAATAATCGTTAAAAACGTTATATAGAAAACTGTTCTTTACGGCTTGTGCACAATAGGTTTTCAAAACTTAGTAGATTTTGTGTGTCAAACCGGCCATTTGTGCAACTATAAAAACCGGTTTCCGAATAATCGTTAAAAACGTTATATAGAAAACTGTTCTTTACGGCTTGTGCACAATAGATTTTCAAGATTTACAAGATTTTTTTGTGTGAAACCGGCTATTTGTGCAACTATAAAAACCAGTTTCCGAATAATTGTTAAAAACGTTATAATGAAAATTTTTCTTTTCATTTTGAGCATGATGGTTTTAGGGTCTTAGGTTATTTTAGGGGTTTTTTAAAAATTTTGCCAAACCGGTTGCTTGTGTAACAATAAAACCGGGCTTCGGAGTTGTAAATTTAAAACAAAAACGTGGGTTTAAAGCAAAACTGTTGCTTAAAAACTTTTGTTGCCTTTAATGATATTTAACTAATATAACGGTTTTTTGAAAAATCATTTTATTTTTTAAATTATTAGAAATTTTTTTGTTGAAACCACTGAAATTATAAGCAGTTTTACATTGTGCGTATTGTTTGTTATAGAATTAGATTTTATTTTTCAACCCGGATATTTATACAGGTTTCCGAATAATCGTTAAAAAACCTTTTAGGGAAAACATTTTTTATTTTAAGAATGATGCGGGATACTAGTTTGGTATTATGCCACTTATATTGCCAAACCGGTTGTTTGTGCAAAAATAAAACCGGGTTTTAATGCATGTTTGAAAAAACGGGCTTTTAACGAAAAACTGTTTAAAAAAGTTAAATTTATGTCAAAAAATTTTAACTTTTAAAATATTTTAGCCTCTAATATTTTTTTAAATCTAATCAGTTTTCCGAATAATTATCTTAAATTCGCGGTTTAATAGGAAATATTACGATTAAGCTGCTGAACATTTTTGTTTGCAACTAAAAGGCTTCAGTTTCAGAGGTTTCAATTTTACTTTGGATACATTTTTTGTCATTTATTTTAATGTTATTTCGTGCAGTTTACCAAGCCGGCGTTACGGGTCGGGTCGTACAACTATAAAACCGGTTTTTCGAATAATCGGTTAAAACCGGGGGGTTAAGTAACAAATTATTAAAAAAAATTTAAGTTTTATAAACATATTTACAATGTTTACTCTTTGAAAACCTTAACATTCATTATATATGATAATCGGTTAATCGAATAATCTTTCCGAAGCCGCTGTTTAATCGTAAAAACTTTTATAAAACCGCTGGAACCACTTAGAAATTTATTTTGTACATGTCGTTTGTAGTTTATTTCAACGGTGTATAATAGTTTTAGAAGC
This sequence comes from Melanophora roralis, assembly GCA_963583895.1. NCBI lineage: Eukaryota > Metazoa > Arthropoda > Insecta > Diptera > Rhinophoridae > Melanophora > Melanophora roralis. Next base: position 92,331,184 of record OY757190.1, on the reverse strand, counting down.
TTATTCAAATGTCTTATTATTAATTTGTTGCCAAAGCCGCTATTGATTCGGTTTAAGGATAAGCCTGCAAAGAGTACCAAAAAATATTTTTTTACCTAAATTTAAATTATTCGTCTAATCTTGTATTTTTTAAAACTTTATAGTAAAATATTAGCTAAAGTGATTAAATAAGTTTTATTTTAATACGAGTAATCGTTTTATTAATCGGTTGTTCAGATTTGCTTTTATTTTAAAAACCCAACGAAAAATTATCACATTCTTGGAAGTTGTTTTATGTTTAAACGGGCTTCTGATTATATTTTAAATATGAAAATGAGATTCAATTTCTTTTCTGCGATTTAGTTCTTATTCTTTTTTTATTTGAATCGATTTTTACAAACAAGTTATTTAGAAATAAAAATTGAAAAAAAAATTTTTTTTCAAATAATTATTGGGTTTAATCGATTAACCGATTTCTGAATAATGGTTTTAATATTCACACAATAAATTTTGTTTTAAATTATTTTAAGAGCTTTAAATAGTTCTTTAATTTTTTAAACCCTTTTTTTTAGTAAAAAACCGGTTTTTTAAATAATCAATTTAAACCTTCTTTAAAAAACGTGCTTATTTTGTTGTTCAAGTTAGGAATAATTTTATCTGACTGAGTTCTATACTGTACTTTTTAACTATTTTATAAATCATATTATTTTAGAACCGGTTTTGCAAGTAACCACTTTATATGCAAAATTTTAAGTCTCTGTTTGTTAAACCTAAGCCAGTTTTTATACCTTAATGAACCCCTAAAAAATAAAACAGGAGTTATTAAATAATACAAATATTTATTTAACTTGGAAAATAAATTATAGGAAATATAACAAAATCAAGTTTTTACACTCCGTAAATATATAAAAAGGAGCCAAAAAAAGGTGGAAAAAAGTTTAAAAAGAGTTGAAGTTTAATATTAATGTTGCTGCTGTTGTTGTTGTTGTTATTAATAATGGTCAATGAATATGTATAAAGGATTTTATGTAAAAAACATAAATTTTTTCTTCTATTTACCACCCGCCAAAAAGGAAAGAGTTTTTGTTAATAATGATGTGGATGATGATGTTCTTTACAACAGATTTTTTCGCTGAATTTTTTCCCACTTTTTGTTTAGATTTTGGGGGATGCAAATTATTTTTAACTTTACACTTTGGCCATCGACTAAAGATTTTTCATTAAAATACGTGTTAAAAACTCTTCGATTTTTTTTTAACAATTTTGCCTTGAATTCAGTTATTTGTTGTGGATGTTTTTACTTGTTTTTTCCTAAAATTTTAATATTTGGCCTGTAAACGATGAAGAAGGAGTTATGGCTGCTGGAAGGGATGGGTTCGTGTATTTCTTTAACATAAATTTTAATGGTTTTTAGATTTTGTTTTACCAGTTTTTTTGGGTTCTTTTCTAAAGCGCATTATTTTTTGCTAAAAAAAATAAAGAAAGTATATTGAAGGCGAAAATGAGTGGCAAGCAGAGAATAGGCAATTAAACAGAAAGAATTATAAAAAAAGTAAAGAAAAAAGGTACAGTTGCCCCAAAAAGGCTTTTTATAATTAATTATAGACATTTTTAAGGAAATATTTCATGTTCGTTTTTATTTATCTTCGTTAAAACAGTGAAACATTACACTTTATACTTGTGGAGTAATTATTTTAAAAACTCCTAAAAGTATGCCACAAATTAAAATAACTCACGAAATACAAGCCCCTTTATGTTAGGCAATATATATTGTTCTTATATGTATTTATGTAAATTGTTAAGATTTGAAGGGTTCTAGTATATATAATTACTGGCCCATTATCAGCTACCAAGTTATTAGGTTCGTATTTGGTGCAGCTAAGAATCCGCTGCGGCAGATGACTTTTTGTGGCCGCTCTACTTACACAAATACAGATGTTGAATTTGCCTATATTTTTAGTTCGCTCTGCATATCTTATTTTGACAGTACTTATCACAAAAGGTTTTCCTATCCACAATCTGGTAAGGACCTCTTTGGAAATTATACCTAAACTTAGCATGAACAATGCATTCTAACTTCTCCTTAACTCCCTGATTTTTTAGGTAGACGTTGTCAATAAAAGACAATAGAAATACAATCCCTTCAATTAGAACCTCCAAGGCATAAGTTTGGAATGCCCCTTAAAGCGAATACTCCGCCCTCCCCCAACTAATATGCTAAACAATAGAGTCAAATGACCAGTAGTTGATCATTCTTGGTCAAAACCCCCTTGTCTTGTCAAAATGTCTGAGAGGTATTTAAGGCCATGAAAACTTTGTTCATCATAAATACGATTTCCAAGAAATTCTTTTCCAGCATAGCCCTCAGATACTTCAACCCAACAAGATTGATAGAAACCCTGATAGTTGTTCAATTGATGAAAGCAGATTTACAATTCTACTGCTTCGAGCCATCGCTGCATACTTTTAGGTGAATTTCTTTTTTTGTATCTTTTGTCTAAAATAGCAATCATTCGGAAATCTCTTGGACCTAATTTTAAGCTTTTACTTAATTTAAAGAGTTTTCCTAAAAAATTTATTTTGTTTAAAAAAGGGTTTTGATTTATTCCTTTAAAAAACCAAAGGACCCACCAATACGTTTTAAAGTCTACTTTTAGGTGTAAAGTTTAAAAGTTCTTTTGGAATTTCTACAAATTTAGAAAAAATATTATTAATTCACAAGAACTTAATTTCTGAAGCTTAAGCTATGACCTACAAAATAATTTCTATTGTACAAGTTTAGAAGCCTACTTTTACAGGGTGTCTGGTAGCAAAATTTATATTTTTAAATACGATTTTTTCAAAAAGTAATAAACGGTGAGGAGAAAGGTTGGTGCCGTTAGAATTATCTATTGTTCGGATTTGTCAATCACGATGTCGCAGTTCCGTATTCGGCAAATACATAATGGACCGAGTTAAACTTAATTCGTTCGTAGGTGCAGAGATTCCACGCAACTGCTTCGGCTATGAATGCCCTACGGCCAGGGCCCAGTCGTTCTTTAGTGACTCCTGGAAACATTGACTGGTTGAAAGCAGTTTACGTGAAAGTTCTCGACTTTCAGTGCAAAAAAGAGCAGCCTCACTAGGGCTTCCACGAGTGATTATTTATAAAATTTTAAAAAAGGATCTGAAGCTTCATCCTTTTTAAATTTAAATCGTTCAAGTACTGAAAGAAAGTAACTTTGATTTACGCAAACATTTTTGTAAATCGATGTTGGAGCGTTTTTCCACTGTAAATCCCATTTTTTGGAGAGGTGAGGCTAATTTTTATTTAACGGCAAAGTCAAAAAGCAAAACTGCCACTACTGGTCTGCAAGAACCCGCAACCTTCGATTAAAGCATCAAAAATCATTGCATTGCCCCAGGGTAACTGTTTGGTGTGCCCTAACAAGTTTTTTTTAAAAATTCTCGAGGCCAGGCGACGAATGCCAACTGTGAAAACTATAAATGCATGATTACGGAATTCTTTTTGCCAAACCTGCGAGCTCATCCATCTTACTCTTAACACAACCAGTTTCAACAGGATGGGGCCACTGCACACACAGCCAGAGCTTCGATTAAATTGTTTCGGGAAAATTTCCCCCCAAAACTAATCAGTTGCTTTGGAGACATCCCATGGCCACCGAGGTGGCCCAAACTAACTCAAATAAATCTTTTTTATAAGGCTTTCTCAAAGAGAGAGCTTCGAGTGACAATCCCCAATCTCTTGTGGCTTTAAAGAAAAATATTCGTCGAAAAATCAGGGGCCAAATCGTCGCATTCGATTCGAATCGAAATTTCACTCGATTGATCGAGTTGTCAATGCTTTAAGTATGGGAATTCTAATAAGAATTTTAAAATTTCGATTCGAATCGAATGCGACGATTTGGCCCCAGCTAAATTGTACCAAGTTTACTGCAGCGTGTGGGGCAGAATACAAGGCTTCGCTTTGAACAGTGTGTTATACTAGAATGAAAATATCTGAATGATATCTGGATCTTTAAAAAAATAAAATCCGCATTTACATTCTAACGTTCAATGCTCCGAACAAAATTTTGTGTCAATTATTACGTCTTTTATTTAAGTTTGCAAATATAAATCTACCTCCAGACACCCTTTACATATTCAAAAAATCCGTTTTTCTTTGAGAAATTTGAAGTATACTTTTAGGTGATTTCAAACTTTAGATTTTTCTTAAAAAAGAGTTTTTAAAACAAAAATTTTCCATTTAGCACTTAAAAGATTTATGTCTTAACTAATTGCCTAAGTTTTTGTTTAACATTTTGTTTATAATTACGCCACAATTCTAAGCAATTTAACCTTAAAAATCTTTTTTTTTTTTTTTTGTCTTTCTAAATAAACTGTCAAAATTAATGATAAATCTGTTTACTCAATTGAAAAGATAATAATTACGCTTAAGCGGCCACGCTTCAAAAAATGTAGAATTTTAGAAAACTGAATAACCAGCGGCTCCTTCTTTTCCGTTCCACCCAGCCCCCCCCAAAAAAAAGGGACAAGTGTTAGCAAAAACACCCTGATGAAAAGTTTACAAAATTAAGTAAAAACTTTACAAAAGAAAAAAACACTACAGAAGTTACAACAATTTCTTAATGTATTCCAGAAGAATATTTTCTAAAATTGTGATTTTTTACCCTTTTTTGAAAAAAAAAAAAAATCAAACAAACAAACAAAACCACGGCCAGTGTCTTCTAATTAATGAGAAAAAGGGTCTGCATTAGTTGAATTAGTGTTGGTGACAAAACGTTAAAGAATCTGCGTTGTAAAGTACTTTTCAATAAGCGTCAATTTTTTTCGTTGATTTTCGCTTCTTTTTTACCCCAAATAAGGCATAAATATTGTATCCAACAAAATAAATTGAAAAGGAAATTATAAATTCAAAAATAAAGGGGAAAAATAATAAAAATGTTAAGAATAAAATTCATTAAAAATTCGATTGGAAAACAAAAAGAGAAAACAAATGAAAAAAAAGGGGTGGAGTTGAGGGTGGGGTGTAGGTTTTAGAATTAAATAAAAATTGTTGTTATTTTAAGGACTATATTTAAAATTTTGCAGGGTTTTCTGCCATTATTTCTTTCATTTTCAAATAAAATTTTTGTTTTCTAAAATTAATCAGCTAAACATCAACGACCCAACACCCTATAGAAAAAAATAAAACAATACTTGAAAAAGTTTTCTCAATGTTTGGCAAAAAAAGTCTGCCTTCACATCCAGGTTGTGCATTTACCCTTTAACTCCTTAAGCCAAACAACTCCAAATGCCTGATAGTGTGGTTGAACTGTATTTTTAAAAGCGACGTCTTTAAGCATTAAGTGGCAGAGATTCACAGGCTACATTCTTATGGTCTTTGCAGAGCAGTATGCGACAGGGAGTTAGTATGTTCAAGGAAAATATTTTCAAGAGAAATGAGTTTGGATCAGTCCTACATATGACCTCTTCACGGGTATCCTGGAAGCGGTAGGGGGGGGGGAGGGATTTATTACAATTTCCTAAACTTTGTATGGGAGCCCCATTAGGCATTGGAGTTAGGGGGTAAGTATGCTCTAGGATATATATTTGGGAGGGAAAATTAATGGGGATCCTGGAAGCTGTGGGCGTGATTTGAAAAAATTTTAAAAGTTTTACTTTGTATTGCGGAGATAGGGTGTAACTATGCTCCACAAAAATGTTTATAAAGAAAAATTAATAGGAGTCGGTCAAACATTGCACCAGTGTAGTGGCAACTCCTGGGAAGTTGTAAAGGTTTTTATGTACAAATTTTAGAGAAATAAACCGAGGTGGCCGTGGTTGCTGGCTTATATCTCGGTCAGTTATCGGGTGATTTTGCTGAATTTTAATAGCATCAATCTCGCAAATATACCTAATGTGTTAATAGCACAAACAGGGCGGAGAAGTATCAAGGGGCTTTTTTGCCCCCTTATTTCCTAAAACGCAACGCCTTAAAACAAAATGATTGAAAAAGTTTTTTAAACTTTATTTTTTTTCAACTCAATTGTTTTTGTTATTTTGCGTTGTCTTTTACGTAATAAGGCCCTTGATTTCAACAGATTAATGGATAGACGAGCATTGCTAAGCCGACTTTCCTATATATAAAGACCAAGAAAATATATTCTTTGTGGGGTCGCAGATGGCAATTAAACAAATTACTAACGGAATGACAAACTTACATATACATATACACTTATCACTAATGTGAAGGGTATAAAAACATGAACAGTGTTGGCTTCCAAGGCATCATATATTATTGGTTCGTCAGCATAGGCCCCTGAAACGATCGAGAGGTGTTTATTCGCACGTTCTTTCAGGCAAACTTATTGTCAAACTTTGATTTAATATATCGTTAATCGCAAAAGCCATACGGCACGTTATGTCAATTTGTTTTATTCACATTCTTCTGGATCACTGTCATTCATACTTTAAAACAAAAATATTTGGTCATTAATCGCAACGGCTGCTGTTGCTATATAGGATCTGGTAACGCCACCATTCAATATGTGTCGTTGAGTCAAAACAAGGTCTCATTGCTTACCAAAATTTTGCGGTTAAAAGTTGAGACACTTTATATTTGCTCTAGAAACCAGCTCTTTACCAGCTAGGATCACGGATAAAAATTTTCCCATGCAAAACGAACAAGGCCCAATTCTTAAGATTGGCGTTGACTCGATAATTTTGTATCTTCTTACACACATTCGCTTACAACGACGATATTATCCTCTGTACGCTAAATATGGTATAAAATGTATTTACAATTCTACAGATGATTTTTTATAGAAAAACAAATATGCGCCCCATAAAACCGCCAAAGTCGTCTAAAAGTTGCGTTTGGCAGCTTGAACTTTTGTGAACATTTTTGGATAAATATCGTTCTAATGTTCCTCCCAACACATGTACAGGCGCACATCCAAATGGAATAAATCTCCGCAAAAAAAAAAACATTGATAGATAAATTATTTACTGTGAAAACAATTTAAATCTTTAACCAAGTAATGCTTAACCTGGAACCATTTCTCAGCGCATCTGGACTAATTTTTCCATTATAAAGTTCATTCAGTTATTGCAACGATTAGTGACAAATCGGATTTTGGTGACTCTCATTTGCCAGATTTTATGTTATCTGGTAATTTTTCACTTTTTTTGACGTTTATTGCTTTAAATTCACAAGAAACTTAAAAATGCTTTGACTTTGACTGACAGCACGGTATAACATATCCTGCTGACACCAGAAACATCAGCACAAAGAAATAAAATGTGCCTAAAATATATATTTACACTGACCTGCTCTACATTTTGCCATCAGACGGGAGCTGCAGGAGAATCGAAGCACAATTTTTAGTCAAAGTCGACAAAAGGCTACAGAACGGCCTCAAGCCTGAAATGGAAAAACAAAAAATAACGATTTAAATATCGGTGATGCTGACAAACGTTTCTTTATTTTATGCTATGCAGTTGAGTCACATCTGGTACGACCTTAGAGTCTAAAAATCTGACTCTGGTTTGTGCAAAAGCCAAACAGGGATCCATAGAGTTAGTGTGCTGTATGCCGTTTGCCTTCGCTGCTTTTCAAAGCCCCCATACGATTAACGTTAGTGTTGGGTGACCCGTCAGTATACGTTTCCTCTTAATTAATTTAGGTTTTCCTAAATTTTAAGTTTTTCTAGTTAAATCCTTATTCGGGTTACCCCAAAAGATCCTTATCATTTTACCAACCATTTTATTTTTTTACAATAATCTGTGGGTAATTTCTGTCCTATTCTGTTGCTCGGGTTTTTTGAGCTTTTATCGCCAGCCTTAGTCATTTTTTTATACCCAATTAATACGTAATGAGCAGCACAAATAAACTAAAAAGTTTGTTAAAAATTCTAATTAGAATACCTATACTTAAAGAATTGACAACTAGATCGATCGAGTAAATTTCGTTTCGAAAGAAATTTGGCGATTTTGCCTTTGTTTTCTTTACAAAAATATTTCATTTTTTTAAAACTAATTTAAGCTTTGAGCTAAGAAAATCCTCTAATTTTTTAAAAATATTTTTTTATTAAGCAAATATTTTATTACCTTTAACAAAACACTTTAAAACTTAATATATTCCTAAAAGTATGCTTTAAAATTTAAATCCCTTTAGTTTTTTTAATAGCTGGAATACTATAGTTTTCTCGCTAAAGTTTCTATTATAAACAAATCCTTTAAGGCAAGTCCTTTTTTCATTTTCTTATTCATTTATCCATCATATACACACACTTAATGCAAAAAAAAATGTAAATCACCTTAAACCAAACGATTGAATGTAAAAGCAAAGGCGGCGAAAAACACCGGTAAAAGCCCAACAACAAATTTTTGCAAAAACCAAAACTTTTTATATCCGGATATGTTAAACTAAGCTGCATATGAAAGCACGTGTGTATTTCCATATTTGTTTCTATTGCTTTAGGTTTTGAATATCTGTGATAACTGAAGCAAAAAAACGAAGACACAATTGCAAGAACTTTTTTTGCTTTTAACTTCTGCTACTTGTAAAGCGTCTTATCAAAATCTCTTCCTTATTTGTGTTTGAGTTTGAGACTGTTTTAGTCATGGACTTTTGTGAATGTATGTAAGTACGAATGTTTGCATAAATAACTAAAAGGAATTGTATTTATTTTAAGTAGGATTTGATAATATAAAAACATTTTTAAAATATTTAAAAAAATCTATTTACCAACATCACAGAGCCAAATCTGTTGATTTTGAATTGAATTATCAAAACATAAAAAAATTACACCATTTCCTAAAGAATATTAAAGCCCACAGAGATAGAAATTTTTCTTTATAGCCGCCTTGCAGGGTGCCCCGGTAGGTCAGTGGTAAGTGCACCAGTCTACCAGTCAGGAGGTTTTGGGTTCGATTCCCACCAGAGACCCTGGAAAGTCTGCTTCATTCTTCTGTTCTTTCTTTCTTTCTTATCCTTCTCTGAACTTCTTCTTTCCTTCCATCTCAACCTATTCTATCTGCTTCTCCAGGTAACACAAAGGAACCGAATTAAGCGGACCCAAGTGAGCTGTATCCTTTCCTTCAACGGCTGCCTGTGTTCTACCTAACCTAGCCGCCTTTCTAAAGTGCTCGGACTATTTTTATCCTTAAATTATTAACGTGGACAGCAAAGCGGCTTCACAAATAATCAGTATAAGTGCAAGTACCGGAAGTTGGTTACTGATTACCGTGATACCAGGTACAAACTCTGGTCAGACATTTGTGGGTTCCAATGCAACCCAAAGCTGGCACCTCTCTTTTCCCGAAGGCAATATGCACTGATTTATAGACGTCCCATCAAGATGTCAACTATGCTCCAGGGGGATACTTTAGTTCTGCAGGAAAAGGCCTGATGCCTGATTGGCTCTCGGTTAATATTTTGTTATTCTTATCTTACTCTATTGAGTACTCGTGTGGTGGACTGCATTGTAAAAGCAAGTCAACTGCAAGCGATTGGGGAGTCCGCAGAGGCTTGCATGACTGTGTAAAACTGGTGCTCAACGCAGCACCTTTATGGAGGCGTTGGATGTAATCTTGGACCAACTAATCTAGGCGAAGAGGGTAATTCAAGGAGATATGTGATATGGTCAAAGCAGAATTATTGGAAGGTAAAATGTAGCAGTGATTACATGAATCCGAAACTGAGCTTCCTTAGAAAGTTTGGTGTGACTAAGGAGGGAGACGGCTGTCTTAGACCACACACCGCAAAAACTGTTAGTTCTTTACGAATGGGTCCAAGAAAAATTAGTGGGTGAAAACTGCAGCTTTCTGCCGAAAACTGGGTATCGGGGAATCCTAAAAGCTTCTTGGTGACTGCAGTGTATTTCAGTGCAAGAAATTTATTGGTAGACTGTGTGCCGAGAGACAAGTGCACATCTACTAGCTTCGGGGATACGAATGTGTTTTTTTGGGGGGATACAAATGGGATGACAGGCAAGCTGGCAAAGCAAGGAGTCTACCTGCCTGTGGAAAAATTAATGGATGCTCGTGCTCCACTTTAGTTCTATATTAGAGGCTTCGTGTAGTAAAATGCTCAGCATAATGTGTGAATTTTATAACCCGGGGTAGACTAAATTTCTTCTATTTTTGCAAAGGATTAACTGTAGACTCCTAGTAGAAATGATAACAGGTCATTGTTGGACAGCGGTTCATGCCAAAAAAAACCGGGGCAACTGATGACTGCAGGTTCTGTGGGGAATACAGAGAATGTTGAGCATGTTCTGTGCCACTGTTCAGCGTTTGTACGCTCCTGAGTACGGTCTAAATGACCCCGTTTTGACAACACCACACCACTCGATAGGTGATAGGTCCCCTTAAACCAAGGTCCAAGGGAAAATGGAGTACTAGACCCACCCTGTCGCGTTGATGTATCTCAAAAGATCGTTCAGCCCAATCTTAGATACATCCCTTAGGCTGTCCTGTATTAAATGGCCCAGGAACTTGTGCCCCTTCACAGCCAGAGCAGGGCATTCGCAGAGAAGATGGAAAACCGATTCCTCCCTTTCCCTATTCTTGCAGCTGCGACAGTGATTTTTGAACGTGTATTCACATTGGAGATATTCAGAGAAAATCCTTTCTTAGTTAGCTCATCTGCCCGCTCATTACCATGGTAGCCCCTATGAGCAGAGACCCCAACCAGAGTAATGTCAGACAGCTGCCTTAGCTTAGACAATTCTCTTCTATACTGACTAACCAATAGTGATGTGATAGTGTATGATCTGAGTGACAGAAGTGCCGCTCGACGGTCGACAAAAATACCAATATTCCCGCGGATATTTCTGTCCTGTAGTACTTTGCAAGCCTCCCGAATGGCAAATATTTCGGCCTGAAATACACTACATTCATTCGGAAGACGAAAAGAAGCATCTACGCTCAGCTCCTCTGAGAAGACACCGGATCCAACTCCGCAGTCCAATTTGGATTTTATTTATTTCAAGGCTTGGAAATATAAGGCTGCTGGCATTTGCCAAGAGAATGAGGAGCACCCTAGATTTCATTAGATTGAACTATTAAGGCTGGTTATAAATTCTTTTTGTCTGGTGACACTAACGACCCAAAGGGTGGGTCTATGCGGTGTCTTTTAGGCCAACCAGTTTAACCTAATTTAGACTGGAATACGGCCCCACAAGCAGGTGTACAAGCAGTCACGCAATATTTGTTTTGGTTTCAAAAAAATTGTTTAAAGGCCAGTCTTTTTCGTGGACAGACAAAAATCGAAAGGAGCCTGGGTGGGTTCCTGACCATTTCATGGTAGCTGGAAAATACTAGAAATATAATCTAGCGATGCTAAAAACTATTGGAGAGTAGAACGGGAGGGCAATTAAGGCTAGAAATAAATAAGTAAAAGCCATTCTAAGGATATTTCTGTTAATTTGACAGTAATACCTGACCCGTAGTACTTGAATTGACTCTGGAAATTTGATTTCAACAGACACAGAGACGGACAGACCGGCATAACTAAATCGACTTCTCTATCTATAAGGATCCAGAATCGTCCTGGATCGTAAATGGATATTAAGAAAAATGCAAATGAAATGACAAACTGATACATATCCTTATCAATATGTGAAGGATATAAAAATTTAAAATATTTGCTGTTGACAAACGAGCCCAAAATTTATTTAACTTTTTGCTTAAGTCAAGTAAAACAAGCAAAAATGCTAAAAAAGTTAAAAAGAATTTTACAAAAATAAATATTTTTTCTACTTCTTGTAAACAGTGTTTATTTTCAAAAATATTTCATTTCAATTTTTAAAGGCAAACATTGTCCATGCATTATACCCCTAAAGCATGTGCGTACACGCATGTTGCTGTATTATACACACCCACACACGCAAACACTATATCATATGCAAACGTCTACTTACTTCCGTAACTGGAGGTAAGTTATTGTTACTTAAGCATTAGGAGGACATTGGTGGGCAATTTAAATCTTTTTGTTGGCGAAATACGCACACACATTCACGCACACATTCATATATGCATGTATGTATATAAATTGACATTATTAGCTTGTGTTTGTGTAGGTGTTTTTGGAATATTAAGAAAATACATATTTTAAATTTATAATCAGAAGGTAGAGAACTTGGGGAAGAGTTTGTAATTCAAGCATATACTTAATATGTATAAGACAAGGTAAGTGTAGTGAAGGAAGGATGTAAAAGGAAATAAAGGGAATAACGACAAAACTAAATTAACCCATTAATATCTATCTATAAATGAACAATTTAATTAAAAAGATATTTTTAAAGGATTTTAACCCTGAGAGTTTGCTTAAGTTTTACCAATATTAGTTTTTTATCTTAACTGTGAAGCAAGCATAAATACAAAACAAGTAAGAGCGCTATATTCGTCTATGTCTTATTTACCCTTCATGACGTGTTGGGGTTTTATCCTATTTTTTCACATTTTATATGGCAACCCCCTTAGCAGAAGGTGAAAGGGGGTAAGTAGGTTCAAGGAAAACTTTTGCAATGCAAAATGGGTTTGGGGTAAGTCCAACATTTGACCTAACCACGGGCACCCTAAAAGCTATTGGGAGGGGTTTCATAACAATTTTCCTAACTTTGTATGGGGGAGCCCCTTAGGCGGTGGAGATAGAAAGTAAGTATGTTCTAAGAAAATGTTTGTAAAATAAACACTTATGAGGGTTTGTAATACATTTTATTCTTATAAAGGCGACCCGGAGGAGTTTTAGAGGTTTTTACCCTAATTTTTTAAATTTTGTATGGCAACCCTGTTAGGGACTGAAGATAGGTGGTGTGTTCTCAAAAAATGTTTGAGGGGAAAAATAATTTGGGGTCGGTTTTACATTTGACCTTTGTAGAAGCACCCTGGAAGCTGTGGCAGCGATTTAAAAAACTGTAAAACGATTGGCCTTTGAAATTTTGAGAAGTGCATAGAAGGCAGAATTTAATATTTTTGTTTTAACTGTCTTTTTCAAGACAAATATTTACTTCTCGTTTGGTTGTTCGTCTTTTTAAAGACGATTTATCGTTCCTGTTGGATAATTTTTATTTTTATTTCGTTTTAAAAATATTGAAATTTCACGTAAATTAGTTTTGTTGTTTGTACCCTTTACATTAGTGATTAGGGTTATATTAGTTTGCCATCCTCTTTGTAATTTCTTTAATATCTATCTTCGAACCCATAAAGTATATTATTTCTAAGTCCTTATAAATAGGAAAGTTGATTTAGCGATGTCTATCTGTCTGTCAGATCGTCTGTCCGTCTGTCCGTGTTATTGTTGAAATCACCTTTTTAAAGCCCCCCGACGTCGCATGACCCGTAGGTGGTATCGAGCTATCAGAAATATTTGCGAGCAAATCGCTATAGAAATTCAGCAAAATTTCCCGATAACTGACCTTAATATAAGCCAGCAACCTTACTACCTCTGTTTAAATATTTAAAATTTGTACATATAAACCTCTACAACTGCCTCGTAGTTGCTCCTACATAGGTGCAATGTAAGACCGACTCCCATCAATTTTTCTCACAAATTTTTTGTGGAATATACTTATACCTTATCTCCCTTCTCTAACAGTTTTGCCATACAATGTTTAGTTTAAAAATTTTTTTTAAATCGCTCCCACAGCTTCCAGGGTGCTCCCATAAAGGTCAAATTTAAAAACAACCCCAATTGGTTTTTCCTCCCAAAAGTTTTTGTGGAACATAAAGCTCCACTATCGCCAGCCCAACAAAATTTAGAAAAATTATGCAAAAACGCCCATAACAGCCCCAGAGTCGCCCTTAGAGAAATAAAGTGTTTGACCGACCCCCATTTGTTTCCTCTCTAAAACATATTCCTAACACATACTTACTCTCTATCACCATCGCCCAAGGGGAATCCCCTACAAAGTTTGTGAAATTGTTATAAATCTCTCCCTACAGCTTCCAGGGTACCCGTGGATAAGTCAAATGCAGGACTGATCCCAACTCATTTTTCTTTGCAAACATTTTCCTAAAACATACTCGCCGCCTATATTCACCCTTCTAAGGGGGTTGTTATACAAAACTTGAAAAAAATTAGAGTTAAAGCCCCTACAACTTTCCCGTTGTCATTCTTACGGGATTAAAATATGACACCGAACCATGTTTAAAAATTAAAAATATTTAATAAAAAAAAATGGATAAAAATAAAGAAAAGTTCGGGGTTTCGAAAGGCCAAGGGGAATGGATTAAAAGATAAGGGACAACCGAAGATAGCGCTGTTACTTGTTTTTTTACTTATTATATTTAACTAATTTCTATTTGAATGTAGAATTAAGTACGTTAGGCTTCAAAATTATGTTGGTGCCTTATAAAGAAGAAAGTGCAGACTCCTAGTGGGAACAATAACAGATAATTTTTAGCCAGAAGGGTACGTCAAAATAGTAGGGTAACTGGCTAGCGATGGTTGCAGGCTCTGTTGTGAACCAGAGGATAAGGAGACTTTCTAGTGTTTATGTGCTCTAGGACAATCTTATAAGAGTTCGAAAACCTAAAGGATTTATTTGGGATTGGTAAGGCAAGACGGCTGACATTTGCCAAGATAGGATGAAGTACTCCTAATCTTATTAAATCGAATAAGTCGGATTAAAATTAACGGCTTGTCGTTTTTTACTGTTTGAAGACACCAAGGACACAAATGGCCTGGGTAAAATCTTTGAGATCAACCAGTGGAAACTAGCCTAACCTTTAGCCTTTAACTGTGCTACTAAATAACAAAAAAATATGGAAACTATGAGCATCAAGAGTTTTTTTTTAATTTTGCTTATTAGTTTGACTATGAAACTGTTTCCCGGAGACAAAGAGGACATATAACTTTCAAAAATATAAATGTGTAAAAAATTTTTAAAATTAAATGATGCTGCAACTCATGAGCTGATAAACTAAAATATAACACAGGTATTGGCGTACAACAAAAATTTTAAATAAATATTTTAAAGATAGCAAAAATTTAACTAATAACATACATACAAAAAAGTTGGCGCTCAATGATATGCTATAAATTTTAAACAGCGAAGCCAAATTGGTGTACACATGTGTGGGGATAAACACATATACTATATCTATCATATACATAAGATGTTTGTTAGTTTATGTACACAAGTAATGCCAAGATCTACTTTAATAGTTTTATTATAAGAATACTTTTAAGCTTTTACCTGTGTGTTGGTGTAAGCTTGTTGCCAAGGATGCATGTGTGTCATTATATTGTTATTTAAAACTAATTAAGTTTAAAATATTAAAAGGACAAGAAAATTTAGACAAAATTTATTGCCTTAGAATGGGTTGGAAGATTTATGAACATTAATTTAGAAAACAGTAACTGTTTAACTGATGCTAAATAAACATTTGGGAAACGATTTTAAATTATATTTACCAGGTTCACTATACTATTATTAGTTCTTGTAGGATAAAATTTATAAAACTGAAATCGTAACCGCATTTGGCATTTTAAGTTTTAAGAAAAAAACCAAAACATTGAAACATTTGTTTTTAAACTTGTTTTATTCGATTAATAGAGTAACCGGCTTTCGGAATAAATTAACAAAAATTGGCATTAATTTTAAAATTCCTTTTAAGTGTTAGTATATATAATAACTATTAAGTTTAATTAAAATCTAATTAGCATAGTTTTGTCTTAAAAAAATTATGTTACAAAAAAAAACTATTTATAAAATCTGCAGCATAACTTTTGGGGTAATTTAATTATAATCTATTTTGAAATGTGTATGTAATAGGATTTTGCTTTTAACAAACATACTTATTTTGACCATCTTATGTATGCTGTTATATTAGCAAATCAAAGAATATTTTATAGCATACTTTTTAGCATCATAGTTTTAGGGTTGTTAAAAAATTAAGCATATTTTTAGGGGGTTCTGGCATTAAGCATTTTCTCTTATATTTATGCAAAGAAAAAAAATATTGTTAAAAATTTATGCTGGACTAAACAATTTATATGAAAATATATGTATATATGTAACTATGTATACATATGTATAAATATATACATATGTAGATGGATGTATATACATTTAAAAAAAAAAAATTTTACAAATATAATTTTGTAAGCTTTTACGTCCACTTGCTCATGCATATGTATGTAAATGTATATGTTCATGTGAATGTAAATCTATTAAATTATTTTTGTATATGATATGTTCACAATTTCCCATTATAGGGGTAGTTGTTTTCTTTTTTGATTTCACTTTTTTTTTGTTTTCAGATTTTTTATGGTCAGTTTTTATAAAATATGGGAATATGGAGTTTTATTTTTAAGCCTTAATGTAGGCAATGTTTTTGTCGATGTTTCGTATGCAGACAAATATGATTTATATGTTTATTTATATGATTTATATTATTATGAAATTTTAAATGAAAATTGAAGGCCAAAAAATGCTTTTAGAAATAGAAAAAATATTTTTTTTGTATTATTTATTAAAAAGAGAAAATAACATTTTTACGGTTAAAAGAGTTTTAAAAAAATTTTTATGCAAAACCAATTATAATAATTTTTAAAAATTTAAACAAACTTAAAAAAATTGTACAGCTTAAAGGTGCATAAGGAAGGCACCCATATCCTTTATACGATTCGGTTAAAAATCTGTAAGTTGGCGTTTTTAAATAAATGGCTGCCTTTTTAGATGTTAGACAATGTTTATTAAAAAGGATATGCGACAGGTACCCATATCCTTGCTCCGAATTTGCTTAAAATATGAGTTTTGGTCACTCTTAAGAAGTTATAACATCTGGCCGTTTTCTTTTTGATTTAGAGCTACATTTTATTCAAAAGGATATGTGGAAGGTATTCATATCCTTGCTTCGATTTGTTAAAAATTTGTTTTGATTTTGTTCTTATGTGTTTTTAAATAACTTATAACATCCGGCATGCTTTTTTTGATCTAAGACCATGTTATTAAAAAAAGGATATTTGGAAGGATCTTATATCCTTTTGTATCAATTTGCGTTAAATTTGTATTTTTTGTCCTTTTAAACGGTTTGTAATATCTGACCAGTTTTTTTTTCTAAGACCGAATATTATCAAAAAGGATATTTCGAAGGTACCCATATCCTTGCTTTGATTTTATTAAAAATTTGGTATATTTTGCGGTGTTTTTAAATGACGTATAACATCGTGCCTGCTTTTTTTGATCTCAGCCCAGGTTTTTAAAAAAAAGGATATATGAAAGGTTCTTATATCCTTTTTCTTAATTTGCTAAAAAATTGTATTTTTGTCATTCTAAACGAGTTATAACATCTGACCAGCTTTTTTTCATCTATAGCCAGATATTATTTTAAAGGGTATTTAGAAGGTTCCCATATCCTTGCTACGATTAGTTAAAAATTTGGTCTAATTTTGTCTAAAACATGTATTTTGGTATTTCTAAATGACCTATAACATCCATCATGCTTTTTTTGATCTAAGACCATTTTTTTCAAAAAAGGATATATGAAAGGTTCTTATATCCTTATTCTCAATTTGCTAAAAATTTGTATTTTTTCCCATTTAAGCGAGTTATAACATTTGACCAGTTTTTTTTGTATAGGACCGCATTTTATAAAAAAGGATATGTGAAAGGTACCCATATCCTTGCATTGATTTTGTTAAAAATTTGGTATATTTTTGTGTAAAATATGTATTTCGGTGTTTTAAAATGACTTCAAACATCGTGCCTGCTTTTTTTGATCTCAGCCCAGGTTTTTTAAAAAAAGGATATATGAAAGGATCTTATATCCTTTTTCTCAATTTGCCAAAAATTTGTATTTTTGTCGTTCTAAACGAATTATAACATCTAACCAGCTTTTTTTTATCTAAGGCCACACTTTATTAAGAAGGATATGTGGAAGGTACCCATATCCTTGCTTCTATTTTGTTTGAAATTTTCTCTAATTTTTTCTAAAACATGTATTTCGGTATTTCTTAATGACCTTATAACATCCATCATGCTTTTTTTGATTTTAGACCAGGTTTTTCAAAAAAGGATATATGGAAGGTCCTTATATCCTTTTTATCAATTTGCTTAAAATTTGTATTTTTGTCGTTCTGAACGTGTTATAACATCTTTCCAGCTTTTTTTTTGATCTAAAGCCAGATTTTATTACAAAGGATATGTGCAAGGTTTCCATATCCTTTTTCTTATTTTGCCAAATATTTGTCTTAAAGCCTTTCTGTATGCATTAATAAAACTGCAAAAAAGAACTGACTTTTTTAAAGCAGCAGAGAAGTTTTAATTTTAAAGTTCTAAGTTTAGAATTTCAGAATTTTTTCATTTAAGTTTAAATATGTGTCTGTGTGTATGTGTCTATAATTACGTTTGCATGTGTTTTTCCATATTAAAATATATTTTATTTATATGCATTTGTGTGTGTATCTCTCTTTGGTTTATTTCTGTTTACATTTTTTTATGCTGATATTTTTATATTATTATGCGTAGAGACGTACGTAAAAATAAAAAAAAAAAATTTTATATTTATTTTCCTTTTTTTTTTGTTGCAGAACTTTCGCTCTAAATTCATGACCAACAAAATATATAAACAAAAAGAAATCCAAAAATTTAATTTATTCGTATGTTTATGTGTGTGTGTGAGTAAGAAAAAATTTCTAAAATTCAAACTAAACAACATGTGGCCAAGATAAAGTGCCAGTGACCAGGCAAGGGGTAAGAGAGCATCCTTTGAGTAAAGAAATAAAAAGTGAAAGTTGCTATATTTTATATTCATCTGGTTTGTTTTTTAACCCTTTTTTTTGCGTGAGATGATAACAATAATGGTCAGACACACACAAATTGTGTCCATTCCCATGCCAAACAAAAGTAATAGAAAGAGAAAGCAAGCAAATTGGAAAAGAACGAAAGTGTGAAAGAGTAAAAGTTTTAAAACTCCTTGTTTTTTATTTATTTTTCTTTTTTTTTTTTTTTTTTTGGTAGCAACGTCCAGTCTTATGTAATAATACCTGCAGATGATGTTGCTGATGGTGGCTACAAAGCCTAGAAGATGATGATGATGATGATTAAGTTAAGTTACATACACGCGCACTTACTTCTCATTGTATCCATAGCATTTTTGCAATAGTGTGTGAATTGCCCAACAATATAAGCAAACATCCTTTTTTTAAGGTTCCTGACCATTTGTTTATGCTAAAATACACACTGATGTTGTGTTAGTGCGTTTAGTATTTATTTGTCACCCTTTACTTTTCTTTTTTTGGCCGGTTAAGCCTTAAAAGAGGGCAGTTTTTTTAGCAATTTTTTCCAATTTCTTTTTGCTTTTTTTTTGTTTTATAAAAAAGTGTTTAGAAAGAAAATTCTAAATTAAGTTAGAATCTCATTATAAGCATCCCCTTTTATGAATAAGAAAATTTTTGCCAAAAAAGTGTTGGCTTTAGTAAAAAAAAAAATTTAGAAAATCTTAGGTTTGGAGATCAATACAGGATATAAAACGTGCAGTTTTTTGTCTTAATTTTGTAATCAATATTTATATGTTTTTATTTTATAAATAATTGAAAATGATTGCGAAAAGGGAATTAAATTTATAAAAACCATTGCTTTTAATTCATAAAAAAATATAGAATTCTGCTCCATACGCTGCAGTAAACTTGGTTCAATTAAGCTGATTTCTCGGCGAATATTTTCCCTTAAAACCACAGGAGATTGGGGATTGTCATTAAAACCCCTCTCGTTGAGGTAGCCCCATAAAAAAATCATGGAAGTTAAATCGGGTGACCTCGGTGGTCATAGGATGTCTTCAAAGTGACTGGTCAGTTTTTGGCAAAAATTTTCCCAAAGCATATCCATTTAAGTTCTGGCTGTGTGTGCGATTGCCCAATCCTGTTAAAACCACGTGTGAAGAATACAGTTGATGAGCTCGCAGGTTTGGCAAAAATAACTCTGTAATCATGCAACGATAATTTTCTCGTTAACATTCGTCACCTGGCCTTAAGAGTTTTCAAAAAAAATTGTCCAACTATCTCATGAATAGATAAGGCACACCAAACAGTTACCCTGGGGCAATGCAATGATTTTTGATATTTAAATCGAAGGCTGCGGGTTCTTGGGGACTAGTAACGGCAGTTTTGCTTATTGACGTTGCCGTCTAAGTGAAAATGAGCCTCGTCAATCAAAAAAATGGGATTTAAAAAGCTAAAAACTCTCCAACATCGTTTCACAAAAATTTTTGCGTAAATCAAAGTCACTTTCTTTTAGTTCTTGAATGATTTCAATTTTAAAAGGATGGAACTTCATATTTTTTATTAACATTTCATAAATAATTGCTCTTGGAAGTCCTAGTGAGGCTGCTCTTTTCCATATTGAAAGTTGCGTATTTTCACATAAACTGTTTTCAACCAGTTCAATGTTTTCGGAAGTCCTTGAAGAACGACTGGACTCTGGCCGTGGGACATTCAAAGCCAAAGCAGTTGCGCGGAATCTCTGCACCCACCAACGAATTAAATTTGCACTCAATCTATCACGTATTCGCCGAATACTGAACTTTGAACAAAATTGCTGACAAGCAATTACGTAGGAATCGTTATTCTTAAAAAATGTGTCCACAGCGAACGCGCGATGCCCACTCGAACACTGCGACATCGTGAATGGAAAATCCGTACAATCGATAATTCAAACGGCGCCCCCTCCCACCCCTCAGTTTATTAGTTTTTGCAATAATCGTATTCAAAAATATATATTTTAGTCACCAGACACCCTGTATAACCTCTCTTTCGAATGGCAGTACAGATTAATAACCTCAAAATCAGGCCCAGATAAAATTGGTCATTCCACCTTTTAAGTAAATTTTTTGCGACTACTGAAACCATGTCAAATGAAACTTTAACTAATTCCCAAGATTGAGTATGTTTTAGGAAAATGTTTGCAAGTAAAAATTAGTTGGGGTTTGTTCTACTTTTGACCTATCCACGGACACCCTGAAAGCTGTAGTGGGGGATTTATTACAATTTTCCAAACTTTGCATGGGATCCCCCCTAGGCGTTGGTGATATGGGGCAAGTATGTTCTAAGAATATGTTAAGGAGGAAAAACTAATGGGGGTCTGTGATACATTTTATTCCTCTGAGGACGACTTTGGGGAATTTTAAGGGGTTTTGCCATAATTTTGCAAATTTTGTATTGCAGCCCTGTAAGGGGTTGGAGAAAGGAGATAAATATGTTTCACAAAAACGTTTGGGAGGAAAAATAATTGGGGTCGTTTATGTTTGACCTTTGTGGAAAATTAATGGGAGTCGGTCTTACACCTGCCTAGAGAAAACTCCGGGGCACATGTAAAGGTTTTTATGTAAAAATTTTAGAGAAATAACCAGAGATAGTCTTGGCTTTTGGCTAATATTTCAGTCAGCTATCGAGTGATTTTGCTGGAATTCAACAGCAGTTTTTTTTGCAGACATAACACGGACAGACGGTCAGATGGACAGATGAATATTGCTAAATCGACTTTCCATTTATAAGGTCGCAGAGAGATATTAAAGAACTTACAAAGGGTGAAGGGTATAAAATAGCTCAGGCTTAACACAACTAAGTAATTACTTGTAGCAGCAGCGTTATTTAAAAGATTAAGAACCCCTTACACATGGAATCCCTTTACACACTTTTAACATTTGACGATCTTTAGGGGCCAAATTTAAAGTGTTTTGGTTGTTTTGTGTTTCTTAAAGTTCGCTATAAGTGGTGTCCTTGTGACGCTGTTATAGTAGGAGCAGGCCACTCATCAGTTACTTATGTTATCATTTAGATGGGATCAATAAGAGAGGTTAACAATATTTAAGCCACCCTGCTGCTGTTAGGCTTTTCAGTAAGTCATTAGGTCTGATTTTAGACATTGTGTTCGAACGTAAGTTTGGCACCTTAAAATTTGTTGTGGCCGTAGCAGGTAGATTTCTCAAAAGGTTTTGATTACCCCTTAAGACTGTCTTTCGTATACCTGTGATGAACTCATGATTGTTTGGCATCGTAAATCTCAGTCAATGAGTAATGAGCCCAAAGACAACTTTTTCTTGAACCGTAGCCGTAAGTTTGCTTAAATAACCAATTGGGGAAGGGGGTCCCGAAGAGGGATTTAGTGCACCCCACAAAAGAGACAGTTAAATAAGGTTAAAGAGGATCACACCAACTTGACAACTCTACATGTATCCAGACAGCTCAATCTAATAATTTTCAAAGCGATCCATAAAGTACTTTAAATAGTTTGGTTACAATAACCAGCACTGAGGGGATGACTCCTATATATGCAATGCCCTATTTTGGTTTCCGGAAAATAGGTTATGGGAAAGATGATAAAGGGAATAACGTTTGTAGTGTGACAGAAAAGACTTCTTTAGAAAATTTATTCCACATAAAAACTGTGCGACTAAAAAAAGTATTATTTTTTCTGTAAGGCTTTGAGCGAATCTAAACAATTAGTTGCCTTAACGTCACCGATGAATAATCTCTAGCATGTCCTTTTAAGTATTTTGAACTCATTAAAAAATCATTCGATCGATATAAATCGGAAAAAACTTTCACTGATATAAAATTTTTGGTAATAGAGAGAGTATCGTAGTTGGCATTCACTTCCTTGCAAAATCATTCAAAACAGATTCGGTTACCGTAAATTTATCTGCCTGTTCATTGGCATTCACAATAAATTGATAACAAACAGTTGACCTAACCTAACTTGCTCTGTCCTGCATTGACTGACTAATGGAGGCGAGAAATTTATGTTTGAAGTATAATAAAGTAGACCTCGTGACTGTAGACAAAAATGTTGATATTTTTGCAAATTTAACAGGGAAAACTTTTATTAAATTATTTTTTTAAATATAATATTTCATATAAAGGGAGAAAACTGATGCTGCTTTTAAGTTAAAATTATTTTTATTTATTTAAAGATTTTAAACATCTAAAACCATTTTTACTATACATTCATTATAAAATTTTTTATAAATAAAATTATATGTTTCCTTTTGGGTAATATGATCTCTTCATAAAAGGGTTTCTGCTTAAACATCAGTTTAGAGTTTCCTTTTAGTTCACTGCCATTTATCAATCATTTCACATCCCGTTTACGTCAATCATTTGCACTGGAAGTTGTTTTCTTTTCGTGACCCACTGGTCTATTTAGTTGAACAGTCTCTGGAGTAAAACTTAAAAATGTAAAGGTTTCCCAGAAGAAAAAAAAATTGCTAAAAGCTTTTATCATTAACTTCAAAAGCAAGTTTAAGAAAAAAATCTTACATCAAGCAGCGACAACATAAGTAAACAGACTTTTTTAAAAAAAAAGAAAACGTAAATATTTAAAGAAAATTTCAACATCTTTAACTCAAAGGAAAAAAAAATTTTGTATAAAAAATACAAAACTTTTAACCCTTTTTTTGTGTCTTAAAAATCAACAACATAATGGTTTTACTCTCTTAAAGAAGAAGAGGAAGAAGAAAGCACTAATTTTTTTTAAATGTAAGTTTCGTTTGAAAAAAAAATGAAAAAATAAAAAACCATTAGAAAAAAGTCCAGCAAAACAAAACTGTCAAATTCAATAGAAATCTAAAGTACAAAAATGGAAAAATTACACCCTTGTGTAATAATATAAAACCTACAGGAAAAGCAGCAAAACTCTAAAAAAAATTTTGACTTAAAAATTCAAGACACGCTGGTCACATGCCTAAGGTTCTAATTTAAAAAAAAAAGTACAAATAAGACAAAAAAAAAAAACTGCACACATCGAAATTATACACACACTTAGACATCAGTTTTCTTTTTTTTTTATTTATTTTGTTAAAGGGGTGGTTTATTTTGCAAACATTCACATACACGCACTTTCAATTCAATAAAAAACAAAATACTTAAACATCTATAGAAATAAAAAAAAAATTGAAAATGAATAAAAAAAGAATTGTTTAAGCAGAAATTTTCAACACTGGACCCTGGACCTAAAAACGTCAAAAGATGTTTTATTCAAACTCCAGTACATGCACACACACACACGCGCATATACAGAGACCCATTCAGCCGCACTTGCATTGTGTTAAATTACTTACCACTTTCACTTTATTTTTTTTGCTTCGCAATTACTAAGGTATACTTTTAGGCAGTTGCAAAAAATAAAATTTTGTATTAGGTGAGGGCATAAGTGTTTTACTTTTTTTATTAAAGTTTGTTTTAATATATAAACAAGTAAGAGCGCTATATTCGGCTGTGCCGAATCTTATATACCCTTCACATTGGTCTTTAAATATACCCAGCCGAGTAATTTTGTACTGCAAACAATATAATAAGAAACCTTGTGCGAGTTTTAAAGTTCATAGAAAAAATAACAAAATTTTAACGTTCGTATGAATAATAGAAATAGATGAAGAAGATTTGAGGTCGAGAGTTTTAAAAGTTTTCGACATTATTCATATTTAAAGGTTAATAAAACTTGTTAAATGTTCTAGTCCCCCTGCTCTTCTCCAACTTTTTCACCAAAATGTATGAATTATTTGATTATTACTTTTTGTAGAATATTCGAAGTCGATAGCTGTAATAGTTTTCCAGAAGTAGCGTATCAAAAATTTTATAAAAATTGTTAATTTGTATGGGAGCTACCCCTTCTTCACCCCCCATCCGAAAATTTTTTTCCTTAAAGCGTAGGCCTTCTTGTCCAATTACTTTTTGTAGAACATTTCATTTCGATATCTTTTATAGTTTCCGAGATATAGCGTATCGAATATTTTATAATAATTGTCGATTTGTATGGGAGCTACCCCTCTTTTTGCCCCCACTCAAAAAAATTATTCTCTAAAGCGTAGGCCTTATTGCCCAATTACTCTTTGCAGAACATTTGATTTCAATATCTGTTATAGTTTCTGAGATATAGCGTATCGAATATTTTATAATAATTGTCGATTTGTATGGGAGCTACCCCTTTTTTTGCCCCCACTCAAAAAATTTTTTCTTTAAAGTGTAGGTCTTTGCGTACAATTACTTTTTTTAGAACATTTCATTTCGATATCTGTTATAGTTTCCGAGATATAGCGTATCGAATATTTGAAAATAATTGTCGATTTGTATGGGAGCTACCCCTTTTTTTGCCCCCAACCAAAAAATTTTTTCTCTAAGGCGTAGCCCTTAGCATGCAATTACTTTTTGTAGAACATTTTAAGTCGATAGCTGTTATAGTTTACGAGATATAGCGCATAAAATATTTCACCAAATTTGTGCAATTGTAGGAAAAATACCCCTTCCCCTGGTCCTATCGGAAAAAACTTTTTCCATTATTTAGGTCCTTTCTTTAGGAGTATCCGTGCCAAGTTTTGTGGCAAAAGTGATTATACTTACTGAGATATATAGGGATATATGCACGGATTTTGTCCTAAAAAAAATGGGTTACTCTGGGTTTTCGCTTATATCTCGGTCAATAGTGAACCGATTTTGCTGATTTTAAATAGCAATTGTTAGCGGGATGTTTGTAATCGTTTGACACCATTTACTGATCTGCATCTTTTTATCTGACTCCGGAAACTTGATTTCAACAGACGGACAGACGGACAGACAGACAGACAGACAGACGGACAGACGGACAGACGGACAGACGGACATGGCTATTTCAACTTCCCTATCTATAAGGATCCAGAATATATATACTTTATGGGGTCGCAAATGAATAATAAAGAAATTACAAACGGAATGACAAAGTGATATATACCCTATCACTATGTGAAGGGTATAAAAATAATATGAAAATTTATGGTTAAAATTATTTCTTTTATTTTTGTTATTGATTTAAATATACTTTCCTGAGTTTTTCCCAAAAGCTTGTATAGATCGAAGGTTACAACATTAAACTAAAAAACGAAACCTTGATTGTTATGAGTATTTTTAAAAATATTTACAGAAATAAAAAATGGCATTTCCAAAAATGTATAAAAAAGTTTCTGTTATATTAGTTTTTCTATATTAAAGCAAATTTTTAGGAATAGTAAGTGTTTTGCTACACCATTTCCAATTGTATTTCAGAACTTTCAAATTGTATTTCGGAACTTTTTTATTTATTTTCAAAAGTTTTATACTCAATTTCAGAAATTTGCAATTTAATTTTAAAAAATTCTAATTAACTTTCAAAACTGCGAATTTATTTCTAATTAAAATTTAGAAATTTCTAATTAAATTTTAGAATTTTTAATTATCTTTTAAATAAAATATTCTGAAATACAATAAGAAATTCTAAAATACAAATGGAAAATTTCAAAATACAAGAAGAAAGTTCTAAAATCGAATTAGAAATTTTATGAAATTGAATTAAAAATTTTTAGATTCGACCTAAAAATTCTAAAATTGAATTAAAAATTTCTGAAATTGAAACAGAAAACTCTGAAATTGACCTAGAATTTTCTAAAATTGAAATAGAAAATTCTAAAATTGAATTGAAACTTCTAAAATTGAATTAGCAATTTCTTAAATTGAATTAAAAAATTCTGATATTCAACTTGGAAATCTCTAAAACACAGTTGGAAAGCTCTGGAGTACAACTATTAGTTTTTTAGTTCATTAAGCTGCATCAGCGTTTTCCAGGCTGAAGTTCTGGCGGTGATGAAGGCCGCGGAATTGATTAGGGAGGATGCGGATGGGAGAGGGGACGTTACGATCAATGATATTCAAGGTGTGCTTAAGGCTCTAGAGGGACATTATGTCAGGTGTAGAC
Source organism: Melanophora roralis (assembly GCA_963583895.1). NCBI lineage: Eukaryota > Metazoa > Arthropoda > Insecta > Diptera > Rhinophoridae > Melanophora > Melanophora roralis. The sequence goes on along the minus strand of OY757190.1, from coordinate 92,304,512 downwards.
TCGTAAGCGACTGCAGACGTGATCTTAGGGCGATCATGGTAAAACGCAGGGTTAGACTCGGTTGGGTTCCGGATCATTAAGCCGTTTCCGGCAATGAGATTGCCGATGAACTGGCAAGAAAGTGGTTGGACTTGGTTGTGAGCCGGTGAGGCCACCACTGGGTTTCTATTATGGGCTGATAGGGACTTGGATAATGGACAATGTGGGCCAAACCTGGAGGGACAGGGCTGATTGTAGGATCTCTAGATTTTAATGGCACAGGCTGGACAGGATGGGCACTGAACTGCTGCTCAAGGAGAGCAGTGAGGTTCTGAGGTGCATTATTGGGACTTTCATAGAGCACTGCAATGGGAGATATATGACAAACAAATGGGACAGGAGTTCTTCAGACTTCTGCAGGGTATGCGGGGCCAAGGAGGATATAGAGACTGTAAAACATTTTGTCTGCCACTGCCCTTAGCTGCAGATCCACCGACAGAGGTAGTTTGGAGGGCGCTTCTTAGATGAACATGGTGAGGTTCCTGGCTGTGGGCTGGGGAACATCATAGGTTCCATTAAGATGATTCAGTGCCTATGACTACTGACTTCCTTGGACTTCTTGCGGACGGCACTCTCCCTCTCTTTTCCTTTACCTATAAAACGCTTGTCGTTACTTACTCCTCTGAAGATATTCACAATGAGCCTGAAGGTCTTCGAGTGGAGGTGGCGAGTTGAAGGAGGATCTTAAAGTAAGTTCCTCATACAGACCGTCTGATGATTGCAGTGTTTTTAATGCTGAAATATTTGCTATCCAAGAGACAAGAAAGCCGCCAAATAACAAAAATATTGGAACTTATGTTTTTTTTTAGTTTTTCCTTACTAACATTTTTTTAACATACTTAGACTAAATTCCACCATCTAACAGGGTTGCCATACAAAATTAAATTTTTTTAAATCGCTCCCACAGCTTCAAGGGAGTTCCTAAAAAGGTCAAATGTAAGACGGACCCTGATTAATTTTTCCTGCTTAACATTTTTGTAAAATATACTTACCCTCCATCTCCAGCCCATAACAAGGTTGCCATACAAAATTTAAAAAAATTAGGCTTAAAATCCCTACAACTTCCCTGGAGTCCTTTTCTAATATCAAAATTGCTTTAGATTTTGTTACTCTGATTTTTCAGATTTTTACTTCTTTATTTAGTCGCTAACAATTTAAACCTGAGATTGATTTAACTAATGAAACTTTTGCTAGAAAAGCTTTTCTCTCACCCAATATTTTTATATGTTTACTAGTGTTAAGTTTCCATATATAATTTGTATGTAAGAACATTTACAAGCTCGTGTCCAAGTGCTTTTTTTATTTCATTATTTTTTTTTTTTTTGGTTGAAAATAAAAATACAAAAAAATAAATTCAATTCGCTTCATTATAACAATAAATTCCCCCTGACCCCATATCTGCCAATTCTTCTTTAATTTTTTTTTTGCTTATTTTCAATACTCATTTATTCAAAACTTGTACGTGCAAGCCTGTGCTTGTGTTTGAGTATTAAGCAGTGCGTAATAATATACAGTTTTTTGCATTTTTTTTTCATTTTTTTATGTGTGTATTGCTTCTTGTTATATATTTTTAACCGATTTTCTTCGTCATTTTTAATTTATAAAAATGTCAATTTTCATTTCGCCATTAATACCCCTTTTTTTTGGGAGAGAATTTCTTGTTAAAAGTACTCAATTTGTTTATATTTTTTTTCTTCTTTCACTTCATATTTGTTCTTCTTGTCTACTTATGTTTTTTTAAAGGGTTTCAGTTTTTTTGAAAAAAAAAAGATTTTTGTTTTGCCCAAACTTCCATCCCTCCCCCATTTGTTTCTTTTGTTTGAAAGTACAAAATATTTATTTTCGCGTTGTATTTTTAGGATAATTAAAAAATCTTTTTTTTTGTACTTTTTAATACCCTCCCTCTAATTAAGGAAAAGTTCTTATTTTAAGGGGAAAAACACTAGAAATTAAAAAGGTACTTAAAGGAATTAAAAGACTAAAAGAAATTAAAAAGGGTCATAATTAAGAAGAAATAAGGTACTTGAAAAGCTATTTTAAAATGCAAAGACTTTTAAAAGTTAAAATAAATTATTTGGAATAAAAAAATTTACATTTTTTGGTTCTTAGAAGCTTAAAAAAAATAATTTTTTGAATTTTTACTGGAAAATTTAAAATTTGTATCTCTTTTTTAAATTTGCTTGAGGTTCACAGAATGGCTTCACTTAAAGAGTACCTCGAAGGTCTAGACGCGACTCCTCAGACAAATTATTTCCTATGGCGATCAGCCAGACGTCTTAAAAAACCCGTTATCTCAAAACCACCACTGCGTAATCTGAGAGGATCCTGGGCTAGAAATGAGAAGAAAAATTTTATCTGTTCGCAAACATTTCAAAAACGTGTTCACTTTCAATACATGCACTGACGTGAGGGAATTACCGCCTGTTGTTGCTAGACGTCCTTAGAAATACGTTTCTGATTTACAGATGTTGTACAGGCTATTGTTAACCTAAATAGTAAAAAAGCTCCTGTCATTGATAATATAGCAACCAAATGGTCTTAGAGGTACCTTTTACAGCAAAAAGAATAAATATTTTTATTTTTAATGCAATAATTCGGCTTTAACATTTCCCGCCTATATGGAAAATTGCCTTAGTAAAGATGATTCCTAAGCCAGGCAAAGGTCCTTCAAAGGTAGAGTCTTATAGGCCAATAAGTTTTTTACCCACAATGTCAAAATTGTTCGAAAAATTGCTAAACAACAAGCTGAATCCGATCCTGAATGAAAGCAACTGCATTCCAGATCACCAATTTGACTTTATTATAAGTCAACATAGCACAATCGAACAAACTCACAGACTGGTGCAGGTTATAAGAAAAACCTTTAAGGAAAAGAAGTACTGCTCCGCGCTTTTCATTGATGTCTCTCAAGCTTTCGATAAAGTATGGCACGAAGGCCTGTTAAACAAACTAAAGCTAAACCTTCCAGCTAGTATTTGCAACCTATTAGAAAAATACATAACCGGTCGACAGTTTATGATTAAAGAGGGAAACCAAATAAGTTCTTCTTAACCAATAGGGGCTGGTGTACCTCAAGGGAGTATACTAGGTCCAGTTCTGTACTTGCTTTACACAGCAGATATGCCAACCAATAGTTTTACACACACGTCGACATTTTCTGATGATACTGCTTTCCTTAGTATTCATAAAGACGATAAAGAGGCTTCGAACCAACTGCAGCAACACGTAACCCAAGTTGAAAAATGGGCAAAGTTATGAGGAATAAAAATAAATGAACAAAAATGTACCTACGTAACTTTTACTTTACGCAAAGGAACGTGTTCCCCAATCACTATTAACGACCATATGGTACCTCAACGAACCGGGACAAAATATCTTGGTATTCACCTAGATCGTCGCCTCACATGGAAGCTTCATAAAGATGCGAAGGTGACTCAAATGAAACTTAAGGCTGCTCAAATCCACTGGCTAATTGGTAGGAACTCTGTGCTACGTCTGGATTGTAAACTTATACCTTACAACTCAATTTTAAAACCAATTTGGTACTACGGTATACATTTATGGGGCACTGCTTCCTCCTCTAACATAGAAAAAATACAACGTCGTCAAAACAAAATTCTGAGAATTATAACTGGTGCTCCATGGTATGTCAAAAACAGCAACATCCACAATAATCTAGAAGTTCCACTAGTAAAAAGCGAAATCCTCAACTATGTGGACAAGTATTTAAACAAGTCGGAAAAACACATCCAAATCCGCTCGCTCGAAGCATCCTGCAACATAGTGGGTACGCCCGCCTAAAAAGAAGGGATACTATTGCTCTTAGATAAAACTTTTGAAATTAGTTATCTTTATTGTGAGAACATAAATTTTTAGTCTGGTACTGACTGGACTAGTATTAATTACTTAGTTTTAAGATTTGAATACTAATTGTTAGTTCGCTTAAGCGAATATTCAATAATAAAATATGTGAAAAAAATTTGGACGATTAAAACAACATCTGTTTGGTTCTCTTGAGAAATGTTTACTAAAATTCTAAGAAATAATACAAATAGGGGCCATAATTAAAATTTATGTTTTAATTTAAAACAAATAAGGGCGATGTATTCACCTTTGGCGAATCTTATATATCCTTCACATTGGTCAGTCAACTTGTTTTCCAACCGTAAATATTAAAAAAAACCCATTATTGCGGCTTTGTGGTCTATAGCTCCTTAAATTTTCAATCAACCATTTGTATTGCTTATATTTCTCCGGCATGCCTTTTCAATAAATTTTTCTTTTAGAAAAAAAGAAATCATTATAGAAATGCCCAGTGGGAGGTTTGTCATCGATAGCTCTACCAGTTTCCGAGTTATTGCCTTTTAAAATATTAAAAAATTATTTGTTTATATGGGGCTAACTGCTCCAATATTGCATTTGTTGTAGAATTATTTTGTTCTAAACTAAAGGTCAATAGCTGTTAGGGGGTTCCAAGATAAAGTGCATCCAAATTTAAAAAAAAAAAATTGTTCGTTTGTTTGGGGGCTACCGATTTCCCAGCTACTATCTATCCTGTTCTACAACTCCAAAGTGACCCACATTTGGTAATATACTCGATTCAAAACACCGGACTCTAGCAAAAGATTGTCACAGAAAATGCTCCATAATTTCAATGTCCTCCATATATGCCCTGCAGTCGTTGTTCTTCGTAACCATCCTCTAAAGGAGATGTGCTTATAAGTTTAAGTCACCCATTAGCAAACTTATCATTTTGCGCAGTTCAGGCTTTGTAAGATTAGGAATGTCCCTAGATCTGTTTCCATCCGGGATGCCCTAGATGATTTTTCATTCTTCCAATTGTCTGGTTGTTTCACAGCATCCTGCGGGCATGAAAAGCCCCTTTTTTTAATTCGGACTCTGTCGCAACGAAAGGGGTTCGGGTTCTTCCAGGAAGATAAACATAAAGTTATTTTGCAGCAACTTCTTGAAAATCCATACAAAATAACCATAACTTTGCCAATGAGTCCTATTTTTTATAATGGAGATAATATATCGTCTAAAAACAATAATTAAACAGAAACCTTATAATAATCAAAAAAATAAAAAAAAAAACAAGCAATAATTGTTTACTTTTTTTATAAAAATGTTTTTTATATTCGCTTTTTGAATAATGCTTTGCAAGCATTAAAAAAATATTTACTAGTTAACGTATTAAAAGAATTTTTCTTTTAAATATTACTCATACGCTCCACAGTGTTGTGCAAACCTAATAGTAAATAAACAAATATGATTTTTTATTAAAATCAGACAAAAAATAACAGTTGTTTCCAAAATATTAAAAATTATTTAAAAAAAATATTTTTTTTTTTAATTTTTCTTAATTAAATCTATAAAACTTTTATTTCCCTAAAATGACAATTTTGTAAAAAACCATTTAACTAATGTTTTTGTTATTTTCTTTTAAAAAAACACCTTAAATTTAATTTTAGTGCTTCTTTTTATTTTCCCAATTTTTGTCACTTTAAAAAAAATTCATAAAAAAGACATTTTAACAATTTTTTATTGCAGTCTCGTTTTAACGAACCCTTTTTTTACGTTTTTCAACAGCAGCCAAATCGTGTAAGGAAGATGTAACTCTTTTGGAGCAAAATCTATAAAAAAAATTTACTTGTCCACTATACAACAATAAAAAAATGAGAACAAATTCTGTGAATTACCCTTGTATTATTCTTTTATTTAATTTGATTTTTTTTTTTTTTGAAAATTAAGAAGCTGAAAGTGGGGAAAAAGGCAAGAAAATGCTGACCAGCATGTACACGCACAAATACACACTCAGTCCAAAAGAAATTGCATGTGTTTTATGGCCTTGTGTGTGTGTGTGTGTGCTTGGTCTTTGTAGTCTTTACAATTTTTGTAGGTTTTTTACTTAATTTGTTTCTCTTCTTTCCGGTTTTTTTAAGTAAAAATCGACAAAAAATTACATAAAAAAATTTAGAAAAAACAAAATAAATTAAAAAAGGGTTGCAAGGACGCCACAATAAAAGAATAAAAAAATAAACAAAATACAATTGAAACACAATTGAAACACACACATAAACAAGAATTTATAACGATATTTTTTTTGCAGTTCAAATGGACCAAGCAAAAGCAGCATCATTAATTCGCCAACGTACACATACACACATACAAACATATGCAGATGGCAACATACGATTCTCCCACCATACACTACTCACCCACTGGCGAACGCTCTCATTACTTTGGTTTTGTTTTTTTTTTTTTTTTAACAAATACAGGGTGTCTGGTGGCAATTTTATAATTTTAAATAGAATTATTTCAAAAAGTAATAAATGGTGCGGAGTAAGTGAGGGGGTCATTTGGAATTATCGATCGTGCAGATTTGTTAGTCACGATGTCACAGTGGTCGAGTGAGCATCGCGCGTAATTGCTCGTTGACAGTTATGTTCAAAGTTCAGTATTCGATGAAGACGTAATGGACCGAGTGTAAATTTAATTCGTTCTTGGGTGCAGAGATTCCGTACAACTGCCTCGGCTATAAATATCCCACAGCCAGGGCTCAGTCAATCTTCAAGGGCTCCCGAAAACATTGAACTGGTTGAAAGCTGTCAACGTGAAAATCCGCGACTTTCAATATGGAAAATAGCAGCCTCATTGGGCGATTATACATGAAATTCTAAAAAATAGTCTAAAGTTCCTTCCTTTTAAATTCCTTTTAAATCCCGAATTTCCTGTGACTTTAAAGAAAATATTTGTCAATAAATTAGCTTAATTGAACCAAGTTTACTGCAGCGTATGGCGCAGAACTCAAGGCTCTGTTTTGAACAGTGTGTTAAACTCAACGGTAGACATCTGAATGACATCTGGATCTTTAAAAAATAAAGTCCGCGTTTCTATTTTATCGTTCAATGCCCAATAAAACTTTGTGTCAATTATTATGTTTTTTATTTAAGATAACCTGCCACCAGACACCCTGTATAAACGGAAGTGTGTGTGTGTGCGAGTATTTGTAGTTGTTAGTAGACTTTTAAATTGGCTTCGTTTTATACTTTTTCGTGTTCGTTTTCGCTGTTGTTGTTGTTGTGGCTGTTGATGGTCGTTTGTTAAAACCCTTTTTTTCCTGTGCCTTTCGTATGTGTGTGTATGTGTGCGCTTCTTTTTTTATTGAACTGACTTCCCATTCCACCACACGCACATCATCATGTCATGTGTATTTTATACAATGTTTAGCAAAATGTTGTTGCTATTGTTGTTAACGTAAAGTAAGTGAAAATAAATGTTAAAGCATGATTAACTCATACCACCACTGGTATTGTGAGTGAAGTAGAGATCAGTTTGGTGGCCAATAATGTTTAGATTATAAAACGATAAGCATCTATGAAATCTTAACATTTTAATAAAATGAACAAAAATGTATTTAAAAAAATTTAATTAAAAAAATATTTCAATAATTTTATTTTTTTAATTTGAAGCATTTCTTTGAGGGAAAATTAATTGCTTGAATTTGGGCTTCTTGAAGGCTTCGCCATAATGCAGTCCTGCAGGTTTCATTGCTTTCCTTTCTAAGTGCTTGTATTTCTATCTCATTTCGTAGAAATATTGATTTAAGATCACATTAGGCCGCAATATTTATAAAAATTGTTTGCTGCTTCCCAGTAAGGCCTCTATAGCAGCGTCAAGGACTTTTAGTTAAACACAAATACTGGTTTGACGTTTGTGTTGCATGTCCTAAGCTTTGTACCTGAAATAATCTCTTCAGATGTCTTAAGTTACCTTTGCGCATTTGGAAAAACCAGTTTCTAGTTTTGTTTATCCGGCAGGTAATGTTTTTTGCGGTATTGCCATTAGGAGTTTATTTACTTCTGCGTGCAAAATACATTTCCCGAACGCTTGAAACGCTTGCGGATTTTGGGCTATTGGCATTGAATCTCGTTCATCCTGGTGGAAAAACCGAAATTTTCATTTTGTTAACAAAGACGACAGAGCTTTGTCTCTTAATCCTATTTTTTCTTATAAAAAATAGCTCTTCAAGGTTTCCAAGCATATATTATTAGGTTAGGTTGTGAAGGGTAGTAATCAAGGATATTTGCAACTTCTATTTAGAAGCCTGGGGGGCTCCAAAAAAGGGGAAGAACAATTATAACAGATAAGAAAATAACTGCAAGAAAAAATATAAAAAATACACTTTAAGGCGGAAGAGGTAGAACAAATCATTGGCAAGCGGAAAATCCTGTAAAATGCCAACCTATACCATTGATGAATCCTTTGAAGTCTCCTAGCTTACAGCCCGAGATCTTAGAAGTGCTTTTGCAACCACATTTGCTGTCAGACCTATAGCCTATTACATCGAAAGACAAGGTGTTCCATAGTCCCTGTTTTCTCTTCAGCAACTCAGAGTATTCCTTTTCCCCTTACTAATCACATATCTTACATTGCAATGCCCGGAGAAGGAGGCCCAATTTTTAGAGAAACCAACATATACATTTGTTGTTTGACAAAGCTATCCTGAGCAAAGCTTCATTCAATGCTACAAGAAATAACAGAGGGAGCATTAAAGCAGCCCTGCCTGACAACAGTCCTTGGTTCTATGTCTGACATCAGAAATTTGTGGTGCAGTATTTTGCTTTCACATACAAGGTGGACCAAAAGGAGTCTTTCGATGTTGTTTGGCTTTAATTTTTTTTCTAAATAAAAAACTTCGATTCCGTTTTTTGATTATGTATATTTAAACCTTTAAAATTTTATTGGTCAAGTCTAGAAGATAATATGGGCCAAATGAGCGCTGTCACAATTGATTGCTATACGGGCTCGTTTAATGGCATTTGTCATCACTGCGGCAAGAACTTCGGGTGACAGATTCTTGCACTCGTGTCGAGTGTTGTCCTTGAGGGCTTCCGGGGTCTCAGACTTTAAAAAACCCCCCAAAAAAGTCTGGAGCGGTTAAATCGGACGATTTTGCGGGCCAATGTTAATAGCAAAACGAAATATGAGTTGACTCGGGAACGCCGCCCCAAAAGCGATAGTTTTACTTGTTCATTATGACTTTGGTCGAAAAATCCTCCACTTCGGCCTCGAGATTGAGGATGGCTAGTGCGAAGGTTATACGCGTTTGGCGGTCGACAGGCAGCAGCTGATGCACGGACTGGACTTTGTACGGGAACATGATCAAATTCCGCCTTAGTGATGACAGGCTGATGTCTAATTGCGAGGCACGGCGTCTGGTCGATGTTTCTGGCGACAGCTTAACATCCTTGCTAACAGCAGCGATATTTTCGGCAGAACGGGCGCTCCGGGGCGGACCACTCTTTGCAGCGTTTCGTGTAGTCCCATACTCTTCAAGGTTGGTGGCCAAAGGGCGCAGTGTTTGCGAAGTCGGTGCCAGACAGCCGGGAAACCGGTGACGGAATTCGCGCTGCGCCAACACCACAGACGAACTGTTACGCAAAAAAATAGACACAATTATTTCGCATTTTTGGGAAGTGTATCGCTTCAGGGCTTGTTCACTTGTATTCTACATCTGTCTAGTTCAAAACATATTTGACATTGTTCAAAACATATTTGAAAAAAAGAAAAAGGGTGATTTCCTTTGGTCCACCTGTACAACCATCGTGTGGGGCTTTGATTAGTTTTTAGTTTAAGTGGAACATTTCGAGAGCGCATTGTGTGCCGAACTATTCCTCCATAGGTGCTGTCAAAGGCAGTGATGAAGTCAATAAGCATCATAGCTCTGACGCTCAAAAATTTGCCTTAAAATGTGGCGCAATATAATGATGTGGCTTAAGAAGTATCGGCTTGGTTGCGTCTTAGAGGTCCTTTAATTCCTTTAATAACACGGCTTAATATAATTTTGGAAAGGATTTCGAGAAAAAACGTCCTAAGCAGTATATGCAATGCTAAAGCTTTTGGACTTGCACTGCCTTTGAGAACCCCCGTGGAGAATTCTCTATCCCAGGGGCTTTGAACTGGTAAACTTGTTCCATCGTTTCTAAATAAAGTAAATGATTTTAAAAGAAATCACTTTTACTTATTCCCTTTAGTACTTAGTTGTCTTTCATCGTCATTTCGATTTCATTTAAAAAAGAATTTTGTAATACTTTTTCTCTTTGAAGAGTACTGTCCACTTTTGAATACAATTTTCCCTTAAAAAAGTTGTACAAAGAAAATTTTTTTTTTTTGCTAAAAAAGGGGTTTAATTTCATGTACTCTTTCTACCACTTTTCTTCATTTCAAAATAAAAAAAAATCACAAAAAAGCAAAAGTGTTAAAAGGGGTGGGTGGATGGGTGGTAGATACGTCCCTGCCGGCTTTTATATGTCCTTCTGTAATCATCCTAACGAGCAAATGTATTGTCTGTTTAATATCTTTTTTCAATGTTTGTGTTAGTTGGGAATTTTTTTATCGTTTCTTTTTTTGTCTTGTAATATTTAATTTATATTGCATTTCTTTTTCATTATTTTTTTTTTTTAATTTATGTTTATGTTTCCTTTCAATTTTTTTATTGTTGGCCTTTGTTGTTTTTGTTAGTTGAAAAAGTTTTTTTTAATTGAATTTTTTATTAAAAAATGAAAGGGTTTTACTATAGAAAAAAAATCCAATTTATTTTGAAGAAATCAAACAAAAATATAAAATATTAAATGGAATAACTAAACTAACTTTTTAATTGAAATGTTAGAGTGAAGCAAAGTTTAAGGGGCGAGTAAAAGTAAAATTAAAAACAGGAAAATAAAACCTTTTAATTTTAAATTAGTGCAAAGTTAAGGCAATTAAACAAACAAGTAAAATACATTTTAAAAAGGATATCAGTGACCTAAATTGGAAAATAAACTTTTTTCATGGCATAAGATTTACATACATATACATATGTATGATGGAGAAGGTCCTTTCAATTCAATTAAAAAAAACAGTTTTTCAAACAAAATTTTTTTTAAGGAATTTTATAAGTCTTTTAAATAATTTTTTAATAATCCTTTCAAAAAAGAAAAAATTATATTAAAAAATTAATTTAATTTTTTTTTAAATTTTTCTCAATTTTAAACCTTTTGTTTTTTAAATCCATGATTTAGCTTTTACTTTTATATATTTTAAACTTTATTTATAAATTTTTTTATGTCTGCCTATCGCCTCGTCTTTGTATGTAAAATTAATGTACATGTTTGTTAACTGTCATTTCAAACTAACACTACATCTCTTTTCTTGATCAAAAAATAAAGTAAAAAAAGCAACGTGTTCTTATACTCGTTAACATTCCGTATCATCACACCCCCACCTCTTTTCCCTTCCTTCGACCAACTAACGCCTAAGGCATGTATGTATTTTCATTTTCACTTTTTATTCAAAACGAGTTTTAAGCCTAAATATAAATTCAAACAACAACAAATACAATGAAAGAACATTTTCTCTATCTAAATGTTGAAATCAAACCAACAACAACAACAACTAAACTACAGAGAAAGGACATTAATGTTCTTCTATTGTACTCGTTTATTTAGTATGTGTATTTGCTATTATATGTAGCTATTGTTGTTGTTGTTTTTGTTATAGTAGTACACTACACATATGTATGTTTACAGTACCGAGCAAATATAAAGGCATTTAATATAAAACTTTGTGCCTAGTTTCTTCGATCTCTCTTTGATATTCTTCTTGTTTTCTTCAAGCTTTAGATCTTTTTGTTTTTTATATTTTATTTTATTTGGCCAATATTTCGCTACCTCAATGTGTAGCTTCTTCAGGGCTTATATATTTGTTTACAATTATTTGAAAAAAAAAAAATTTTTTTAAAAATATTGAAAAAATATTTAACAAATAAGGAAAAGGAAATGAAAATTTTTTTTAAATACACACATACATACATACATAAATTGAAAAAAATACTGTACAAACATGAAATACATACGTATAACAAAAACATTACAATATGTTAAATAAGTTAATTCAACTATTTTAATATTCAAATCTTATTAACTAGGAGTCTATAATTCTGTGCAACATTAGCTGTGTCTGTTTTGTAATTAATCCGTTGTGTCGATGGAACTTTTATAATTTGTAACATTTCTAATGTATATCTGCGTTTATAGTTTGTTTCTAAATTCAAAATTGATGTATTTTTGAAATCTGGATAATGATTTGAATTAGTGCAATGTAATGATAATGCTGTTTTTTGTGATGTTGTAGTGTTTTTATATTTTTGATCTGATTTGTGTCCAGCAATCCTGGTTTTTAGTTTGTTTTTTGTTGTACCTACATAAACCTTATCACAACTCTCATTATCACTACCTTTACATGGTATGTTATATACTAAATTTGATTTTTCGAATTTCTCTATTTTATCTTTTGTCTTGCTAAATAATCGACCTAACGTGTTATATGTTTTGTGTGCCATATATATTTAATATATATATATTTTTGATTTATTAACTCTAGCGAAAAAAGTACTTGATATTTTTATTTTTGTTTACCTTAATATAGGAAAGCCCTAATTCATATATTTTCATAAACCCATATTTCCGTTTATTTCGATAAATAAGCTGCTCATATATCACAATTAGACAAAAAAAATCTAGACTTAAAAAATACATGTTAGGGCCTTTCTATATTATCATACATCCCAAACACGTAAAACTTAAGACCTGAAATTTGGAATTCTTCAACGTATAAATCCCCTTAGAGAGGATTTCAAAAAATTCGAGCACTAAGGGGAAAAATCAAGCCAACTCTTAGGAAATCTGTAATTTACTATCTCCTTAACTTTACACGATAATAACAATATTGAAAAAGTATCGTACTCAACCTCAAAAATAAAGGGACCCTTGTCTGGCCCTTTTTTACCTCTTGGAAAGTGATAAAGGTATATATTAGTTTGTCATTCCGTTTGTAATTTTTAAAATTACCATTTGCGACCCGATTTAGCCATATCCATCTGCCTGTCAGTCCCTCCATCTGGTCGTCTTTCGAAATAAAGTTTCTGAAGCGAAATAAAATCGGGCCCAAGAGGTCACCTGATTTAACCGTTCCAGACTTTTTTTGTGGTGCTTTTTAAAGTCTCGTGCTTACGTGAACAAGCCGAATCTCTGAAAGCCCTCAAGGACAGCATTTGACACGGGTGCGAGAATATGTTGCCCGAAGCTCTCGCCAAAGTGATAAAAAAAATACCATAAAATGAGCCTGTATAGCAATTAATTGTGACGGCGCCCATTTGGCCGATATCATCTTCTCGACTTTCCCAATAAAATTCTTAAGGTTCAAATTAACACAATAAAAAAACAGAATCAAAGTTTTTCATTCAAAAAAAATTAGAGGCAAACAACATCGAATGTTTTGTTTGGCCCACCTTGTATAATGGGTTAGGTTAGTTTACGAAGAGTAGTAGTAATAGCTCGCCACCTAAACCCGGGGGCCTTTAGGCCAATTGTGACTTCCTTTAAAAGAGTCAAGAGAAGAAAAATAAAAGTAAAGACAAGCATTTTATAGGTAAAGGAAAATAAAGCAAGAGTACCGTCCGCAATATGTCCAAGAAAGTCAGTAGTCATAGGCGCTGAATTACCTTTCTGCCCAGACACCCAACCCTCTTAATGAAACCTATGATGCTTTCTAGCCCACAGCCAGGGACCTCACCAAGTCCATCTAAGAAGCGCCCTCCAAACCACCTCTGTCGGCGAATCTGAAGCCCAGGGCAGTGGCAAACAAAATATTCTACAAGATATTCTCCTCCTCGTCCTCGCATACCCTGCAGAAATCTGGAGAGTTCCTGTGCCATTTGTTCGTCATATATCTCACATCGCAGTGCCCTGTGAGAGTCCCAATAATGCACCTTAAAAACCCCCCCGCTCTCCTTGAGCAGCAGGTCAGTACCCATCCTGTCCAGCCTGGGCCATAAAAGTCTAGAGATCCTGCAATCAGCTCTGTCCCTCCAGATTTGCCCACCTTCTCCATTATCCAAGTCCCTATCAGTTCAAAAATAGAAACTCACAAACGGCCATCAAATACAAAATATTATCGGTCTATTTTTTCTTAAAGCGTCCATGCAAATATGGTGTAGGGTATAATATGGTCGGGCATAGCTGACTATAAGTTTCTTACTTGTTATCCTTTAAATAAGCACGAGGAGTCCATCATTTGGTCAATTATCTTATTTTGGAGTATAATCTCATAATTGGCTCCCATTTTTAAATTTTGCCTCAAAAATTTTAAATAATTTCCAAAAAAAAAATCTTGTTAAACGTTAAAAAAGTTTGTTAAAAAAATTTATATTAATATTTTTAACAAGACAGAATGTAACCCTTTAAATATGCTAAGGCAAACATGTAGGATTTTTTAACAATATTATCAGAAAAAAACTTATGGCTTAAAAACAAGGTTGCCCTTTTTCAGAAAAGAACAAAAACAAAAGGGTCTAAGGCAGCATAAGGGCAAGCAACATATCTGAGAGAAAAGAAAACGACATGAGAAAAATTAGTTTTTTATATAATATAAGTTTATTAAGCCCACGTTAGTGCAAAATTCAAAGAAATATATGGAACAGCCAACATAAAGAGACTTCTTCTCATGTTTTTAATTTAAATTTTAATTACCACATGCATGCATATATGTACATATGTTTACAACTTCTTTCAGATCAATGCCAAATTTTAGCAAGCTTTTTAATTTCTCGGCACTGTACTTAAATACATGCTTATGTATGTATGCAAATTTTCATTGAGCATCAACAGCACATTTTCACTAGACTTTTGTTTAACAGATTGTTTGGGAGGTGGTAAGTGACAACGCAAAGAAGCAGTAGGAAGTAGTAAGTTGGGAGGTTTTTTGATTGGTTATTGTTTTGGACCAGATAATATTAATGGTCATGAGCTGTTGTATGTATAATATGCAAAAATATGTAGCTTTTATTATTTACATGCATGTGTGTGTGTGTGTGTGTGCGTATGTATGATTATGGGAGGGGGGAATTTTGTAAATAACTTTACAAATGAACATAAATTTTAAGTATTTTTTGCCATAAGCTTTCACTGGACTCTTTACGTTTTCGAACGTACATACAAGTGCAAATGAGCGTACAAAGTTTCTTAACTAACTGTATTGTTGTTGTTTAAAGTTTACACAGGAACACAAGAATACACGCACACGTTGACACTCATGCGGCCTACAACAAAATTTTCAACAGCAACAACAAAATTATTGTGTATGTGTTTTATTTACAGTGTGCGTATGTTTTTGGAATAAAGTATTTGACATTATTTATGCAAAAAACTACACACATATATACACATACTTATATGTGTGTGTTCTTAGATCGAAGAGTTGCCAAACATTTTAAAATTGAATATAAAATTAAAGAAAAAAATTAATTTTTTTGATTAATTATCGAAAAGGCATATTAAAGGCAAACATTTTTAATACATGGGCTAGTCTGTTGTGACGGGTGTGACCCTTTTGCTTATATTTTTGCTTACAAATTAAACAATTAAAAATTTTAATTTTAAAAAGACTACGTTTTCTAAAAATGGAATGTTTTTAAGCGATTTAAAGTAAGTAGAAACTGAAATAATATGATTTTTGCTTACAATGACCACTTGAATACTGTGAGGGGTTGGTAACCTTAAACATTTAATTTTGTTTTACTTTAAGATCGTGATGCGTTAATTTTTTTTTTGAGAACAGAATTATTTTTTTTTAAATTTTCACGGCTGTTAAAAGTATGTTTAATCGTTTTTGATATTTTATTTCTACAAAAAACTATTTTTGCTTAAGGAAAAACTTTTTAGAAAATATGACGCGTGACGGGAGATACCACGTACCTTATTATTTTAATATATTATTTTTATTCATAATTTTCTGTTAATTAAAACATCTTTATTTTGATTATAATCATATTTAAATCGAATTTGTAACTGGAAAATAATAGTGTAATAAGGCCCTACAACGTAAGGCATCGTTTTATTAGATCATAGACACTTTGTGTTGAATGAAATATAACAAAAGCTTATAATTCCCATTCAGTTTATTTAAGCAATAGTATAACCCTGCAGAAATTATTGGAGTACATGATCCGTTTAAAGTAAAAAGGAGTAGTTACAACATGGTCCGATGTAATGCAAACATGGATCATGATGACTAAAAAAAAGATATTTGGCAATACTCGCAATACCTGATTTTAAAAAAAAAATACAACTATGGTAACACTGTTTTATGCTTTATTTGGTGTGTTTTCTGAAAAGCTGAATATTTAAAAGTGTGTTAATAATGTGTAGAGAAATTACTTGGACTAGTTTTGGGCCTACTCTGACGTAATGTTTTTTTGGATTACATTGTCCTCTACTAGGACATTGTTATGCTAAATGGCGCATGTTTTCCCATATATTTGGATTACTTTTGGACTAGTCTTGGTCCTTTCTGGAGTACTATTTACACGCATGTAAGGAGTAGTCTTGATTTCTGCAGGGAAGTGGCTAAAATTTATTTAACTCGAGGCAGTACACAAAAAACCTCAAACCCTCCAAAAAGTCTCGAAAGTTGAAATACGATCAAGGATGAACTGACAGTATTAATTGTTGCTTATTACTGGTAAGGTTGGCTATCGCAATATACGCCCGATCTTGCACCGCGGCTTCGGCTGTTTGTTTCTTCACTGCAGCTTCGGATGTCTGTTTCTTCACTGTGGCTTCGACTCTTTGTTTCTTTAGTTGACTGTTCGTTTACTGTGGCTTTACATGCCTGTCTCTTCATTGTGGCTTTGGCTATCTGTTCGCTTACTGCGGCTTTGATATCTGTTTCTTCACTGCGGCTTGGGTTGACTGTTCGTTCACTGCGGCTTCGGCTATCTGTTCGCTTACTGCGACTTTGATGTCTGTTTCTTCACTGCAGCTTCGGCTGTCTGTTCGTTCACTGTGGCTTCGTATGTCGTTCATTCACTGTTGTTTCACTTCGGCTTCG
The DNA here is from genome assembly GCA_963583895.1 of Melanophora roralis. NCBI lineage: Eukaryota > Metazoa > Arthropoda > Insecta > Diptera > Rhinophoridae > Melanophora > Melanophora roralis. The sequence continues at coordinate 92,287,544 of OY757190.1, read as the reverse complement.
GCTGCTTGTTTGTTCACTGAGAAATCGGTTGCCTGTTTCTTCACTGCGGCTTCGGTTATCTGTTCGTCGTCAGAGTAATGTAGCTGAAACTAACGTTATACTCATTTTAAAGTCTAGATGTAAGAAAATATTGTAGTATTGTAGACCCCTACAAATAGATTATATCAAAGCTTTGTAAATAATTATCGAACCGTTGACTATCATCCAGAAGTATCAGCCTGCAAGGATACAACATTAATCCAAACCCATGTTATTATCCCTACATCACTCAAATGGTTCTTGTTAGCCTGTACTGCCAATCCAAAATTTCTGGCACCAAAGGATTTGCCACAAGGCGACCAACTTTTAATTTCTGCCACTGTTATATTGTAATTTTATATTTTTTATAAAACAACTTAATAAAGCTTAATATTTTTGTATCCTCCTAAAAGGAAAAATAAGAGGTCTATGATTTGTTATTTAAGGTTTTTGGGCCCGTAAGTAGACCCTGAAGGCCACTAATTTACCTCAGCTAATAATAAAATCACTTTATAAGCGATTTATTTATAAATCGATTAATCAATCTATTTTTTTGTTTTATCATCTTATAAATTATTAATATTTTAATTCTTAAGACAAAATTCACTTAAAAAAGATTTATTCTTAAACAATTTCTAAATTTATTGAAATTTAATCAAAACATAATTCCCATACAAATTATGAAAAGAATTAATATTTCAAGAACCTTTGGCGAATCTTAGAGTTGATAACAAAATTTGGGGAAAAGCCTTTTATAAAATTATTTTTTTTTGTATGAATATGGGGTAAGTCTGTTTGAAATTGTGCAATTTTTAGGCAAAAAATATAAATAAAATATTCTTTGGGCTACTTAATACAAAAACATTTGTATATTTTTTTAAATTTAATATACAGATACAAACACTTATACATTTAAACACATACATGTAGGTGTGCGTCTGCACCCTTAAGACTTTGCTCTTTTTTAAATTTTTAATTGGTCTCTAATGGCAACTCCGTTCGTTTAACGCTTGCTTGTCCCCGTTTCCCTTTCCTCTTCTATTTTGCCAGTTTGTTCGATTTATAGTTGTTTGTATATAGAATACATATTAGTTTAGTTTAAACAACTACTACATACATACCTACTTACACATGTAGTTTACCTATAACTGTAAGAAAACTTTAAAATTATATCCTTAAGTTAGACAATAAACAACAGTTGAAGCACACATTTAAAGAAGGACAACATAAAGAAATCTTCAAAAAGGAAACTGAAAAAAGGGAAAATAGTTAGAAATAGTAGAAGAAAAGCAAAATGGAAACAGGTCGTTTGTAAAGACAACAAAGATATTAGTTACATAATAATTTAGTGGTAAAAAGTGTTCTTGTATGGAAGGTCTAAGTAAAATTATTAGGGCCATTGTTTGGGAGGATATGTGGGGATTGGTATTTTTTCTCATTGTTGATTAATTGATTTTTTACGCTTGATCTTAGACAAGGTAACATGCTTTGATATATTTATCTTTTTAACATCCTAACGTTGATATTTAGTAAAAAGAAAATGTTTAACAGCTTACCGGGTGCCCCGTTAGATCAGTGATAAGTGCACGAGTCTATCAGTCTGGGGGTTGTGGGTTCGATTCCCACCAGAGACCCTGGTAACTTTGCTTCAGTTTCTTTCTTTCTAACCCTTCTCTAAATTTGTTCTTTCTTTCTTTCTTTCCTTCCATCTCAACCTATTCTATCTCCAGGTAACACAAAGGGACCGAATTAAGCGGACCCAAGTGAGCTGTATCTTTTCCTTCAACGGCTGCATGTTCTACCTAACCTAACCTAGCAGATGTAACTTTAGATGCGCAAACTAGTGAAAATTCTGCTAAATTAATGCAATAAATTCTCGAACCAAGTGCTGGGCGTTGGTCTTCTACAAATTAAAATTTCTTGTGGCCCAAAAATAACCCCAAAGAGATATGCAAGTACGGGCGCACTTCGAACTAGTCCTTCTGTGGCATTGAATACTATTTTGCATCTCGCTCCCATCGATCTTCACATTAGAGCCATATCCGCTCGTAGTGCAGTAAGGCTTAGATCGAATGGATGTTGGAAATCGAGGCCATATGGGCATTTGTGGACCAACCTTCTGGCTATACTACTCCCTACACGGACTTTGATAAGGTTTTTGAAGTTCTAATTCCCTCCAGGGGTGAATGGTGTAGGGGTTACTTCAGGGAAGCTTATGACACTAGGATCTTTACGGACGTCTCTAAGTTGGACTGCGGAATTGGATCCGGTGTCTTATCAGAAGAGCTGGAAGTGAATGCTTCTTTTCGTCTTCCGAATGATCGTAGTGTATTTCAGGCTGAAATATTTACCATTCGGAAGGCTTGCAAACTACTACAGAACAGAAATATTCGCGGGAATATTAGTATTTTTTTCGACAGTCGGGCGGGGCTTTTTGTTATACACTACCACGTTACTACTGGCCAGTCAGTGTAAAATAAAATTGTCTAAGCTAAGCTAGCTGTCTGACATTACTCTGGTTTGGGTCCCTGCGCATAGGGGCTACCATGGTAATGAACAGGCAGATGAGTTAGCTAAGAAAGGATCTGCTCTGAATATGTCCAATGTGAATACAGTCGCAGTTCCGTTGCAGCATCTTAAAATTTTTTCTGCGCATTGCTGACGATAGATGGCGGAGGTTGGAAGCATGTAGGATTGCCAGGCAAACGTGGCCTTCTTTTGATGTCGGACGTACTACTCAACTTATGAACCGGAATCGTGTGGAAATGTCGAAGTTGCTGGCGGTGCTAATGGGTCATTGGATGCTGGAAAGGCTTGCAGAGCGACTCGGCCTCACGTTCAACGATTACGGTCGCAGCTGCAAGAATAGGGAAAAGGAGGAATCAGTTTTCCATCTCCTCTACGAATGCCCTGCTCTGGCTGTAAAGATGCACAAATTCCTGGGCCATCATGTACTGGATAGCCTATGGGATTTATCTGCGATTGGGCAAAACGACCTATCGAGATACATCAACGCGACAGGGTGGGTCTAGTACTCGGTTTTCCCTTGGACCATGGTTTAAAGGCACCTATCACCTAACGAGTTGTGTGGTGTTGTCAAAACGGGGTCATTTAGACTCTACTTAACAGTTTGCGGGCAGCGAACTACCACGAAAACTAACCAACCTTGCTTCAACTTTTGAAAGTTTGTTTGGAAAAGAGACCATTTGGGGAAGCACTCCATCACTAACCAACAACCAACAAACGACTGTTTTATATAACAAAAACAGAAAACTACTACCTTTAAAATCTATTGTTGCCTCCAATGATTTTGTAGCCAAATAGCACACACATATGCATATATTTGTATGATTAAATTCCTTTAAAGGAACACATACATATGCATACTTGTATGTGTAAATATTTTTATAAGAACTAACTTTCATTTTCATTCTGCATATGCCACCATAGACTTATATAATATAATTCAGTCAGTCCTAGTATTTAGAGTGTGAGTTGACTGAGAAGTGGACTTCTTTGCAAAAAAAACCAAAAATTTTAAATTTTAACTAAAATTCTAAAAGGAAATTTGGCAACAGAGCAACAATCATTGCATTGAAAAAAATTTGAAGTAAAAGGAAAGGAATTTTAAAATTTTACATGCTAAACACAAGAAGGAACTGAAATGAATGGATGGAATAAATAAATGAATGAATGGATGGTCAAGCATAATAATCAAACGAAATGTGGCCGGCTAAAGCCTTAAGTATACCAAACAACAACAACAACAAAACACACATAAACAAATTTAAAATGCTCTTGTGTTTAAACAGAAGTAACACACTTACACACAGATACATATAATCAAGTACAAATTTAGCAAACAGCAAAAGGATATTAGTTAACATGTGTATTTTGATCTATCGTTTGAAAATGAAAGGAAGTTAGAATTTTAAAGCACATACATTCATATATTACATGCGCACTTCTGCAAATGATTATTAAGATTCAAATTTAAAATTTGTAATGTTTTAGCTCCAAAATTGGCGAAGGAGGGGGGGGGGGGGGGTGGAGGCCTAAGAGAGTGGGTTAAATGTCTAAAAACAAACTACTTGTATGTATAAACAAAGTCCATTTCATGTGCTTAACGAGTTTCAAGTGGAAGTAACAATAAAGAAGAGCCACAGCTGCTAAATAAACTGAAAGGCCCAACTAGCAACATTTTGCAGAAATAAAATTAATTTTTTTTAAATTTTAACAGAAAAAAAGGAAAACGACTACGAGCGCTATATTCCGCTGTGTAGAATCCTTTATACCCTTTACATTGGTCTTTCAAAACCCCGAAGTTTTTAATTTTCTTAATTTTTTTTATTAAATTTTTCTAATTTTAACCCTTTAAGGGTGACTAAGGAAAAGTTGTAGGTGTTTTTGCCCTAATTTTTCAAATCTTGTATTGTGAAGGTGGTCACCAGGAGATAAGGGGTAAGTAAGTATGTTCTAGAAAAATCTTTTCAAGGAAAAATGAGTTGGGGTCAGTCCTACATTTGACCTATCCACGGGCACCCTGGAAGCTGTAGGGGGAATTTATTACAATTCCCCAAACTTTGTATGGGAGCCCCCTTAAATGATGGTGATAGGGGGTGTAAGTATGTTCTAGGAATATATTTGAGAGGTGGAAGCCAAAATCGAGTCCTTCGTATACTCTATTTCTCTAAGGCTGACTCTGGGAAAGTAAGGGGCGTTTTTACATCATTTTCGTAAATTTTGTATGGCAACCCCCTTAGGTGATACAGATAGGATGCAAATATATTCTAGGAATTTGTTAAGGATAAAAAGCTAATGGGGGTTTGTAATGTTTTTTTTCCTCTAAAGGCAACTCCGGAGAAGTTGTAGGTGTTTTTATCCTAATATTTTCAAATTTTGTATGGCAACCCTTTTAGTGGCTGGAGATAGGAAGTAAGTATATTCCACAAAAATATTTGGGAGGAAAAATAATTGGGGTCGTTCTTACATTTAACCTTTGTATAAGGACCGTGGAAGCTGTAACAGCGATATAAAAAAATTAAAAAAAAAAATAAACTTTGTATGGCAACGCTGTTAGGATACGGAAATAGGATATAAGTAGGTTCCACAAAATCATTTGTGAGGAAAAATTAATGGGTGTTAGTCTTACATTGCACCCGGGTAGTGGCAACTCCGGGGAAGTTGTAGAGGCTTGTATGTAAAAATTTTAGAAATATAAACAAAAAATAGTCTTGGTTTTTGGCTTATGTTCCGATAACTGACTGGAGATTTTGCCGGATTTTAAAAGCATTTTTTTCGCTGATATTTCTGATAGTTCCATTACGCCTACGGGTCTATGCGACATCAGGGGACTTCCAGAAAATATATACTTTATGGGGTCGAAAATTAATTGAACTAAAAATTTTAAATTGTGTTGTGGCTAGTTTGAAGCAAAAGGAAAAATATAAAGTAAAAAGTTAAGTTGAAAGATGAAGGCAATAAATTCTTGGCGGAAATTCCTTTCTAGGAAGCCAGTGGTCGTGACATTTAACGGGAGTGAAAAGAGATGAATTACTTGTTTTTTTTTTCTAGTCGGCGAATGTGAAGTTTCAATTCATTTTAAAATTCCATGTCTGCAACTACAAAACTTAAGGTCTTTGAAATTTTGAGAAGCGCATAGAAGGCAGAATTTATTCGGATTGTATAAATTATAATAATATTTTTGTTTTAACTGTCTTTTTCAAGAAAATGTTTATTTCTCGTTTGGTTGATCGACATTTTAAAGACGTTATATCGTTACTGTTAGATAATTTTAATTTTTATTTTGTTTTAAAGAGACTGAAAACTCATGTAAATTAGTTTTGTTATACCCTACATATAAGTGATAAGGGAATATATAAGTTTGCCATTCCGTTTGTTATTTCTTTAATATCCTTCTGCGGCCCATAAAGTATATATATTTTCTGGGTCCTTATAATTAGGGAAGCCGATTTAGCAATGTCCGTCTGTCCATGTTAATGTTGAAATTGATTTTTGAAACGCCCCGATATCGCATAGACCCGAAGGTAGTGACAAACTATCAGAAAAATCTGTGAGGAAATCGCTATTAAAATCCAGCGAAATCGCCCGATAACAGACCGAGATATAAGTCAAAAACCAAGACTACCTATGTTTATTTCTCTAAAATTGGTAAATAAAAGCTTTTACAACTGCCACGGAGTTGCCCCTACCCAGATGCATTGTAAAACCAACACCTATTAATTTTTCCTTACAAATATATTTGTGGAACCTACTTATATCCTATTTGCGTATTCTAACAGCGTTGCCATACGAAGTTTATTTTTTTTATCGCTCCAACAGTTTCCAGGGATGTCCCTACCCGGATGCAATGTAAGACCAACTCCCATTAATTTTTCCCAAAAACATTTTTGTGAAGCATACACTACACTACTACTATATTACACCCTATATCCACCTCCTAACAGGGTTGCCACACAAAGCTTCATTTTTTTAAAAATTTTTTGAAATACCCCCTACAGCTTCCAGATTGCTCCTTTTAAGGTCAATTTTTAGACCGACCCCAATTAAATGTTCCTCCCAAATATTTTTTTGGAACAAATTTACCCCCTATTCCCAGCCCCTAACAACGTTTTTATACAAAACTTGGAAAAAATATGGCAAACACCTCTACAACTTTTCTACCGTAGCTCCTGGAGGAATAAAATCTATCGCAGACCCCTCTCTAATAGTTTTCCCATCCAAACATATTTCTAGAACATACTTACCACCTATCACCATCGCCTAAGTGGGCTGACAAACAAAGTTTTGTAAAACTGAAATAAATCCCCCCTACAGCTTCTAGGATGCCTGTGCAAAGGTAAAATATAGGACTGACCCCAACTCATTTTTCTTTGCAAATATTTTTCTTGAACATACTTACCCTCTATTTCCCTCCCCTTAAGGGGGTCGCTGTACAAAATTTAAAAAAAATAGGGTAAAAACTCCCATAACTTCCCTAGGCACCCTAAGAGGGTAAAAATATGATACAAATCCCTATTTAAAAATTAGAAATATTTTACAAAAAAAAAAAGGATAAAATTAAAAAAAGTTCGGGGTTTCAATGTGAAGGGCACAGCCAAATAAAGCGCTCTTACTTGTTTGAGTTTTCTTTATAATTTTGTAAAGAACACACAAATTTCTTAACTTTTCAGGAATTAATTTAAAAGGCAAAAGTCTAAGCTATATTTTTATGCACATAAACTTAAGTTTTGGCAATGAATTTGCTCATTTTGATACCCTTTATTACAATTTCTCGTAATTTTTTCATAAATTTTGAAAATAAGGTGTTTCAAAACTTAAAATTTAAAAAATAATGAAAAAAACTAGTGACGCAGTTTAAAAGATCAATTCATTTTAAATAATTAAAATAAATAATTTTTGAATTTGTTCTTTTTGTTCCCAAGTTACACCCGTTTGCAGTTTTGTGTGCCTGTTTGTCTACTACGAATAACCGTTGTTTAAAGGCATGTATGTATTTGTATTCAAATACACACTCACACACACACGTATGTATAAACATAAAAATACTTTTGTATATGTACATTCATATGTTTGTACATCCTTTTAATTTAGCTGAATTGGTGTATTTTAAAATGTAAATAAAACCATGGTTGGTTGGTTGGTTACAGTTTTTGCAAAACTGTTGTATATTTAAATGTTAAAAGGTTTGTTAGTAAATATGACCAAAGTTTAGACAGCAGGAAATGTTAAGGGACAGTTGAGAGCGAAAAATTATCAGCAGTAAAGTAAGTACAAAAGTCATTGCATATTTGGATGGCTTTATAACCAATCACTAGCAAACCTCGATTGAAACATCAAAAACCATTACATTGTCCCAGAGTAACTGTTTGGTGGGCCTTATTCATGCATGAGATATTTGGACCATTTTTTTCGAAAATTCTCGAAGCCAGGCGACGGATGTGATATGTGAAAATTATCGACGCGTGATTACGGAATTCTTTTTGCCAAGCCTGCAAGCTCATCCCTCGTACTCTTCACAGACGTGGTTTCAGCAAGATGGGGCGACTACACACCCAGCCAGAATTTGCTTCGGGAAAATTTCCCCCAAAAACTGATCAGTCGCTTTGGGGACATCCAATGGCCACCGAATTGGCCCAAACTAACTCCCATGGATTTTTTTATGGGACTTCCTCAAAGAGATAGTCCCCCAGTGTCTTGTGACCTTAAAGGAAAATGCTCTTAGAGAAATTAGCTCAATTTAACCAAGTTTACTGCAGCTGTATCACAGAACAAAAGGCTCCATTTTGAACAGTGCGTTTAACTCGACAGAAGACATCTGGATAACGTAGTCTTTAAAAAATAAAATCCACATTTCCATTCTACCGTTCAATTCTCTTAATAAAACTTTGTGTCAATTTTCACCCTGTAAAACAGATAAAATGGTGATGTCGGTAGTATCGTGCTGTCCCACACGAATTATGGCAGATAAGAGGTGTTTCCTGCAATCCTTTTCCCTGAACCACCTTACTAGGGGGTTTCCGGACTAACGCTTTGTACACGACTTTGAAAACAAGAGAAAAAAGAAAAATTAAATTAAACTTTAGTTGACTGGGAGTAAGTAGTTTGAGCTCTATCAATTTGCTACAGGGCTTTTATACAGAAAAGATGAGGGAAAACACCATTTTGCTTATAAGTGATTGCACGAGCATCAGAAAGGCTAACACAATTGATGGACTAAAGAATACGGCATAATTCTCTTGCTAACTCTGAGAAAAAGAAGGGCACAACAGAGTTTATTTGTATAACTGAGTTAAATTTCATACCTGTTGGGGTAGAGTAAGGGGTAACTAAGGGGTAGAGGCTGGGCAGGCCAAAGCTAGACGGCCTCCGCTTTTTCCAAGGAAAGCAAATGTTGAGGTAACTAAAGATCTTCGTAACAATCTGTATTGGGCTTAATGTGATTATGTGGTTAGCTACTGGTCTGGCTTGGGGCAGGTTGTCCTTGTTTATGCTGTGGCATGCTACCTTATCAAAGATTACGCAGCAATTCAAGGTTTAAAGGGTACCAATACCTTATCTGTGCAGATTAAAATTGTTAGGAGTTGGACGGAAGTCGATTTTCGAGGCTAACCAGAGTTCTATCTGGTACCACGAGAATCAAAAAGCCTCCGTGTACTTACTAGTGCATGACCGTGATTATTGGTGAGGTCTCCTTCGGGAGTATACGTGGTGGCTGTGGTTATCATCCAAGCGGGGGCAACTGAGAACGAAACTTAATATACTGAGGTCCGTCTTGTGTGAGCCCCAGAGTGATCCCGTAAGCGGTCTTATACGAACATAAGGTTCGCAAGAAAGAGTCTCTAGGTTTTGGCGGGTCTACACGAGCACATGAACAACTGATGGAGTAGGCTATGGGTGTGCTTGGAAGTAAGTGTGCTTGGAAGTAAGTGTGAGTGTGCTTGGAAGTAACTGTGTAGGAAGTGGACCAACCTTCTGACTATATTACTCCCTACACGGACTTTGATAGGGTTTTTGAAGTTCTTATTCTCTCCAGGGGTGAATGGTATAGGGGTAACCTTGGGAAAGCTTATGACATTAGGATCTTTACGGACGGCTCTAAGTTGGACTGCGGAGTTGGATTCGGGGTCTTCTCAGAGGAGCTGGACGTAAATGCTTCTTTTCGTCTTCCGAATGAATTTAGTGTATTTCAGGCTGAAATATTTGCCATTCGGGAGGCTTGTAAACTACTACAGGACAGAAATATCCGCGAGAATATTGGTATTTTTGTCGACAGTCGGGCGGCGCTTCTGTCACTCAGATCATACACTACCACGTCACTATTAGTCAGTCAGTGTAAAATAGAATTGTCTAAGCTAAGCCAGCTGTCTGACATTACTCTGATTTGGGTCCCTGCTCATAGGGGCTACCTTGAACGGGCAGATGAGCTAGCTAAGAACGGATCTGCTCTGAATATCTCCAACGTGAATACAGTCGCAATTCCGTTGCAGACTATTAAGAGCAGCATCTTAAGATTCTTTCTGCGCACTGCTGACGATAGATGGTGGGGGCTGGATATGTGGCAAACGTGGCACTCTTTCAATGTTGGGCGTAAAGCGCAACTTATGAACCGGAATCGAGGGGGAATTTCGAAGTTGCTGGCGGTGCTAACGGATCATTGGATGCTGGGAAGGCATGCAAAACGACTCGGCCTTACGTTTAATGATCACTGTCGCAGCTGCAAGAACAGAGAAAGGGAGGAAACGGTTTTCCATCTTCTCTGCAAATGCCCTGCTCTGGCTATGAAGAGGCACAAGTTCCTGGGCCATCATATACTGGATAGCCTAGGGGATGTCTCTAAGATTGGGCTGAATGACCTGTCGAGATGCATCAATGTGACAGGGTGGGTCTAGTACTCCATTTTTCCCTTGGACCATGGTTTAAGGGGACCTATTACCTATCGAGTCGTGTGGTGTTGTCAAAACCACGAAAACCACGAAAACCAACCAACCAACCAAGTGTGTAGGGAAACTGGTCTCGTCTGGGGACCCTATGATCTGAAATAAGACCCCTTCAGAGTAGAAGCAAATAATGAAATGGCCGGCATTGGCATGGTGAAGCATGTGAGGGATTTGGTCCTGACTGAGAGTGAGAGGATCATAAAGCATTGATAAAATGGGTGTTGCATTGTAAAGATGCGATATGAAAAAGTCATAATCTTTTTGCTTAAGTTTGGAAGCAGTTTCACAAGCATGTGGAGATGTGTCTTTGTCGTGCAGTTGCTCATGTAAGACTATGCACGTCTGTCTTTATCGTTTTTAAACTGAACAATTGTTATCTCAACTCTAAATAAGCACTTTCCTTACTAACTCGTTAATTTCAAAGTTTCTTTTTTTACCTATTTTCATAATCTCTTCTGTTAACATTCCTTCAAACATATTCCTCTATGACTCTGAAAAGTTTCTTAAACAAATAAGTTAGAATTTTGGAGCGGGATTGGCATTTTAGTCAAGTTGTAAAACTAGACACGCACGTTTTTACAATTTATGTTTGTTGTAAGTATTTTGTTAATTTTTTGAAATTCATGCAATAATATATGAGGAAACAAATACAATAAACTACACATTCATATGTATTTACAAGTGTATAGAAACATGTTGTTGTAAGGATTTGTGAGGATGCAATAACACCCTATTTTTCCCCATCTCCTTCTTGTCGAACACTTCTTTAAACCCAATTATTATTAATTCACCAGGAGTTTGATTATTTTAAATGAAAGTTTTGAGGTCAACTTGATAAGGGAATTGGAACGTAATAAGACGTTTTAACTTATATTAAAATTTTAAAAATAGAGTTGTTAATTGGCAAGTTTTTTCTTTGTATTTTTGGGTATTTTAAACAATATTATGTTAGTTTTTAAGGTCAACATTATTAGGGTACTTGCTTGACTCTGAAGGGGTATAGGGGGGTGAATGTAAAAAGAAAAGCAAAGTAGAACAACTGTAAAAAATTAAAACGAGAGATCCCGTTGCAGGATGTTTAATATATGGAAAATTTAAGTTAGTTGTGGCTTTTAATAATATTAAATATTCTGGGAGTTTAATCAATCCTGATAATATGGAAAACCCCTGTAATATAAAATTTCAAGGTGTCAATAGTATTGAATAAATTCAAAACACCCAGAAAACGAATGAATTTTTTTTTTAAATTTGTGAAGTAGATTTTAATAATTAATATTAAATAAGATGTATAAAAGGTGACTAAAAGAATATATTCAATCCCCAGGAGCGTTAGTGTCTTAAATCCAGGGGTCTTGTCTGCACCTAAAATTTACTTTTGGTTACAACAAAAAAACCAGGAAAAAACGCTATATTCGGCTGTGCCGAATCTTATATACTCTTCACAACGTGTAGGGCTTTTACCCACCTTTTTTTTAAATTTTGTATGGCAACTCCCTTAACGGGTGTAGATAGGGGGTAAATATGTTCTAGGAAAATATTTAAAAGAAAGATTGAGTTGGGGTAATTCCAACATTTTACCTATTCGCGGGCACCCCGAAAGCTATAGGGGGGATTAACTGCAATTTTCCAAGCTTTGTATAAATCCCCCTTAGGCGATGGAAATGGGTAGTAGGTTAGGTAGAACAGGCAGCCGTTGAAGGAAAGATTACAGTTCACTTGGGTCCGCTTTATTCGGTCCCTTTGTGTTACCTGGAGAGGCAGATAGAAAAAGTTGAAATGGAAGGAAAGAAGAAATTTTGAGAAAGATAGAACAGAATAATGAAGCAGACTTACCAGGGTCTCTGGTGCGAATCCAACCCCCAACCTCCAGACTGGTAGACTCGTGCACTTACCACTGACCTACCGGGGAGTTAGTTTATTATAGAAATATGTTTTCTAAGGCCCACTAAACAAAACTATGGGCGTTCTTACATCATTTTTGAAAATTTTTAATGGTAACTGCCTTAAGTGATTGATGATAAGAGATACGCATATTATAGGAATATGTTTGGGAGAGAAAACTAATGATGGGGTGGAGATAGGAGGTAAGTATGTTTGACAGAAATGTTTGCAAGGAAAAATTATTTGGAGTTGGTACTACATTTGACCTTTATGGAAGCTATAAGAGCGGTTCAAAAATTTTTTAAAAATTAAAATTTATCTGGCAACCCTGTTAGGAGGCGGAGATAGGGCATAGGTATGTTTCATAAAAATTTTGGTGAAGAAAATATAATTTCAGGTTGGCCTTACATTGCACCTGTGTGGGAGCAATTTTCGGCCAGTTGTAGTGGTTTTTATGTACAAATTTTAAAGAAATAAACAGAGGGAGTCGTGGTTGCAGGTTTATATCTCGGTCAGTTATCAATCGATTTTGTTAGATTTCTATAGCGATTTTTTCGCAGATTTTTCTGATAGTTTAATTCCATTTACTGGTCTATGCAGCATCGAGGGGTTTTAAAAACGTTGATTTAACCATAACACGGACAGATGGACAGTAGAAAGACAGACGGACATCGCTAAATCGAAATCCATATTTATAAAGGCCAAGAAAATAAATAGTTTATGTGGTCGCAGAAGAATATTAAAGAAATTACAAAGGTAATGGCAAACTTATATATACCCTTATCACTAACTTAAAGGGTACAACGAAACAAAACTAATTTACATGAGTTTTCAATCTATTTAAACCAAAACCAGAATAAAAATTAAAATTATCCAACAGGAACCATATAACGTCTTTAAAAAGACGAACAACAAAACGAGAAATAAATATTTGTCTTAAAAAAAGACACTTTAAACAAAAATATTAGTATGACTTCTATAAATTAAAAAACTTATGACTCCTATGCGCTTCTCAAAATTTCAAAGGCCTTTCGTTTTACACTTGCAGACATGGAATTTTGAAATGAATTAAAACTTCACATTCGTCGGCTAGAAAAAAAATAATTCATCTCTTTTCACTGCCGTTAAATTCCACGACAGAAAATACCTACCAACCGTATCTGCTGCCGGCTGATTCATAAAAATCCATATTTTAAAGCAGTTTTTGCTTCTATACTTTCTAGAAGAAAATATTATATTTTTGCAATACCTTTCACATTAGTCATCAAGATTAATACGAGTTTGTCATTTCGTTTGTTATTTCTTTAATGCCCATTCCCGACCCCATAAAGTATATATTTACTTGATTCTTATGGATAGAAAAATGGATTATTCAGCGATTTCCGTCAGTCCGTTAATATGTTGAATACAAGTTTCTAAGGACCCTTAATATATGTCGAGCCTGTTTGTGGTATCAAAACATCAGGTATACTTGCAGAAATTTTTCTGTTGAAATTCATAAAAATCAGCGGATACTTGACCGAGATATAAGGCGGCAACCACGCCTACCTTTGTTTATTTCTCTAAAATTTGTGCATAAAAAGCTCTACAACTGCCCCGGAGTGGCCCCTACCTACACGGCTACAATGTAAGACTGACTCCAAATTATTTTTCCTCACAAAAATTTTTGTGGAACAACCTTACACCCTATCTCCACTCCTAACAGGGTTGCCATTGAAATTTTAATTTAAAAATTTTTTTTAATCGCTCGTACAGGTTGTTCCACCAAATGTCAAATGTAAGACCGACCCCGAATAATTTTTCTCCCAAAGCCTCTTAACAGGGTTGCCATACAAAATTTGAAAAAAATTGGGAAAAAATTACTACAACTTCCCTGAAGTCATCCGTAGAGAAATTAAATGTATCACAGACCTTCATTAGTTTTCCCGCTTAAATACATTCGTGGAACATACTTAACCCCTATCACCATTAGCTAAGTGGGTTGCCATACAAAATTTATAAAAATCATGTAAAAACGCCTCTAATTTCCACAAAGTAGACCTTTGTAAAATTAAGAGCACGACTGACCCCCATTATTTTCCTCTCTGAAACATATTCCTTAAACATACTTACCTCCTATCTCCATCGCCTAAGGGGGCTCCCATACAAAGATTGGGAAATTATAGTAAATCTCTCCTCTTTGGCTTCCAGGGTGCCCGTGTATAGATAAAATGTAGGATTGGCCCCAACGCAATTTTTCTTTTAAATATTTTCCTACAACATACTTCCCCCCATATCCATCCGTTAAGGGAGTTGCCATACAAAATTTGAAAAAATTAGGGTAAAAACCCCTACAAATTTTAAATGTTATTAAAATGGTCACAATAGAATCGCCCTTATGTGTGTGGATCGGTTAAATTATAATGCTTCTGGTGCGTTTGGTGTTGAACCATGATTAACATCTTTTTGGCGCCTTGATTGAAAGGTGGATTTCAAGAAAACAATATTTTCTGGGTAGCCAGGGGCAGATTTTGCAAATTTAAAAGAACGATTTGCTCTCCTCAAAAATTTTTTCCACTTTTTTAAAACATTGTTACTAGGGTTGCATTTTATATTTCGGGATTTGGGAATGAAAACAAATATTAATCGTCGAAAATCACTTTATTGTTTTTCAAAATACTCCCCATAAATATCTATACACTTTTGCATGCGTTGGAACCAATTATCGAAGCACTTCTGCCACTCTGATTGAGGGATCTCCAAAACATGCATTTTGAATACAGAAAACGCTTCTAAAGCTGTCGAAAAACGTTGACCTCTTATTGTTTTTTTACGTACCGGAATAAAAAGAAGTCACTCGGTTCCATGTCAGGACTATACGGTGGATGACTCATCAAATCGATGTTTCGGGTGCTTAAAAATGCAATTGTTTGAGCCGATGTGTGAGAGCTTGCATTGTTGGGATGGAGAGTGATCCATCTTCGGCTGTTGGTTTTCCTTATTTCTTGGAACACAACTGGCAAACAAATGATTGTGTATCACTCAAAATTTACTGTTCTGTGATACGGCTGCGATATGTCCCGTTGTTCCGAAAAAACTGGCCATCATTTGCTTAGAAGTGCTTCGTGCCCGAACAACTTTTGTTGGATTTGACACATCTTAAAACACCCATACAGTCAACTGCTGTTTACTTTCGGGCTCATACGCGTAAATCCAGGACTCCTCACCTGTCACGATATCATAGACGTAATTCGAAGCCCCACGATCGTATTTTCTGAGCATTTCTTTAGACTAATCGACACGAGCCTTTTTTGAGCGATTGACAAAATGTGTGAGACCCAATGCGAAAAACTTGTTTTGACAGTCAAATGTTCATGCAATATTGAATGTATGCTTGTCCCATTAATGCCTAAGGCTGTCTCAATCTCACTATAGGTCACGTGATGATCTTCCAATATCAGTTCATGAACAGCATCAATGATTTTCGGAATAACAACTGATTTTGCAGGACCTTCACGAAATTCGTCATAGAGTGAACTACGATCACGATTGAATTCCCCACATCATCGATTGACACTGGTGCTTGATTGAGCTTCATTGCCAAACAAATAGAATTTAGTTCATTCATGCACTGTTGCTGAGTTAATCTACGTCGAAAGTTGTAAAAAAATTATCGCACAAAAACGTTCACGATTAAATTTCGTTTTTGGGTCGAGTTGATTCTTTTAAGTTACTGTAAACAACACAAATAGCGCTCGTATGTCAAAACGTTTTGAGTACGTATAACTTAGAAAATGTCAAACTTTATGATAGAGCTATCAGTTGTCAGATTGAAACACTAGTGTTGCCAAATCCCAAAATATAAAAGACAACCTACGTATTTATGATGTCGAACATTTTTTTTTATAAATTTAATTAGTTTTTAAAGCGAGGCCCCCCTAACTTAGGCCTTTTAATTTAAAACAATCGAGTATAACAATTGCTCCTTTCATCTAATGCCACCCTGTTGTCTTTAAATATATATTGAGACCTTCATTAACGATTAAAATATTTTAATTTCTAATGTAGATGCTAAGTTGGCCAAACAAATTTGCATTTTGTCAAAACTGTACTTAAAAGAAACTTCAAAAGATTTGCATATATGTATGTGTGCGTGTATGTATGTGTGTGCCTATGTTTGTATGTATGTGCGTAGATTTATGTCTATTAATCAGTAGATTGTAAAGTTTTGCTACAATTACATATGAGGAAATTAAATTTATATACAAACATTAACATTTTACCATAAAACAGCCCAACATTTGTTATTAATATTTAAATAAAGTGTGAGTGTGTGGGTGTGTGTGTGTGTGTGTGTTCCTTTTTAACAAAAGTAAACTAACCATGAATGTATATGTAAATCTTCTAGTCAAGTCAAATAAAACAAATCTCTGGTTTAAAATTTACAAACTCAAATATATGACTGGGTATCTAATGAAATATAAAAGACCTCTTAGATAACCAAACACAAATCACCCCCCCCCCCCTCCCCCTCTTCACCACTCCTCACCCACTCATTTACCTACACAGCTCTCCCACCTTTTACTTTTTGCCATTTTAATAAGAGAAGTCCTCTATTTAGTTGAAAATTTTCCAAATTTCACTTGTCCTCCGCCAAATATTTCTATTTAACTTAGTGCAGATAAGTCTGTGTGTGTGTGTGCGTGCATGTGTGGATTTACATACTTAAACGTATGTATGTTGTTTGGCCACACACTCTGATGTAGGCAATCAAGAGTAACGATTTTATAAAAAGGATACCATGTTTGGCTGCCACCACTTTTAATTTAAATTTGCGCTTACTTTTACACATTCAATACTGGTTTGCTGATACGTCAAAATTTCTGTCTTTTTCTTAATTTAATATGAATTTTATATGAAAGACCAAAAAGCACGTCAACATATATAGACAGTCTAACAAACACACCACAAAGCAATCACTATAAAACTTGGGCCCCATTTCCCCATCTCTGCTAAGGCCACCCACTCTGTCTGCCACTTTAACCAAAACATCGACCATAACAATATGACGACGATGTCTATCACGACTATAAAGTCTTTGTTGTTTTTGATGTTGTTGCTGTTGTTAATGAAAATACATTAAATTTAATTTAAAATTAAGAAAATAAATGAAAGTGAAACTCATATGAGTATTTAAACACATAAACATACATACATACACACACATGCAAATCACAATTAAACACAGTGATGGGCAAGACTGTAATTGAGAGAAGAAACCTGGTTAAAATGAGCAAAAACTATTTTTAAAATTTATAAAGAATATTTTAATGATTTCTAAGGTTACGTGAAGTAAGCTTAAGATAAATAAATAAAAAAATCCTTAAAAAAGTTCCTAAGGTCTCGCAGGACATACACCTAAGCCAGTGATCGGCTTGCTGTGCACATTGAAAATGCTCGAGTGAATATGTTTTTTTACATTCAGATGGCTATTAAGACAACCTCTGCCTATCTCACACAATCCCTAGTTATCGAAGTGTGTAAGGAATCCAATGGTAAGCTATGTTCGAGGACATAGTCGGTTCAAAGGGAATGAGATGACGGGTAACTTCCCCTATAGAAAGAGCAATGAAAATGCGGGCTCCACTCTCATTCTGTATCGGGGGTATACGAAAGTCTGTGAAACCCCCTCTTCGTGTATAGGCTCTTGAGTAATGTTGAGGTCTTACAACAGACGGGCGACAAGTTTTCTACTATCTTTACGAACGAGCGATTGTAGACTTCTAACAGGTCATTGTTGGGTAGCGGCTCAGGCTAAAAGAGCAGGACGACTAGCAAGCAATGATTGCCGGTTCTGGGATATACCAGGGAGCTAAGAGACTTTGTATAATATTTAATGTCATGGGTTAGAGCTTGAGCCGGCCCAGAGCAAACTTTTTGAATCTCGCCTATTCCAAAACTTGAAGAAATATCAGGAGGTGGTAAGACAGGGTTGGTGGCATTTGCCAAGCTAGTATGGGATACCACTTAATTCATCAAATAAGTTGAACTAGAATTACAAGGAGAACCGTTAAAAATACAAGGGCCTTATGTGGGGCTTTGGGACCAGCTAAATGTGAATGGAGGCTAAGATTTACTGTACTTCCTTTGTCAACTGTTCGTAAGAAGATGTGAACAAAGGGTCTGCATCTACCAGATGGCGTGCACAAAATTCTCATTAACTCGTTAAAATGTCTAGTAAGCTTTTCAAAAAGACTCAAAGATGTTGACTTATAAAATGCAAGCAGTTCATTGGGCAATTTGTGGACATTGATCGTCTCATCTTAAAGCTTTTTCTTTAAGTCAAATGTTTGAATTTTGTTTTTTTTTTAATTTTTAAACTTATTTTTTGTAACTGTAGAGTCTGGATCCCAAAAGAACAAATGGGCTGTTTGGAGCAATAGTGTGGGCCTTAGTTTTCCCAGACAAGGTTCTGGCGACAGACGTTAAGGGTTTTACGTGATACCTGCCATGCTGGCTATTACTCACGGTGCTCTCAACACTGATGGATACAAAGCGTCCACCAGCGCCCCCAGAATGGTTCACCCGTCGACCCAGGTACCAATTCTCTGCCATGACTCTGTGTAGCCAAAACAGACCCCTTGGTGAGGAGTTGCGCTATCTAAACCCGAATTGCGTTTCTAGTTTTGATCTCGCTTCTTCATAATCAAAACAGATCCACGCCGACAAGACATATCTCCACACGCTTGTGAAACAGCACCCAACCTTAAGCATGAAGGATTATGATTATTATGTGTCACCCAACGAATGCGACACCCAGCTCTGTTAGAAGGATCTTTTTCTCATTTAGACAAATCAATTACTCCACCATCATCAATGCATAATTCATAATCTTCTCACCGTCAGTCAGGACCGAGTCACGCACATGCTTCAACATGTCAATGCCGGCCTTTTCATTATTTGCTACTACTTTGACGGGATCTTATTTTAGATCCTAGGGTCCCCAGCCGTAGCCAGTTTCCCTATTCACCTACTTCCAAACACACTTGCACCTTTTTAGCTAATAGCCTACTTCAACAGTTGCTATTGTTGTCTATTGTGAGCTTATGTATCAAAACACAACACTAAGTCTTACGTGAATTAAAATCAAACCTTTACGCACGGCCCCAATCGGAGATTACTACAAGAACACGGCTAAGTGTTTGCCATTCATACTTTGTCTCATAGTTCCAATCTTTAAAATGCTAGGCCTGTAGTCAAATGAGTCCTTTAGACAAACGTAGAATATATTTCCAAGCGCTCTTGGTTTTTAGCGTTTTTTCTTCAAATTCTGAAACCATTTTTTGATATGTCTGACTCCATTTGATCCTTGCAGCAGAATTTCTACCTTTTATTTTTGCGTAATCCATTAGGTTTTCCGAAGTGCTGCCTTGTCTTCTTTGCAAGTACTTACCCTTACATCAGAACCATATAAAAGAACGGGTAGATCGGTGTCTTGTAGGGGGTGATTTTGGTCATTTGGGTGGGTGGTGACTTTGCCTTTAATCTGCACAAAGTAGTGATTTTGTTTCTTTTATTTATGGGGGAGCCGAGGAAGATAAAAAGGCTGACTGTCTCATAGTTGCAGTTTCTTACTTTCACTGTCCGTCCAAGCTTACTGGATGTTTTATGAGTTGATGCCATTAACTTGGATTTATCTTCATTTACTATCAAAACGCACTTTGGCAGATCCTTTATTGGCCTTTTTAAGGGTGGAAGTTACTGCTCGCAATGCTCCACCTAAGATGTCGATATGCAAGTTGTGTTCACACTTGCAACTCGTATAACCTTTTCCAAGAAGATGAAAGGTCGCAAGGTGTAAAACCTCATTTAGTACTAAAAACTCAAAGGTATTTATTCCTATCTTAACTAAGGATTTTGTATCAGTTAAGGTCATGCGGAAAAAAGTGGTTTTAATTTTGCAGGGATGGCAAACTCAGACTGAGGTTGAAACATCTTTGAATGCATGGGTCAATCGGAACCTGCCCTGTAGTCAACAAATTGATGGTATATGTGTCGACCTGTCTTTCTTGGGTCTTTCTTCAGGATTTCGTTTAATGTAAATATAAAGTCGATGGCGGATTTCCCAAGTCTTAAGCCTAATCATCTTGTAAAACAACATCAGCTGTTAGTTTTTGGATCACCCTGTATTTTCAAAGCATTTAAGTTTTTTTTGCCGAATTTCGGGTTGATTTTAGCATTAAGATGTGTGAGAAATTTAATTGCATTACAAATATTTTTATGCCGACGTCAGCAAGGCCTAGTTGCAGACCAACAAAATTATGAGTGTCTCTCCACAGGATTATCTTAATTTTTTAACAAATTTATTTTTCCCTAAAAATTTGTGGGTTTAATTGCCTTTCTTTGCATTTTGGTCTGTATGGCAGTGAAAGGTCTCCCTCCGAATTAAACCTTCAGTTCACTGATTTTCACAAAGTCTAGTAGGACATTTGCTTAAAGAAGACTTAAGCCTGCGTAATATCATCTTGTTTTTACTGGATCTCTGAACCCACCTCCTGAAGTTTCCCAGCATTCTTACCTTGTCTCAAGTTCCCACTTGCACCGCCATTCATTAAACTATTTTCTTCGATTACAAGCCTAAATATTTTTTTTCTTCAAGGCTACAATTTAACCTAAAGATTATCTTGTGGTAAAAAAAAGGGTATTTTTCAATTAACACAGTAAAACTCTTTATTATTTAATAGCGTTAGAAAGCAGAGCTTTAAAATGTTGCCTTTAAAACTTCTCCCCTTAAAAAAAACACATCCCATTAATTTATTTTTTTCTTTAATCAAGTGATAATCTCACGCACATTTTCCTTATTATAATCTTTAATCATTTTTGTTATTGTTTTCTAATACTGTTTGCCAATACTCTGCCCAACCAAACATTTTATTTTTTTAATTTTTAACATTTAACCAAAAAAGAAAAAAAACAACAACAATTAGTTTTGAAAAAATAATTTTTAACGGAAAAATTAAAAAAACAAAAGATTTGGAAAAAAAATAACAAAAGATTTTCAATTCCAATAAAAAAAAACACACAAAAATTTGGCAGATGTCTGGTAAAAGGAAAAAGAAAATACCACAACATCTTTGTCTAAGAGTATTAGAAGTAACACTCACACACACACGCACACACACACTCGCATAAACATAAGCATCAACATTTTGAAATAATAATACACCCCAAGGAAGCATAACTATGCATTAGAGAATAAGGAAAAAGCATATGTCGGTCATACGGTCTTTTGCCATGTCTATCCTTATGTCTGTTCTTCTGTCTTAATGTCTGTCCTTCTGTCTATCTGCATTTGTATTATGTATGTGAAAAATATATGCAACATGATCAGCTGAGGAAAATTACGATGCACTTTATCGGCAAAGAAAAATTTTCATGTTAAATGAAACGCAACGAAATTTTAATGAATTCAACTAAATTCAATAGAGTCCTTTATGTGCTTAGAAGGGATGCAAAGAAGAGGTGTAGATGGGATTTAACAATTATTTCTGCACTAAATAAAAAAAAAAAGCAAAATTGTTATAAGCTAAATAACAGCACAGTGGGCTGAAGCATGAAAAATAAAATAATTAAATAATTAAAAATAATTTGTATAATTTACAACTTTTTCTGTACTCATGGTTATGGGGAAAACAAATTTTTAATAAAAAAAAATTGTTAAACAAATTGTTGAAAATATACATGAGTACTAGAAGCTTTCAATTTTATTAAATTTTCTAAATAATTTAAAAGATAACGTAATCAATTTAGCCGATATAGCTTTAAACTGCAAAATATTTGTAACTTTATCCTTGTTATCCTTTTGAATTATTTCTTTAAGAAGAAAACGTTTTTTACAAATCCTTTTACTATCATTTCGTTGCTATAACTTATGGGAAAAAATATCTTAAATTAATAAAAGTTTGTACGGGGGCACTATTAATTTAAAAGGATAAAAACACAAATTTTGAACAAGGCTGGATATATGTACCTCCCATATGCGCTCATTTATAAAATGAGGTTTAATTATCACGAACTTTGGCACAATAGGACAATTTGTGTTGAGAAACATAAATACAAATTTTAAGCAAAACTAGTGCAAGGACACGGAAATACTTGCAAGGTGCAACAGTTCATCTTGAAAAATACAAATTAAAGTCTTAAGCAAAATTAGAGTGGAAATATGGGTACCTTCCAAATATCATTTAAAAAATTTTTTTTTTGTAAATCACAAGAATCATGTAGAGTAACCCAAATAAGTGTCGTTTATTCAATGATATAATTTATGTAAAAATAAAAAACACAGATTTTAAGCAAAACCGGATAAAGGATGAGGAAGGTACCTTCCATATACAAAACAAAAATAAAACATTTTAAATTAAATCCGGGCAAATATATGGCAACCTCTCATATATCCTTTTTAATAATATGTAAACTTTAATTCAAAAAAGTTGCACTGATGCTACTAAATCTCATCCAAATATGCAAAAATATAGGTTTTTAATTATATAAAATGCAAGGATATAAGAATCTCCTATATATCCCTTTTTGCAAGATATTGCCTTAATATCACAAAAGTTGGCAAAATACCAAAATTAATCTAGAAATGAAAAAATACTTACTTTTAGTGAAATCAGAGAAAGGACACGGGTTCCTTCCATATATCCTTTTTAGCCGTCTTAATTCTACATTCAGACAATTTGGCAATGGTTTCACAGCTCATCTTGTAAAACAGTAATACAAATGATTAATAAAATCAGACAAAAGATATAGGGCGTCCTCTATATATCATTTTTAATAAAATGTTGCCTTTTGTTTAAATAAGTTACATTAATGCTGAAATTCCTCTTTGAATGAAAACATATTACAAAATGTTTTTTTAATTTACAAAATTTCCAATTTGGCCACAATTTATCTTGTAAACATTTTAGCATAATGTTGCCATAAAGTTACAAAATTTTGCAATTGAACCACAATTTATCTTGTAAAACAAAAATTCAAATTTTAAGCAAATTGAAAAAAGGATATGGGTACCTCTTATATATCCTTTTTAGCAAAATATTGCCTTAAATTCACAAAATTGGGCAATGGTGCCACAATTTATCTTGAAAAACCAAAATACAAGTTTTAAGTAAAATTGGAGCAAGGATATGGGAACCTACCATATATCCTGCTTAATAAAATTTTTCATTTATTTCAAAAAAGTGGCAGTTCATTTAGAAGTACAAAAATATAAATTTTAAACAAAATCAAACCAAGTATATGGTTACCTCTCATATATCCTTTTTAGAAAAATTTTGCCTTAAATTCAGAAAAGTTGGCAAGATACTTGAAAGTCATTTACAAATAAAAAATTGCCGATTTTTGGAAAAATTGGAGCAAGGATATTGGAACCTTCCATATATCCTTTTTAATAAAATCTTGTTCTTGATTCCAAAAGGTTGCATTAACGCTGTAGTTCATCTAGAAATACAAAAATATAGATTTTTATTAAAATCGGAGCAAGGATATGGGTACCTTCCATATATCCTTTTTAGAAAAAATTTGTCTTAAATTCAGAAAAGTTGGCAAGATACTTGAAAGTCATTTACAAATGAAAAAATGTCGATTTTTTGAAAAATTGGAGCAAGGATATTGGAACCTTCCATATGTCCTTTTTAATAAAATCTTGCTCTTAATTCCAAAAGGTCGCATTAACGCTGTAGTTCATCTAGAAATACAAAAATATAAATTTTTAATAAAATTTGGAGCAGTGATATGGGTACCTCCCATATGTCCTTTTATAAAAAATTTTGCCTCAAATTCACAAAAATTTGGCAATGTTGGCACAATTTAGTTATTTAATTAAACAAAGAAATTTTAAGTCAAATCGGAGAAAGGATATGGGAATTTTACATGAATCCTTTTTAGTTAAATATAGCTTGGAATTCTAAAAAGCTCACAAAATTTAGTATTGTGGCTTATTTTATCTAGAAAAATGAAAATACATATTTGGGTAAAATTGTAAAAAGGATATGGGTTCCTTCTATATATTTTTTCTGGTAAAATATTACTTTGAATATTCCAAAGTTGACATGCTCCTTTAGTTTTTGTAGATAAAGCCAAATCGAAGCAAGGATATGAGTACAAACAATATTTAAATTTTGGTAAAATATTGCAATAGTTAAAACAATGCCACAATTTAAAAAATATTAAAATATCCTATAATTTTCCTAGAAGGATTTGGGTGCTTTTCATTGATCTTGTTAGTAAATAGTTTATTAAATTTGTTTTTTCAATTTCCCTAATTTTTTTCTATTCTAACACGAATTTAAAAAAAATAATTTTTGGTGCTAAAAGTTATAGCAGCTCTTCCTCCCTTTAAAAAAATTTTTTCACTCTCTTTTTCTTTTGCTTCATTTTAAATTGTTAATAATTATTAAGAGTGACAAATACGTGTGTGCGTGTTTCTACATATTTATTTTTGCTTGGTTTTGTGTGTGTGTATATCTGTCCGAAATATGTATGCCTGGATGCACATGAATAAAGCTGCAATTATGGCAACAACAACTATAATGTTACTGTAATCACAATAACAACGAAATGCACATCCAGCAAAATAAACAAAACCAACAAAAAAATGCAAAAACAACCCCCTGGTGCTTTAAGAAAGCATCAAATTACAGAAAATATTATAAAATAGATAATAAATACTACCAAACACTTAGAGAAAATTTTAAAAAAATTTATATATAAAAAAATTTTGAAAATAAAAAACCTGAAATTTTTGAGCAGCATTTAAATAAATGTACATTAAAGTCTCTTAGTGTTTCCCAGTAAATTTTTAAATATCGATAGTAGACATATGTATATAGCAAAAGAAATCTTTAAAACAAAATTTATGTCAATATTAAGTTTTTTTATTACTAAACGTTTAGCAGATGCATTTTTGCAAACATACAAACAAAACAGAAAATCTCTCATTTATATGTTTGTATGACTGAGATATTCTTTTACATTTGTAGTTGTGTTTTTGTAATTCCCGGCTTTTTGTTTCCATATGTTTGCTTGTATGTATGCATGGGTGTACGTAAGAGCTTCGTGTAAACATCCGCTATCTGTTCATCGTTTAACTGCATTCGTTTTGTTTTTCTTATTTCTATGTTTATGCAAGAGCATAATTCGTGCTCATTTGTTGTTTTTTTCAAGAACATGTTAAATTTTCTTTATTATTGTTGTTGCTTTATTGCAATTCTATGCAACATGTTGTTGTTCTACATAATATGTTATATTATGACAAGCATGTAAACGCAGAAGTTATGAAAATTTCCCAACATTGAAGTATGTATGTGTGCGTGTTTTTTTCTATAATAATAATTTTTTATGGGTGTGTGTGATTGTGTTGTATATATGTATAGAAAATTTCGCGCCTTTTTAGAAATGAAAAACACATTTGAAAATACTTATGTACAAATTTTCCTTTGACTAATTTAATGCTTTTATAATTTGTGGGTTGTTTTGTCTCTTAATAGATATAAATTTTTTTTACTTAAAACTAGCAACAGAATACAAATGTATTTTTTTCCATAAAACCTTGGTTTAATTAAAAAATATTACTTTATCAATCCGGTTTTAAAGCATCTTATCTTAAAGTAGATGGAAAAACTGCGCAAAAGTTATTTTAGAAGAAATTTTTTATTGTTCTTCCACGTAATTCACCACTTAATTAAGGTTTTCTTTTTTTCTTTTCTATTTTTTGGATTTTAAATTTGAACAATTGCAAAAAAACACAACAAATAAGCATGTTTCACATGATTTTTAATTTTCTAGATAACAACTGTCAAAAAAAAATTAATATATAATAATTATTAAAAAAAATCAAAATCAACAAAAATATAAATGAAAAATATATAATTATTTTTTTAGAAAAAACCCATTAATAAAAATTTAAAAAATCTATTTCAATACCATCAAGATGGTGTACTTCACTTGACTCTCCAATTTCTCCTTGTGCATGATTTTTTCATGGAAAATTCGAAGATAATAATTGTTTACAGTCCCAGTTAAAAACTGTTTCCAAGATATTTAGTATCAAAAATTTCATAAAAATTTTTCATTTGTATGGGGGCTTCTTCTTACTTTGCTATCATCCAACTTACATGTTTTTCAAAATGTAGACGTTGTTGTAATTGTATAAATATTTTTAATTTGTATGGGGATTGCCCCTCCCCTGCTACTAAGCAACTCACTTATTTTCAGTGCCTGGCATTGTTTTACAATTGCTTTTTGTAGGAAACTGGAAGTCGATTGCTTTCCTAGTTTTCGAGATATATCGCTTTGGAAAATTCATAACTTGTATGTTTGAAACTAATTTTTTTCCAAATTTACCACATTTTACAAAATTAAAAATTTCACAAAATTGTAGGAGAATTTCACTTTCCCTGCTCCTCTCCAAATATAATTTTTCCCCATTTTTTTTGCCGCTTTCAAAGTTTCCATGCGAAGTTCTTTGGCAACGGTGGCTTTAGTTACTAAAATATATGTATAAGAATATACGAATAGATTTTGTCCTTAAAATATTTTAGACTTTTTCTTATACCTCGGTTCGTAGAAAATCGGTTTTGCTGATTTCAAATAGGTTTCGTTCTAGGAACATTTCTGATTGTTTGACATTCAAACGTTTTACATACGACTTGATTTAACTTCGGAAGCTTAATTTCATTAGACATACAAGGACATATGTAGCTAAATTGACTTCCCTGTCTATAAGGATCAACAGTTACCTCTATGTAAAGGGTAGAAAAAAAATAGTTCAATCAAATAAGTATGTATATTTTGCCCAAAAAGTACACAGAAATGTTTTATCGACCAGCAAATAATTCTGGCTTGATCGGCTTAACCTAAGGTAGGACTTCTAATTTTTTGAGGCACTAAAAATACAAGAACAACACACTTATTGACAACAAAAGTTATGTTAGGTTATATACCTTAAAATACTTGAGATTTCACGTAGTAAAATATTTAATATTAAAATTCTTTCATATTTTTTAACATAAATTTTTCCACATATTTTTTTTTAACTATTTTTCTATTTTTAAGAAATTTGATCTAGTTAAAATTTTTGTCATTCCCATAATGATCATATTACAATTTCCTTTAATCAATTAATTTAAAGGGGTTTTTTTATTATTTCATTTCAAGAAAAAAGAGTATTTTCAGCAAACCTACTCTTATTTTAATTAAGAGTTTTTATTGATTTCGAACTCTTTTGTACTAATTATTTCCGTTACATTTTAGAGATGAGTAATAAAACGAAAAACAACAAAGTTGAATGATCTCTTCTTAAATTATTTGCTTTTTTTTTGTTGTTATTTTTTTTATTGATTTGATGTCTAAAAAATTTTACTTATGTACATTATTAATATTGTTGCAGTGTAGATGTGATTACTTGAATTTTAAATTAAATAAAAACAAAAATTAATAAAAAAAAAAGTTAAAGGGTTTTTTTTTTAATTTCTATATCCTTTAATATTATGTATAGTTTTGTGTAAAACATTTAATTAAAAAATATTTGCAAATGTTTGTTAAATTTTTCTAACTTGTTTTGTTGTACTTTTGTCCACAATAATTAATTATGGCGTTAAAAGCAAAAAACGACAAAATATTATTAACAAACCAAAGCTAGACTGTATTAAACTAAAAGTGTGAAAACAATTTTTTGAAAAAATAATTATTTTTGCAAAATACTGAAAACTAAAAAAAGAGACAAATATTAAAAAAAAATTTCACGCATATTCAAAAATAATTTTCAAACATATAAAATAGATTTATAATAATGGTTTTGTATAAAAGTTTCGTTAAAAATAAACTATTTTAAATTAAAAAATTGTTTAGTGTAAATTTATAACAAACTCAAAGTACGAATTTAAATATTAAAAACTCCAGCAAATAAGCCCTTTATAATTAAAAAAATATAACAATCGCCATAAAGTAGTAAATATTAACTTTCTATCCAAAATCTTAAACCTTAAATCTTAAACCAAAATAAAAAAATCATATATTAAGAAAATTATTTAATTGCATAAAACACATTTTTTTTTTGCAAATGGCAACCCATTTTTATAGTTGGTTTTGAGTAATGTCACTTAAAATAAAAAGTTAAAAATTTGGTTAATTTTTAAAATTAAAAAAAACGGATACCTATTCCTTAAAAAAAAACTTTAAAAATATATTTAAAAATCATATGAAGAATAATGACACACTTTTCCATCTCTGACATCAACCTCTTAACGGCCAAAATAAAATGTATGTACATTATGACGCCGGTTTTGTATTTACTTTTTATTATAATTTTTTTTTTTTTTTTGTTTTTTTTTTGCAAAAAAAACATTAATTAATAAAAGTAAACAAAATATGTAAAGGTTAACAGCAGTGATTAACATTAAACAAAAATATAAAAGAAAAAAAAAACGTTGGAGACTGAGGCAACAAATTCAATTTATATGCGTGTATGTACATATCTCCGTACAGATAGTGCTTATACACATACGAAAATTGCCGTTTTAATTAAAGAGTTGCCAAATTAAAAAAACGGGAAAAGGGGGCAACAGAAAAGCAACAAAGTGCTATTTTTTATAGGGCGGCTGTTGAAGTGGTTTATTAAAAAAGGGGTTTCAAATGGAAATATACGTAAAAATTTGCTTTGAATGTTTGTATGTATGTATCTAGTAACTAAGCAAAAAAAAATCCTTTTTTGTATATTTTACAACAAAAAATGTCAACATTAGTTTAGAAAAAATATTTTTATATAAAAAACTTTTGCAAGATTTTTTAAAAAAAGTATAAGTCGGCCAAACCGGCCGCATAATACCCTCCGCCACAATTTATTTGATATTAAGTACAAAAATATACGAAAAAATTAATGCAGGCTAAGATTAAGGACACTGTATGGAGGCTATAGAAAGAAATTGACGGATCACTAAAAAAATCCTTACGGCAGATCAAAAATCACACGGCGATGTGTCTGCAAAATTTAAGTTGTAAATGGGTACTTCCACACAACACGGCCTTAAAAAGAAAATATTTTTAAAAAACTCGATTGTGAATACGTCTTCCAAAGTATTGATCCATTTAAAAAGTATCTCAGGCAACTTGAACTTTAGGGGGTCAATAATGACTTAACAGGATATTGTTTAGTTAATATATTCTAAGCTGTATACCATAATAATAAAATATAAACAGTATCGTATTGTACTCAAAAAATACACGGACTCATGTTTAGATCTTTATATAAATAAAAGCACCAAGGGGCAAAGCAGAGTTAAAACTTTATTTTGATTAAGCTTAGAATCACTTTGTAACTTTAAAATCAACAGAGAAGAAACTGCGCTCGACAGTTGTTAAAAAAACACAAATTGAGTTTTGGTACTTTTTTTAACTTTTTGGCCATAAGGGGCATACATTTTATTTTTGCCCTTTTTTAAGTTTTCTTTCAACTTTTAGGCTGATTAGGATACCAACATAATTTAAATTGCGTTCGACAAGGCATTTTTAAAATTTGGTCCCCAAGGGTTAAAAAAGGGGTATAATTGTATTTTGGTACTTTTTGTACCTTTTAAATCAATAAAGTTACATGCATGAGTAAAGTACAACTAGTGAACAAAAAGTACTTCCCCCTAATTTCTTGCAATTTTTTCCATTTTTTGGGGTCATGATGTTTTAATAGGTAATTTAGGGATTTTCGCCTATTCAAAAAGTACTTTTTGGCATCCTTGGTAATTTTTCGCATATTTTTGGATTATGAGCCTTGATATATTAAATTAATGGTGTTTTCCATTCTAAAAAAAAATGTTACAATAAGTATGTGTAACATTTTTATCAGGTTACACACACACTTAAAAAGTTGTCCATTTTTTTTGTTTTAATGGAACAGAAAATTGCTTGATTTTAATAAAAGCTGCACTCTGCGTTGAAAACTCGCCTGCATAAAAAAGTATTTACATACATAACACAGCTGTAAAAAGTGGTACTTTGTTACACTGAAATATAATTGTGGGTAAGATATGTTACACTCTTGCCAGTTATTTGTGCAACATGTTCAGAAAGGAACACGATAACAGTTTTCACTCTTGCATGTATTTTTAGAATGGAACATAAACCCGCTCGAATGGTAGCATTAATGTAACATTTTTGCCAGAATGGAAAACACCATAAGTTCTATGAACCCTGATTGAAATAAACGGTCAACAGAGTACACAAAAAGTTCTTTCTATAGCATTTTTGCCTTTTTTGACGTTTTTTTTTAGTTTAATAGTTTTAATATGTGAAATGAAAAACGTTTAGCCCAGGTTGATGGCAAAAGTCTACCAGGCTGTTAAAATTTTTTTTCCCCAATTTTCAATTTTTATTTCAATTTTTTTTTTGTTATTTTTAAGCACATAAAATTAAGTACCCCAGTAGATAGATACTCACAGTCAGTAAGTGAATAAAAAGTATTTTCCTCACATCTTCGATTTTTTTGAGTTTTTTGGTTATAAAATATGAAAGTAAGAAATGCAAGAAAAATCCGGTAGATTTTAATTGTCAAGGCCATAACAATTAATAAAAATATTTCTCTTAAGGCTAAAATTAAAAGCAGAAATCACGTTCGTTCAGTAGGTGTCTATGAACATTCCTATTATTTAACATGTTAATTTTTATTATCCTTAAAAAAGTATAGCTTTTTTCTAAACAAAAGCAGAAATATAAGAAAAAAGATCACAACCGACTAAATGGAATAGCCCATATATTTATGTTGCTTGGTACTCAAACCTACATACAAATGTTTTTGCTTCTTTTCAGCTTCCCCTTCGTCCTTCCATTCCTAATCGATTTTATTTTTACAATAATAAAAAATCTTGTCTTTTAAAAAAATATGAGTCGCATAAAAATATTAAAAATCTACTACTTGCTAAAAAAAAAACAATTCCCTTAAAATCACAAAACAAATTCATACATAATACACAAACTGGAAAACGTGAAGTCACTGTATAAAACAATAACAAAAAATATCCAAACAATAACAACAACAACACCACCTTCAAGTAAAGCGACAACAATGTATTAGCAAAAATAAATAAAACAACGAAAAATTGACAATAAAACAATAAAATACACATAAAGACAATAATTTCCGAAAAAAAACAGAGATTGTCACACACACACACATGCACACACATATGCACAAATCTAACATAGCCTGGACACATGTGTGTCATAATGTGTAAAATGTTGAAATATCAAGACAAACTAAATCAAACAAAACAGCAAAGAATACTGAGCCAAGACAAAAAAAAAGGCGAAAAAAAAACACAAACAAATCTTAACTCCAACAAAAAAATAATTGTGATAAAAAACAAAAGCAAACACATAATATGATGTGAACAAATACACAAACTTGTATATTTTCAATGAAAAAAACACTCTCCAATATACATACATAACTCAACTGGATGTTTAAACCAAAAGAGCAGCTTAATGGGGGAGTTAAGTCGTCACTGTTGCCAGCTTTTTACTAATTATTGTTAAAAATCGCTTAAAGCTTGTTAAATTGTAAAAAATATTTAAAATTTTAGCTATAAATTGCCAAAAAGAATTATTTTTCGAATTCAAAAGAAATTTCATTCGATTACGTGCTGTTTATGGAACACGAAAGGCGAAACGTGTTGTTACAATAACAAAATAATTCATTATAATTTGTAAATACTTAAATATCCATTTGCGACCCTTTAAAGTATAAAACTCCTGGTCCTTATAGATAGAGAAGTCGATATAGCGGTGTCCCTCTGTCCGTGTTATGGTTGAAATCACCTTTTTGAAGCCCTCCGATGTCGCGTAGACCCGTAAGTAAAATCAAACTATTAGAAATATCTACGAGAAGATCGCTATTGAAATTCAAAATAACGTCCGATAACTGACCGAGATATGAGCCATAAACCAAGATCCCTCTGTTTATTTATCTAAAATCTGTACATTAAAACCTCTAAAATTGTCACGGAGTTGCCCCTACACAGGTGCAATGTAAGGCCGACTCCCATCAATTTGTCTTCGCGAACATTTTTGTGGAACAAAGTTAAACCCTATCTCCACTCCCTATTAGGGTTGCCATACAAAATTTGAAAAAATTACGGTAAAAATCCCTAAAGATTTTCCGGAGTCCCCTCTAAATAAATTATATCACAGACCCCTATCAGTTTTTCTTTCAAACATATTCCTAGAATATACTTACCCCCTATTTTCATCAACTAAAGGGGTTGCCATACAAAATTTATAAACATAATGTAAAAACGCCCATTAATTCTATAAAGTCAGCCTTAGAGAAATAAAGTGAATTAAAGACCCCCATTAGTTTTCCCTCTCAAACGTATTCTTGCAAGATACTTACTCGCTATCTCCCTCCCTAAAGAGTTTCCATACAAAATTTGAAAAAATAGGCTAAAAACCCCACAACTTCCCCAAAGCCGGCCCTAGAGGAATAAATTATATCACAGATCCCAATTGGTTTTTCCTCCCAAACATATTCCTACAGTATACTTACCCCCTATCTACATCACCTAAGGGGTTTGCCATACAAAATTTATAAAAATAATGTAAAAAAAAGTGAACGAGCGACCCCCATTAGTTTTCCCTTACAAACATATTCCTAGAGCATACTTACCCCCTATCTTCCATACAAAGTTTGGGAAGTTGTGCGGCTTCCAGGGTGTCTGTGGGTAGGTCAAATGTAGGACTGAGCTAAACTCACTTTGTCTTGCAAACATTTTTCTAGTAAATACTTACCCCCAATCCCTACCCCTGAGGGAGCTGCCATACAGAATTTGAAATTGTTAGAGTGAAAACCCCTACATCTGCCCTAATCACCCTAAGAGGGTTAAAATATGACACCGACCTCTATTTAGAAATTAGAAAAAAAATTATAAGTTAAAAAATTTATAACAAAAAAACCTCGGGCTTCGAAAGGCTCACGGAAAGGGTATCTAAGATTCGACCTAACTGAATAAAGCGCTCTTACTTGTTTCTTAAGTGTAAAAAAATACGTAAAATATTGTAAATTTGAATATATGCATTACAAAATAGTTTGCAGTTTCTTTAAGTGCAAAACTCCTTAAAATATTGAATTTTTCCAAGCGTTCATATGATATGGTCAGTCTTGAACTACAATAACACTTTCTCTATGCCTTTTTAGTATGTGAAGGATTTCTAAAAAAATATTTCTGCTTTGTTTCTTGGTAGTATAGAAATATATTTTATAAAAATACCAAGAAACGTGAAACATTTTATGATTCTTGTAATTAAAAATCAATTTGTTCTTAAAACACTAGCGCTTAAGATTCAAGACTTGCATGCGCACGCATACATAATGCACACACACACACACACACCCAATCATAACTATATTTTAAGGACAAATCTGTATTTTAAGAATATTTTTATATTTCTTAATCTTAGGCCTTACTAATACAAACTTCAAACTAAACAAATTTTCTTTATGCATATTTTTATGACTCTTATGATATTCTTGTAATAAACTATTTGTTCCTAGAAAACGTTCGCTAAAGACAACATTTTATTTTGTGTTCTTTTTATGACTTTAAGAAAGGTTTTGTATAAACAAGCAACATATTAAGTACCTGCTTAGAAAATTAATTACAAATCACTGTCGCTAAAGAACAAAAGTTCCTGGAAGTTTTTTTTTTTAAAATGAAAGTATTACAAAATATGGGTCATTAGATAATGTAGAAAGAGAAAAGAACAATAGACTTAAGGAATTTTGTTTGCCAATATCTTTAAAGAAGTTGTGCTAATAAAAGGGAATTTTGTTTAAAAAAATTTAAAAATCTTTTTAAGGAATTCAGCCATTTTTGTTTTTTTTCTCATTTAACTAAAGTTTTTTGCTTTTATCTCGATCCGTAGCAGACTGATCTTGCTAAACTACAGAAGTCCAAAAGTGAAAGAACCATCACACATTTCGTCGATTAAAGGGCACTTATATAATATCTTTAACCTTTTTTTTTACTTCCCACCCTTAAAAGTGCGAAGTGTATAACCTTGCATCTCCCAGAAATTTGGATTATTGCACCATTTACCTCTCCTTTTTGTTTTGCTTCTCACAAAGCTTCGATAATAGCATAGAAGTGTTCTCGTTTTTCACAAAAAAGCTCATTAATCAGATCACAAGGATTATTTTCGGCAGTTTAACTGGAAACTATGTTTCTTGGACGATGATTTCAATGGCATAGCGAAAATGGCTGAAAGTTGTATTTTACTCCAGATATCCAGAAGACCTAAACAGAAATTTTGATTTAATCAGACTTGCAGAACTGCGTGCTAACAAGAAGGCCGATGATCATGAATCGCTACGCTAACAAGTGAGATCTTTGGAAAAGGCTCTATTCAAACAGCATATGTGTGCAAATGCAACTAAAGCTTTTGGTCACTTGTTAAACGGAAAACGACATATAACTCACTGACCCGGTTAAAAAACCAACCTTTGGGTGAGAAATTTGCGAGAAATTAACATCTGGCGGAAACCAACCAACTAATGCTTGAACTTGAAAGAGTTTCTGAAACTATGCCCGGCACATTTCTTTCAGCTTATGCAGTTAAAAGGGTTTTATTGAATCCTAGCATTAGTAAGTAGTGCGTCCATACGCTAACATTTTTAGCAATGTATACAGTTACGGAGTGTTCCCCATATATTGAAAGGAAGCTAATGTTATGTTATAAAAGAGAAAGGCTGAAAACTCTGAAAACTATCACCCAAAAGCTATTTGTTCAGCACTTTTCAAGGTTATGGCGAGCATGTTTAATAACCACCATATTTATTATCTAGACTCTTGAGTACGGCTTCGGTAAAAGACGTTCTGCGAAGAATCTACTGGCCTTTCTAACAAAAAATTGGTATGTTTCCATTTATCATTTTGGATGAAGTAAAGTGGTGTTTATATTGGGTTTGATCGAGCCTGGCATTATGCACTTCTATCCAAACTTTTTGCATTTGGCTTTGGTGCTAAATTATCTTGTTTTATTTCGAGTTGTCTCAGAGAACGCACTTTTACTGTTGTTATAGCTGCGATCTCGTCCAATGAGTTCAAGATTAATTTAGGGGTACCGCAAGGCTCCGTCTTCTCGTCTACTCTATTTATTATCTTTCTAAAAAGCCTTCTATGTCAGAAACGCTTAACCGCCACCTGACGGTAATCTCTGATTGGTGCTGAGCGAATTGGGTACATTTTAGTACCCACTGTTGTCTTTTGGCACATAAATGCATCGCCTGCGTTAATGTATGATATAAATGTTGGGGAGACAGAAACTCTTGATTGTCTGGGGATGAAAATTCAGAATGATATCTGCTGGACGAAACGCGTGTTTTGTGTTCAAAGAAGCTTCCAATATGTCTTGGTTTTTGGAATTTTGTAAGGTTGTGCTACGAAAGGCAGTGACAAATCCACTTTTCCACCCAGAGACCTGTGGGCCCTGTGTGAATCCCTTTAGAAGAATTAAAAAAGGAAATAAGAAAGATAAAAAATTAGATAAAATGATATAAGAATAAGAAAAGAAAGCTAGAGCATCGTCAGCGAAAAGTCAAAAGAGGTTAGTATTCGCAAATCACGTGCAGGTACTAAAACCACCTATTTAACCTCTCCTCCCTCTCCCTATTTAACCTCTCCTCTCTCTCTCTCTCTCTTTTTCCCTCATAGCTTGCAGAATTAAAAAAAGGATCCATTTCGTTTAGTTATCATATGTCTTACATCGCAGTGGCCTGTGAGAAACCCAGTTATACAGCTTAGAGCCTTCCGTTCTCCTTGAGCAGCAGATCAGGGTCCCTCATGACCAACTTAGGCCATAGAAGCAGGTTTATATGTGGAATTAACTTTTTAAGAATGTATTTTCTGTCACAATTGATTTCCATAACACTACTCCATCTATCTTCCTCCCAATTACTTAATTTCCTAAAACCAACACATTTGCAATGCATATAAATATATACGGCAGTCATGCCAACTTAGTGCTTTTGACGCTGTTTTGGTGGTTTTAAATAACTCGAAACGCCAAATTTTTAGCGTTAGAGCCAAACTAAAAAAACACTAAACTGGCGATTTATTCTTATTTAGATTTGTATTTTTATTAGGAATTGTAGTTACCATTCCTTAAACAATAAGAATCGACCTAAAACCACTTCATAAGCATATGTATCTGCCCATCTGTCCGTCTAAAAAAGAACTAAGTTTATTGAAATCGGTAAAGACTGGCCCACTTTCGAGATTACTGTCTATGTAAATTATGTAATACCCACTTATGAAAGTTACCCCAACCTGAATTGGAAGATTTTTTGCAAATGTTGCTGCTCAATATAAAATAAATTGTGATTTGGGTTATTTTATTGTCAGATTTAACTTTCTTACCGGCTTTAATTCTGCAATGGCTTTGCATATAAGAAAATTAAATTTTTTTTTGTTAAAGAAAATATGCATCAAGTACCTGAATTACTTTACCCGCAAATTTTATCCCAATAAACTATTTGGATTTTTCACCTGCACGCATTGGCTTTGTATGCGGCATCAGCGGGTTTGGTGGCTACACAACAATACAAATAGGTACAAATAGATAAAAACGAATTTATATGTAAATTTGTATTAAGTACTACCAGAGTTGGGCAAAATACATGCTCTGCTGTATTTGAAATACAAAATACAAAATACTTCTTCCGCTTGTATTTCAAATACAAAATACCAAATACTTTCAAGTCGAGTATTTCAAATACAAAATACAAAATACAGTATTTTAGTATCTTTTATTTGAAATACAAAATACAAAATACAAAATACATTTATAACAAGTAATCATGAACACAAGATTTTTAAAAGTTTAATCAGATAAGCAGCCTCTTGTTGAAGAATATATAAATCCTGCTAAAAAAACAATCTTTCTACACAGAAAGAAAACCCGCATTCTAAAATCAAGAATTTTATTCTTGAATTTATCCAAAATCTTTCTTGAAATTTTTAAGTACGATCCGTACTTACATTTTCTTAAATCAAGCCTATTCAGATTAAGAGCCCAGCTGATTATATTTAATTTGACAGTTATACGAAATAAAAATTAACTTTATAAGAAATTTTTAATTTTTCTGACATTCTACCGTTGAAACACAAAAAGGAAATGCAGAGGGCGAATTTTTTGAATTCGCCTTGAGTTTACCTTGTTGAATGTGCCTTGAGACTGGTGTTAAATTTTATGAAAACAGTTCTCTGCAAGGTACATTCAACAAGGTAAGCCCAAGGCGAATTCAAAAAATTCGCCCTCTGCATTTCCTTTTTGTGTTTGAACGGCAGAATGTCAGAAAAATTAAAAATTCCATACAAAATAAAATTTTTATAACGTGAAAATGTCAAATTGATTTTAATCAGCTGGGCCCTTAATGTTACCTGGTTAAATGTGCCTTGGTTCTCTGTATGTGCCTTGTATGTGAAAAACAAATTAAATTAAAAGCAAGGCACATTCAACAAGGTAAACTCAAGGCGAATTCAAAAAATTCGCCCTCTGCATTCCCTTTTCGTGTTTAAACGGTAGAGTGTCAGAAAAAATTAAAAATTCCATATAAAATTAATTTTTATTTCGTATTAATGTCAAATTGATTTTAATCAGCTGGGTTCTTAATATTACCTGGTTGAATGTTTCTTGATTAAAAGTAAAGTAATATCAAGGCGAATTCAAAAATTCCCCCCGCGGTTCTTTTGTATACCCTTCACATAGTAATAAGTTTGTCATTCCGTTTGAAATTTCTTTATTTTCCATTTGCGACCCCATTAAGTACTAGCCATGTCCGTCTGTCAGTCTGTTAAAATCAATCTTCCGGAGTCAAATAAAGTGATTCGGGCCAGTTATTGGTGTCAAACTTTTGTAAATATCCTAGAGTCAATCGCTATTTAAAACTAGCAAAATCGGTTGACTATTGCCCAAGATATAAACGAAAATCAAAATATCCCATTTTTTAGGACAAAATCCGTGCATATATCCCTATATATCTCAGTAAATATAGTCATTCTTGCCACAAAACTTGGCACGGATACTCTGAAAATAGGGACCTCAAAAGAAAAAAGTTTTTTTCAGATAGGATCAAGGGATGTGGTTTTTTCTCTGTCATTGCACAAATTTTGTAAAACATTTCATACGCTAAATCTTAGAAATTATAACAGATATCGACCTACACTTTGAAGAAAAAATTTTTTGAGTGGGGGCAGGAGAAAGTTTAGCTCCCATACAAATTAACAATTTTTATGAAATTTTCGATACGCTATATCTCGGAAACTGTAACAGCTATCGATTTCTAGTGTTCTTTAAAAAGTAATTGTATGATAAGGCCTACACTTTGAAAAAAAAAACATTTTTTGGGTAGGGGATGGGGAAGGGTTAGCTCCAATACAAATAAACACTTTTTATGCCATTTTCGAAACGCTATGTCTCGGAAACTATAACAGCTATCGACTTCTAGTGTTCTACAAAAAGTAATTTGATGATATGACCTACATTTTGGAAAAAAAGGTTGAAGAGGAGCAAGAGGACTAGAAGATCCCATGAAAACTAACAACTTTTATTTACCTTTTAATACGAATAATGTCGAAAACCTTTATAACTCTCGACCTCAAACCTTTTTCATCTATTTCTATTATTTATACTGACGTTAAAATTTTGTAAAGTTTTCTATGGACTTTAAAAGTCGCAGAAGGCATTTTTATTATATTATTTGCAGTACAAAATAACTCGGCTGGGTATATTAAAAGACCAATGTGAAGAGTAAATAAGATTCGGCACAGCCGAATACAGCGATCTTACTTGATGTGTTTAAAAGTGTGAATGTCAAAAAATTTTTAATTTTTATACAAAATTAAATTTTTTTGACATTCACATTACCAAATATCCGCTTAGCTCTTGATATTACCTGAATGAGTGAGACCTGTAAAAGAACGTGCCTTGCTAAGGCGAAGACGTGAATGAATACGTAGACAAAGTTTTCATTCTTTTTTTTTTTAATTGTAACATTTTTCAATTTTTCTAATGACATTTTTTTGTATAACAAAAAAATGTATTTTGCAAAAATGTATTTTGCTATCATAAGTATTTGAAATACAAAATACAAAATACTTCAATGTTGGGTATTTCAAATACAAAATACAAAATACATTAGAAGGTGGTATTTCAAATACAAATACAAAATACGTATTTGTATTTCAAATACGTATTTCAAATACAAGTATTTGAAATACTGCCCAACCCTGAGTACTACTTAGGTAGCTTTTTTGGTAAGCACTTACCTCTTTTCTCTACATTTTTCTACGTGCAGGCCCCTTAAACAAATTTAAACTGTTGACAACTTCCCGCCACATTATGTGCGATCCCGTACTATTTGGGTAAAGTTCGGTACAATAAATCGGATTATATTATTTCATTAACTAATTATTTTAACAAAAAAATGTTGTTGTCAATAACTTTTTGTAAGAAGGTAAGAGCGTTATATTCGGTTGCCTCGAATCTTCTACACCCTTCACATTTGTTTTTTTTTAATATCTTGGAACGATATACATATGTATGTATGTATGTAGCTTAAGCAGTTAGTTTTCAAAATGTAAATATTAAACAAAATAACTTTGTGGGCAAAATTACTTGGTCTGTTTGTATAGGGGTTACCCTTCCCCTTGTTCCTACACAACTAGTTTTTCCCCTAAATGCACAAATTTCCCTAGAATTACTTTCTAGCAGGTTTGAACTCAATACCTTTTAAGATGCAGCTTGAACGATAAATTTCATAAAATGAATACAATTATAGGGGGACTACCACTACCCTTGCTCCTGTAAATTTAAAATGTTTCCCAAATTATCTTGCAGACTTTGAAGTCTCTCGGTCCCTAGTTAACTAGTTTCGTTGATGTCAATATCTCAGAGATATTTCTGATAGTTCGGAACCAAAACGCGATTTGTATGATTTGACTGGGCTTCGCAAATTTGATTTCAAAAGACGGATAAACAGACTTGAATAAATCGACTTCTCTTTCTATAAAGATCCAAAATTTTTATACCTTGTGGGGCCGAAAAACAATTATGTAGACACGGAATTAAAGACAGACGGTCGTATCTAAAAAAATTTTGTTAAATTTTTAATGGGATTTTTTTACGGAATTTTTATTCAAAATCAAAATTTGAATTCTACTTTAAATTAAAAAAATTTTTTTGGATACAACTCTTATACTCAATCTCACTTTGTAAAGAAAATTAAAGAATTTTTACAGAAAACCTGGTTTGAATGACAAAAAATGTTAAACCTCAAATACTTTTTGTCAAAAAAAAATATTCCTAAATTCAAGCATAAATCACTTAAGCTGGAAACACTGCAAGAACCTTAGAAATATGTAGTTAAAAACATTTTAAATTCGAATCTGAAATAAAAAGAAAAAAACTAAAAAATAAAAATAAAACAAAATTCATTTGGATTTGTAAAGCAAAACTGCAAAAGCAATTTTACGAAAAAGACTCCAAAACATCACAAGCTCAAACACACACACAGGCACTCACACAACCGCATGCAAATTTTCACACATTTAAATATACATATTTACAGAGATATTCACACACACATAAGCATCTGGTTTCAGGAAATTTTTTTAAGAGTAAATTAAGAATTTATCTCTTTCTTAACACTATAACCAGGGATGGAAAGTAGGAGTACAGTTTCACTAAAAATTGGTAAAAGTACCGATTTCGTTTTGGAAAAATTTAGATAAGTTCAACTGTTTTAACCTTAAATAAACTAATGTGAAATAATTTAAATTTAAAAGCGTCTCTTTTAATTTTTGATAGTTTATTTCCCACTTCTTTAAGTTTAAGTAACCGAAAAGGCTTAGATTTGTTGGACCAAAAACTTATTAACGATCCAAATTGGTTACGGTCCTATCTCTCGTAAGCCCTGTGCTACCTATCAGTCCGGCCGTGCTCAGGGATAATGGGGTGGTGTTCTTGGGTTTTGAGAAATAGGTTGAGAGTCGTTAACTAAATAAGTAATTATAAGGTAGCTCTCTTGACCCAGTGTTAACCAACAAAAGGGGGGAAAAAAATGAAACAAAAAAAAAATAATAACAATAAATAGGAGACCCTGGCTTGACATCTGTTTGAAAAGGAAAGCACAGAATGCACAAGGAAATATTGCAAAAATAAATAAATAAAACAGCCAAAACGAAATTTATACTTACGCCATTTAAGTACCTTACGAAATACATACATATACATACATACACAGTTTCTTCGTTTAAATCGTTTCACTTAAAAAATCTTAAATCAAAATACATATGTATTATTTTTGGTAAAAACAAATTACACTACGGGGAAGTGGACTAGTCCAAAACTATGGACGTGAACGATTCCTTATGGTAGGGACTGGTTCTAGTTCTTGCGCTTTATATGAAGAGAACCTGTCACTTTTACATTGCGTTGTCATTGGAGGGGGCAATTGGTTCTAAAATAACAACTCAGAACGAGTTACAGGCCAATCTTTTATAAGCAAATTTTGCATTAATTGCATATGATCCTGTTCAATCTACTTTGTTTGTATTTACGCGCGTGTGTGTGTATATGTAAAAAGATGAATGTTTATGTGTAGGGACCAGTACTTCTTTTTTCCCCCCTTAACATATTTAACACCTTTTAACCAGTTACTTGATGTGTGCCTTTTTACCCGTTCACGACCAATAACTTTTGTTCAATTCATGTTTTGTACGCCGACCAATTAACACCCATTTCCCGCAGGGTAAATACAAGTTTTTATTTGCTGAAAAATAATGAATAATAAAATTTCGACTTAAAAAATTACAAGTTAGGGCCTTTCTATATACATACATATATCTAACGATGTAGTATTTTAGCTTAAAGCATTTTTAATATTAACTTAAAAGCCGATAATTTTTTTAAAAGGTTTTCTTCAAAATAAAAAAAACTAATTTTTGCCTATTATTTCCTGTTAGGCCTTTAAACTTCTTTTATTTAACACCAAAAATTTGAGAGCTAAGTAAATAGCAATCTGCGAATAAAGTAGCCAAAGGTGGACAGAAAACGTTTGCGCATTTTCTACAAAAACTTCATGGCTTTACAAAAACACCTAATTTTATGATATACTGTGATATATTAAAGCCATAATAACTTAAACTTTTTCATTTTTGGGCATAAAGTTGCAAACCGTAGTTTTTAAAAATCGTCAAAATTAAGACAAAAATCGTCCCATTGTCAAAAGCCAATTTTTGAGACCAAAAAAACGTCAATATTACTATAAATCGTCAAATCTGACAAATTTTTTATCATGTCTTCAGCAGCGTTGCCAAGGGAAGCTACGAAAAGTTACACATTTTCACTCAAAAAGTTACGTTTTTTTAAAGACAATTTTTTTTGAAAGTTTAATTAACAAAAAAAAAAATTGTAAATGTTCATAAAATTGTAACAGGCATTTCTAAAAGCATAAATATTTTATTATTTGAACAGTTCCAC
The DNA here is from genome assembly GCA_963583895.1 of Melanophora roralis. Lineage (NCBI taxonomy): Eukaryota > Metazoa > Arthropoda > Insecta > Diptera > Rhinophoridae > Melanophora > Melanophora roralis. The sequence goes on along the minus strand of OY757190.1, from coordinate 92,244,621 downwards.
GTATAGCGGCTTCAAATTATTTTTCTTTATTTTAATTTTTATATTATTGAACTAATTGTTTTTAAACAAATTTTGACTTTTTAGTTTGTCTTAAGTTCATATAATTTCTTTTTATTAGAAGAAATTAATATTTTTCCGTCATGTTGAAAGAAACTTTAATTTGAAAAAGAGCGATACTTTATTTCAATAAAAATCTTTAAATTGCAACTTTATAAAAACACACCCGAACAGTCATTCAAATGATATTTTTTAAAGTTCTACCAACCCCAGGTATATTTAATTGCTTTTCAAATTAAATTAAAATGATCACTTCCATCACAATTGGGCTGTTCTCTTCAGGGCGTTATATCAAAAATTTATTTTACTTGTTTTTAAAATATTGTATTTGATGTATAAAAACTTCCATTTTAGAGGTTATCAAAAATATACATTTTAAGTACATACTTCAAAATATCTTCTTTACCCAATATTATGTCTTGTTCTGTAAATAGTACCAAAAGTTACGAAAATAAGGCGTAAACGTTCATATTATATATTAGAGTGTCCAAAAACTTTCATTAAGTGTAATAAATGTAGCCAACTGGCAACACTGTTCTTCATACTGATCATAAGAGAAAATTTAATGTTTGTTTAACTGTGTAGGTAAGTGATAATTTTTAAATGTGTGTTTTATCATAGGAGAGTAATTTTATTTACTGTGTGTGTGTATGCGGTTGTGTGCTCTGCTTTCAAAAGCAGAATTGTTTCTAAGTGTTTGTGTATTTGAGTGATTTTTCTTGTGTGTAAAATGGTGATGCGCGCGTTACTAACGTAAATATTTAGGTGCTGTTTTGTTTGTTTGAGTGATTGTCCTGGGCAATTACAATAATTATTACAATAACAAAATACACATAAATCTTGTGAGACTATCACTCGATTGGTTTAAAAAACAGCACATTAGTTTAATATATAATTCCTTTTGCTGTAGAAGGAAATAATGTTTTCTGAGAGCACAAATAACGTTAATAACAAACTATAACGCTACCTTATATATACATATGTATGTATTTTAAAGGTTTAGTTGAGTGTTTTGCATTAAGAAGTTGTTTAATTAATGAATTGAATTACAAAATTTTTTGTTTAATTCCCTTTTTTAAAGTGTTTCGTCCACCATTTCATCTTATAACGTTTTGCAAAGTAACTTTGCCATCATTATAATTATCATCTTCTACATTGTTGATGCAAGTTACGTTATTGAAGACGCTAACGCGCTGCCAACTTCATTTTCGCTTTACGGCTTGTAATTGTGTGTGTGTGGCTTGAGTGCTTTCTGGTTTTTTGTTAGAGTATTAGTATTGCTGTCCGCATATGCTGTTTCTATGTGTTTGTGTAATTTGATTCTTTTGTAAATTTTTGGCTAGTAGTTTTGGTCATTAAAACAGGACAATCAGTTACGACTAAGACAGCAGCTGCAAAAGTACTGTTCGGAGTTTTTAAAGCTTTAAGCGCTCTATTCTTTTTTAAAATTTTTTAATTTTTTCTTTTAAAAATTAAAACAAAATTTTTGGCTTGAACATTTTGGCAAAATAAAAAAAAAACAAACATTTTTGGACTCAAAAAAAAAAACTTTTTTGTTTTAAACAAAATTAAAACATAAATTTTTAATTTTACTTTTTATTTTCAAAGAAAAAAAGTGCAACAAAAAAAATCAAAATTCAAAATTTGTTATATTTTTTAGTTTGTTTCTTAATTGATTTTTATTTTTCAACTTATTTTTTCATTAAAAACTTTTTATTTGAAAAACAAAAAATGTGTTTAAACGCGCGGTTAATTTAAAATCGTTTTAAACTAAAAACAAATCACGTAATTTGTGTATTTAACAAAATAAAATAAACAACTATTTTTTTCTAAACAAATGGTAATTATCGCGAAAAAAAAACAAAATAAAAAATTGTAAAAGAATTTTAAAGATCGTTTAAAGATCAAAGCAAAACGTTTAAACAATGAATTGAGTTTTAGTTCCCTAAAAACAAAATAAAAGAGTAGAAAGAGTGTTTAAAACCTACAAAACAAACCGTTAAAATTACTCTTAAAACTTAAAAGGAAATTTAAAAAGAGTTTTGTTTTAAATAAATTAAAGTAAATTTTTTGACTTGATAAATAAACCAATAATAATAACAAAAATTAACTTTTGTGTATAAAACTTATTTTTCTATAAACAAAAAACAATTTAAAAAACAGTTTTGGTGAAAAAAATTAATATTTCAAAATATTTAAAAAAAAAATTAAAAAACATAAAAATTAAACCTTAAAATAAAAAAAGTCATAGAAATTATTTTATTTAAAAATCAAAAATAAAAAAATTAAATTTTAAAATTTTAAAAAAAAATTATAAAAATTATTTTATTGAAAAAAAAATAAAACATTTTATTTTTCAAAAAGGAAATTCAAATTCATTTTATGTAAAAAGTTAAAAAAAATTTAATGCATTTGCTTAAAAAAAAAAACAAAATAACAAAATCCCAAAAACTTTAAAAAAAATTATTAAAAAACTTTTTTGAAATTTGCCTAAAACTTATTGAACAAATTTTTCAAAATTATTTTTTAATATTTTTATGTGTTTAAAAGTGTCTTTCTTGTGTGTAAATGTGTTTTAATTTTTTTTTAATTTTTTCCGTACATTTCCACAATTAGATTGAAAAAATTATAACTGCAACGATAACAACTACTTCTCATATTAATCAAAGCATCTAAACTAAGCAGCCAAGTGAGCCACTGTTAAACACTTTAAGCAAAATTAAACTTAAAAACACAAGTGGGAAGCGGAAGTCTCAAGCTATATGTAGCCGCTTATATATGTCCACGCTAGCAGCAGAAATGTCACCGCTTCATTCAGCGGAAGACTTGGCTGGGGTAACAACGCCCGCCTCCTCTCAGCCTGCTACAGGAGGAAGTTCTGCAAGAGCAATAGGATCTGTCAATACCAACAATACCATAGATTCAACACAACCAAATAATAATCAAATAACTACCAATAGTGCACAAACAAATAACAACAACAACAACACCATTTCGGCCGCCGCTGACTCTTCCGACAATCAACCGGGTACACCTCAGCCCCATCTTTCAAATACAAATGAGGTAAATCCACAAAATCAAACTGCTCATCATCCATATGCCAATCATCATATATACTCCAATTCACCATCTACAACTACCGTCGCCAATACAGCGCTTAATCCCTTGTTCAATCAGCATATTTATTCGCAATCCAATATAGATATGCAACAACAACAACTACAACATCCCTTGGCCCCATCACAACATGGCGCCTATCCCTCATATCTTAATTCCTATGAACAATTTTATCAACAGCAACAGCAGCACCAAAATCCCACACAATCTTCAAACCCGCCACAAAATCCTCAACAAATGGATTTTATAAATTCCAACTCGAACAATATGTTTTCCGCTGCTCCGGACTACAAACAACAATCGGGCGTACGTTTTCACCCGTATTTACATACTCCCACTTCTGGCATACCCACGGTAAATACCCCCCAACTAAACTCCAACTCAAATCATTCGTTAGATGGTAACTCGCAAGCGGCACCTGTAGTTTCAAGTGCTTCTTCGTCGGTCATGAGTCCTCGTGTCGTTAGCTCCACAAGTCCCACTTCCTCGAGCCATCAAATGCAAATTAGTGGTGGCGGTAGCGCCAGCAGTATTGGCAGTCTGAGTGCTGGCAATCCCAGTTCACCCAGTACGGGCGGCGGTGGCACTCCACAATGCAAAAAGTGTGGCATAATGTGCACTAATGATGCAGAACTGCAGGAACATATTACAAATGTTCATGGCGCCTCGCCCTATGGCAGCAGTGGTTATTCAAGTTCTCCTTATATCAAAGAGGAAATGCAACAACAAACTCCACCTTCGAAACCACAGCAGCAACAAACGCCAAATGCTCAATCTACCCAATCACAAGTAGGTAATCCGGGCGAAATCCTGGACTTGGATTCGCAAAAAATGTTATATCCTCCTACAGCTGGATCAATGACCACCATGTTGCAACAACAAACATTGGCTAATACGGATCCATTGCATGGTTTACACAGCATGCAACAGAGAGCTGGTATAAACTCTTGGGACCAGCAGGAGGGTTTACCGCCCTACATGCAAGAACAGCCATCTACAGACGCCAAAAATCTTCCTCCCCATTCCCCCTACTATCAACAAACAGCACTTATAAAAAGTGAATATCCCGCCGATACGCAACAATTTTTAAATGATAAGTCTTTCGATCCTACAATGCCACAACAGCAGCAACAACAAATGATGCCACCTGCTGTTTCATCAAGTCCGGCCGAGTTTCCTTCTACCACTACCGGCGGACCCCATGATAATTTGGGTCCCAATGGCAACAACAATCCACAGTTTCGGGCAGGCAACTTTGAGCCACCCTCCTCTAGTTCTGCAGCCATAACGACGGGCCCTTTAAGTGGCAAGGCAGCCAATTGGAAGTCTAACGAGGCTAGAAGACCTAAGACTTATAACTGTACGGCTTGTAATAAATGGTTTACTAGTTCGGGACATTTGAAGCGCCACTACAATACAACGCTTCACAAAAATGCTGTAAAGTCTAGCGGTCAACCTGATCCAGCCACTTTACCGATTTCAGTTCACCACCATCCGGCCCGAGATCCCCATGGCAAATCGGGTCGTAGGGGAGCTGCTGCAGCTCAAGCAGCTGCTAATGCTGCAAATAATCAACAACAACAACAACCTCCCAATCCTGTGCAACCTCCAGAACCGCCTAATAGTCCTCGTGAATATGGCGGGCCCCAGGTGGCAACTGGTGGCCTAACGCCTTTACCTCACTATGGAGCCACTCCCTCGCCAAATAGCATGTACCAGCAGCAGCAGCAGCAACAACAGCAGCAGTACAACCAGTACATGCCACAAGTCCAATCATCGACAAATGCTGTCTCACCGCAGCATGCTTCTGGTGGCTCGGTCGCCACCGGCCATCATTTAAACCAACAAACCGTTATGAACGGTCACCCAAACGCGTTAGCAGGCCTCTCCGTCCCAACAACAATCCAACCGCCGTCCTCCCAAATGAGGGGCCTGCTGAACTTGCCAACAACAACAACAACCACCACAACAATAATAATGCGTACAGCAAAGAACGAACTCTCGGAGGCGGCAACCTTGGAGGATCTTCCTCTGGTTCTGGAACCCGAACAGCGGGAGGAGGTAGATCGATACATAACGGCAGAGGCGGAGGGGGAAGAGCTGGAGTTCCTCATGAACACGAAGCAGGAGCACGAGTACACGGAGATTCGGGGCAGCAACAGCAGATACATGGTAAAGGTCGAGGAGGTGGAGGCGCAGATGGCACAACAAGTAATGCCAGTTCTCAAGCAAACGGATCACAATGCGTTACACCACCACATCTCCAACAGCCAGCGGCAGTTGCTGGCTCATTATCAATTGGAGCAGCAACAGCAGCAGGAGCAGGAGCATCACAACACCTCGCCCAACAGCAACACGCAAGCCCGCTCGCCCCTTATTATCTCCCACCAACAATACCAGGAGCAACAGCAACTGCAAATGGGGGCTCAGGACACCTTTACTCTCACACAGCGGCTTCAGCCCAATATAACGGAGCAACAGGCCTACACCAACATGCCTTTGGCTATCAACACGCAGCAGCCGCACAACAGTATGCTGCAGTTGCGGCAGCAGGATACTATCATCCCCACCACCCTCACCCACATCAATATGGTCAATATGCAGCAGCAGCCGCCGCTCAGCCACCACATGCCTATGGAGCTGCAGCCGCTAGTCAATATGCAGCAGCCGCCGCAGCAGCTGGGCACAATCAATACCAATATTCCGCACATGCAGCCGTCGCACATCACCACCCTCACCCCCACCAGCAACATCACCAACACAGCCTCGTACCACCAACAGCAACAGCCGGCCTCGGTACTGCCACCGCTGGAGCACATGCTGACATATCCTCACACTATTATTGGTAACACCTTAAATAATGCTGAAGTCTTTACCATAGATGCTTACGGTAACCTAGTTTCAAGCAGCAGTGGTCAGCAAATTATACAGACCAGTGATGGCCAATTTGTGCATTTCATTTCGGCAGACGATGCAGAAGTAGCCAACACTTTGTATTCGCCAAAGGCTTACGATCCTTATTTAGGCCAAGGATCACCGTATGAGGGAGATTTGCCGCCTGTGATTCCACACTGCCAGCCAGAGCCTACCACAACACCCAGCTTAACTGCAAACTCAATTGAAGGAAATCACTCGCCACCATATTCTCAAATGGAGCATGAATATATAGTTTCCTCTCCCAAAGATTTCAACAATGATTTCAATGATGAACAGCAGGAGCAGCAGCCCGAAATCGATTATGCTGAAATAGAAATTAAAACTGAGGCCATAACTCCCTCCACAACCAGCGCAAAACTTAGGGCTAATAAACGCAAACGTAATCCCAGTTCATCAAATCCAATCAACACTAACACGGCTATTTTACCCAGTGGTCGCATCAAGTGTATACCCTGTAACAGGGAATTCACTAAGAATTGCTATCTGACGCAGCACAACAAAAGCTTTCATTCCGGTGAGTATCCATATTGTTGTAAAAAATGCGGCAAACGCTACCAAACAGAAGACTCCTATCGCACCCACCTACAACAGCATAACATCACCGATAAGGCACACAAATGTCAATTATGCACCAAACAATTTCATTACAAAACCGATTTTAAACGTCACTTTGAAGAGATACACATGGGCATTAAAAATCATGCCTGTGATGTTTGCGAAAAGCGTTTCTCGCGCAAAGATCATTTACGCAAACATATAGAGACCCATACACGTTCAACCAAAAGATTAGGTTCTCGTAGCAGGATGATTAAAACAATTACAAGCAAAAATAATTCTTTTTATACAAATACGCAGAATGGCAAAAGTAGACATAAAACTTTAGCAAATGCTGTCGTTGCAATAACGGCAACTGAAATGCCAAACACTTCTTTCTCTACAACAATAACGACAACAACAACAGCAACACCAATAACAATAGCCAAAACTCTGGCGACAATCAAACAAGAGCAAATATCAGATAATGAACAAAGCGATTGTAACAATCAGTTGTTAAATAGAAATGAAGAGTTTATTAGCAACACTGAATACGAGAATCAAATTCAGCAGCTCAGCTGTGCTCAGGCACAGCACGAGTTAAAACAAGAAAAGAAAGTTGAGGTTAAAAATGATGCTTCGGCCATGTTTTAGTTGAGATAAGAGTAAAGGGAATTTTATTTGAGTCGGTTGGGAGAAAACTTAAGGGGGGTTTTAAAAGGTTAGAACTTTTGGTTCAATTAGAAAAAGCGTCCGAAATTTGAATTTTATTAAAAATTGCCTAATTGCTTGTAAAATAGTATTTCGTTGGGATTTTTATTAATAAATTTTCTCTTTTTTAAGGCAAAATTCCCTCTTAATTATATTTATGTAAAAAAAACAAAATATCAGGAGAAAAAAAAATAATACAAATGATAAATGATATAAAGTGATACCAAATCTTAACTCAGGACACATTAGTGTTGTTTTACATTATTATTTTTAAGTTTCAGTTATTTTAATTTTTATTTAAAAAAAAAAGATAAACTTTTGTGTCATATAATTATAATTTTATTTTTAAAAAATAAAGTATTATTTTTATTAATAATTATTTTTGTAATTATTATTTGAAATTTGTATTTAAAAAAAGAAATGGACAAACTATTATAATAGTTTTAATTATTTTAATTTGTTTAAATTTTATTTTTTTAATTTAAATAATTTTTTAACAGTCAAGAGAAAACGCTTATGTAACAACTACAAAAAATTGTTGTTAATATTTTGTTTAACTAAAAATCAAAGGCATTAAAAATAATGCCAAAAAAATACTTAAAATATTGTGTAATTTTAATTTTAAATAAATATTTCGATGTCAAAGCAAATAGTTCCATGAACTAAATTATAAAATTTTCTTTAATTTTATTCTTTAATTTTTCAAATACTTAAATATATTTGTATGATTTTTTTTTATAATTTTGGTTTTAAACTTTTGTAAAAAAAAAAACGTTTCTGTAACGCTTCTTATTTTTAAGTTTTTATTTTATTTCTTTTTGGTGTCTTATTATTTTATCTCTTAACAATTATAATTAAACTTTAATTTGCAACTAGTTAGAGTGAAATAAAAGAGAAAAAACATTATTGAAAAAATTACACAAAAATAAATTATTATTATTTTGTTTAAAAACAAGACTTTTTGCTTTTTATTTCTTTATTTGTTAGTTTTTTAATTTATATATTTTTTTTATATTTTTTATTTTTTTTATTTTTTAGCTTAACGATTTGGAAGAACTATGTTGCAGAAAGCAACATTGTTTTGCCATAAAACTTAGAGTTGCCAGACTCGGAACTTAAAAATCAATTCAAGGATTTTTATCAGTATTTTAAAGGGTCTTTATTAGGGCATCAGTAAAGCAGCATTTTAAATAAAATTTATAAAAAAAAACTAAAAACCAGGGACTGTAATGTAAGTAACAATAGTCTTCGAAATTTTCAATGAAATAAATATTGCACAAGAAAACAATGGATAGTTAAGTGAGTGGGGTTCACCATCGTGGTAGTATTAAGCTAAATTTTTTTATAATCAAATGATTTTTAATTTTTTTTTTTAAATTTGAGATTTTTATTAGGGACCTTGTAATGATGCCAACCAAATAAATCTTCAAAAATAATAATTAATTTTTTATAATCGTTGTCAAAACATAATTATTTTTTTTATTTAATTTTTTTTTCACAAAATTAATTATAATTTTTTATTTTAAAATATAATTTTTCGTTTTTTTTTGGCAGAAATAATAATTGTTTTCTGATTTTTTTTTTGTCAAAAAAAAGAATTAAAGTTTTTTGTTTGCCCTTTTTGCACAAATAATTATTATTTTCTGATTTTTCCTTCTTTCTTTTTTTTTGATTTTCAAATTTTTGGCAAAAATAATTATTATTTTAATTATCATAAAAAAGAAAAAGGTAAAAAAATAAAATTATAATATATTGTTTTTTATCATTATTATTTTATTAAAAATTAATTTAATTTTTTTATTTCTTTTTTACCAAAAAATAATTATTGTTTTTTAATTTTAAAATTTTTTGCAGTAATAATCCTCATTTTTTATTTTTTTTTTGTCAAAAAATTATTATTATTTTTAGTTTTTTTTACTGATTTTGCAGAAATTTTTATTATTATTTTTAGATTTTTTTGTTTAAAAAAATGATTATAATTTTTTTGGCAGAAATTATTATTATTTTATTGTTTTTTAAAAATTAAATCTAAAAAATTTTTGTTTTTTTTTCACTTTTTTGGCAGGAATAATTATTAATTTTCGATGTTTTTTGCCAAAAAAAAAATTATATTTTTTTTAGAAATAATTATTTTTTAATTGTTTTTTTGCAAAAAAATATTTATTATTTTTTGTTTTTAATTTTTTTGCAAGAATAATTTGTATTGTTAGATTTTTTTGTCCAAAAATAATTATCGTTTGATGTTTTTCTTACTTATTTTGCAGAAATAATTGTTGTATTTTGTCAAAAAGTATTTTTTTTTTTGCAAAAACATTTATCATTTTTTTCCAAAAAAAAAAAAAAATATTATCGTTTTTTGTTTTTTGCTATTGTGCAGAAATAATTATTATTTGTAGATTTTTTTAATTTTTATATTAATTAAAAATATAACATTTATTTTGCAAAAAACAATTAACAAATAAAAATAAAAAATTTATTATTTCTTGGCAAAAAAATAAAAAACAATTTTTATTTTTTGAGAAAAAATTTAAAAAAATTAAAAAGTACTTGATTTCAAAAAAAAAATCGAATTTAATACCATCATTTGGCTTTCCCATGTTTCATTGAAAATTCGAAAATAATTATTATTTACAGTCCCTGTAAAAATGTTATTTTTGGTATTTTTCGTGAGAAATATTACTCTGTCTCAACATTCTTACAAATCTTCAAGATTTTAAATTATATATATTAACAGTAATTCTATTTGTAATTGGCTTGTAACTCTTCGTTGGCCCCATATAAACCCTCAATCCAGTATAAATTTTCTAACTATGCTACACTCCATACGGACTTTGATAAAGAGTTCAGGGTTCTAGTCCTATCCAGGAATGGGTAATTTAGGGGTAATCTATTCATTCAAGACGTATTTTAAAAACTAAAGGTTTTAAATGTATGTAGATAGAGAATCATATACTACCTAAGACAAACAGTACTTAAAACAAAATATTGTGATTTTAATATAAAAAAGTGGGATTTTATCCAGGCACCTAACGTTTGTTTAGTTTAGTTTAAAACTCATTTCCCCTTAACTATTTTATGCATTTTTTTAAGTTAAGTTTTATATTAATTCCCGTTATTCCTATAAGAAGCATAGGACCCATTGCGGATAAAAATTTGTTAACTACCACATGTGTTGATACCAGAGTTTTTTTATGCCTGTGGGAAGCATAGCTTAATGCTACCGGACGCAAAACAGGTATATCTGTCAGAAATGCGGATTTCGTTATTGAAACCGAATTTGGCAATCGACTCTTAATTTAAATAATTCTTCAATTTCTATCTGCGATCCCATAAAATATTTATTTGTTGATCCTTATAGATAGTGAAGTCGATTTAGCGATGTCCATTTCAACGTCCGCCCGTATTTTCGTTTTATGATTGAAATCAACTTTTTGAAGCCCCTCGATGTCGCAGAGACCCGTAAAAGGTACCAAACTATAATAAATATCTGCAAAAAAATCGCTGTTAACAGGAAAAACACGATTAACCAAACAAAAAACAAATATTTGGCTGGAAAAAGACAGTTAAAACCAAAATATTAGTATAATTTCTATAAACCGAATAAATTCTGCCTTCTATGCGATTCTCAACATTCAAAGGCCTTTTGTTTTGCAATTGCATAAATGGACTTTTGAAATGAATTAATTAATCGATTTCTTTAAATCAACTTTTTTTTTATTTTAACAAAGAAAAACTAATAAAATTTAATCTAATTTAGCGCTTGAATTAATCCTGTTTTTACTTTTTAAAACAATTGTGCTTCAAACTTAAGTAGAAAAACAAACAAAACTTTCGTAAAATTTTATCTTCATATATTTAGCAAAGAAGAACATTTTTAAAGTTTTGAGCGGAAACTTTAAAAGAAAAAGCACAAAAAAAAACTTCAACAGATTTATACTTTTTGAAGTTTTTTAAAGTATTATTACAATTTAAAAAACTTTGTGTGGGAGCCCACTTAGGCGATTAGATAGGGGGTAAGTTTGTTCTAGGAATATATTTGGGAAGAGAAACTAAAGTGGGTCAGTTGTACATTTTGTTTCTCTAAGGGCGACTCTGGAGAAATTGTAGGCGTTTTTACATAATTTTTGTATACTTTGTATGGCAACCCCCTATAGGGGATTTATATAGGGGGTGAGTATGTTCTAGGAATATGTTTGGGAGGAAAACTAATGGAGGCCTGTGATAGATTTTAATTCTTTTAGGGCGACTCCGGGGAATTTGTAGGAATTTTTACCCTAATTCTTTTAAATTTTTGTATGGCAACCCTGTATCCCAGCACCTAAGGATACAGAGGTAAGTATGTTCCACAGAAATATTTGAAAGGAAAAATTAATTGGGGTTGGTCTTACATTAACCTTTGTAGGAGCACCCTGGAAGCTGTGAAAGCGATTTAAAAAAATTAAATTTTGTATGGCAGCCCTATTAGTGGGCGGAGATAGGGAGTAAGTATGTTCCACAAAAGTTTTTGTGAGAAAAACTTAAAGGAAGTTGATCTCGAATTGCACCCGTATAGGGGCAACTCCGGGGCAGCTTTAGAGGTTTCTTTTTTTTTGCTGGATTTCAATAAATCTAATAGACCTCTAACCATGGCAAAGAATTTTCACAAATAAATATTTTTTTCTAAAACATATTGACAGTTTTAAAAAAAATATTAAAAGCAAACACAGTCGAACTTACTTCAATAGTTATCTTGATCTAAACGTAATCTCAGTTAAAAACCAAATTGTATCTCGTTCATTATCGATATTATGCTTTAATATTAAAAGAAAAGAAAAAGCGATCCCATGACATTGTTGAGATCATTGGCAAATGTCCTACATTTTAAGATTTTATTACATTTTAAAATGATTATCTCTTTTGTTATCTTTTTCTTCTTTTTTTTTTTTTTTTTTTATCAAAGACATAATTTTGCTGATCATTATTTAAGGCATTTTTCTTAAACCCTATCTCTTTCTTTCTCCCTCTCTCTCTTTCTCTCTCTCTGTGGTTAACAAAACAATTTCCTTTAAGCACATATTTCGTACATGATCTCTAACTGAATTTCAATTCAGATAATCAAGGACTTTTCTTATTTTTATACTTCTTCACTAGACATTTTATTAATTCAATGACAAGATTTTAAAACCAAAAAAACGAATCTACTTTATGGAAGAAGTGCATATACAAACCAACATTGTCTTCCTTTTTTTTTCAAATAACAATATATAAAATAAGGCATCATATGGGGATGTTTTAAAATTCGTTATAGATACCGATACATTCCTATACATTCACATGTTCCCAAACTCAAACTTACACACACACTCACCGACACTTAGGCAGATCCATATGTATGTTCCATAATATAACTATCATAACATTGAATTGTTGTTGTAGTTGTTTTTATTGTTTTGTTAAAATTTTTAGAACCAAAATAACAACAACTACTAACTACTTTATAGTTTCTCTTATTTTAAAACAGTAAAGGAAGAAACGCATAACATAATGTATTTGTAATTTTTGGGATAAATAGAGTTGCCATCTGTAAGGAAAGACAAGGTGTGGACTTAGGAATTTAAAATCCATTTTAAAACATTTCAAAAAATTGGAATCCTTTTTATTTAAATGTTGACTGCGTTTAAACTAAAAACACAAAAATACAAATTATAAGAAAATTCGTAACAAGGATATGAATACTTTTTATATATTTATTTTTAATAAAATATTGTCCTAAATTGACAGAAATTGGCAGGTGAATATTATTTATCTGAGAAGATAAAAAAATGAATTTTAAGCTAAATTGGAGCAAGGAAATGGCTGCTATCCATATATCCTTTTGAGTAAAACATGGCCATTTATAAACTAAAGTTGATAAGATTGACCCAGAAAGTTAAAAATGCAAATTTTAAAAGAAAATTTGGGCGAATCATATTAGTCACTCTTAAATATCCTTTTTAGTAAAATATAACCCTGAATTTACGAAAATAGGTATAAGAACTTAGATCATCCAGAAAAATTTTAAAAATGCAAATTTTCTTAGGAAAATCAAAGCAAAGGGTATTTGTGGCCCTCATATATCCTTTTAAGTAAAATATTGTCATAAATTAACGGAACTTGACAAAGTCCTGCTATTGAACATGAAAGGAAAAGTCCAAGTTTCGAGGAAACCTCAAACAAAGATATGTATAACTTTCCCCATATGTCGTTTTAAGTAAAAAATATTGCCCTGGTTTCACGTAAATAAGCATTTGAATTTAGATTATTTAAACAAATAAAAATACAAATTTTTGGGACAGTTAAAGCAAAGGATATTTGTGGCCCACATACATGTATCCTTTTTAAAAAAAATATTGCCTTAAACAATCAAAAGTCGACAACGTTCTACGATTGATCCAAAAAGACAAAAAGTAAATTTATTGAAGAAATCATGGCAAGGATGTATGTATCTTCTAAATATCCTTAATAGTTAAATATTACTTTTAACTGACAGAAATTGAAAAAGGGCTACAACTCGTCTAATAAGACAAAAATATGTAGTTTTGAGGAGAACCAAAGCAAGGATATACTTGTCCTTTTTGATAATATATTGCCCTCAATAATCAAAAACTTATAAGATCCTACGATTGATCAAAAAAGCCAGAAAATAACAGTTTTTAAAATGCTTTATAGTCGTATATTGGGGTTATAATTCTAAAAAAATTTAATTCAATAAAAAAAATCAATTTTAAGGAGAATCAAAGCAAGCATATGCGGGTCTCCCACACTTATACTTTTTGGTAAAATATTTTTATTTTTTGTTTTCCACGGGCGGTAAACATTGCACAACAGGTAGATACTGAAACAACATGATTTCTGCTCATAATGGCAACGAGAAGACTGTGGCGGGAATAGCCTTACAATTTTCAATTTAAAGGATTTTTTGAACATTTTTTTGAAGATCCTGTTTTGTAAAGTATTATTGAAAACGGAATAAATGATTTTAATTAATTTTTTGATTTGAATATGGTTTGTCATCATATTTAATGCTTTATTTCTATAAAAATATATTTTTCTTTAAGAAAAAAATTTTAAGAAAGTGTGACGGGTGTGACATTTTCATCATCCTGTTTTGTAAAATATTCTTGAGAACGACATTAACGATTTTAATTAACTTTTTGGTTTGAATATGTTTTGTCATCATATTTAATGCTTTATTTCTACAAAAAAATATATTTTTTTTAAGAAAAATTTTTTTAGAAAGTGTGACGGGTGTGACATTTTCATCAAAACACAATAAAATAAGAGCCTATTATTCAGTAGATAAATTACCATTTTTAACTCTTGTCAAATGATTCTAAAATAATATATAAACCAATTTATTTAGATTATCATGATTTTTATTCTCTTTTAGAAGTAAATTCATGAACTTTTTTTTAAAAACAAGAAAATTATTTTCCCCAACTTTGGCTCGTTTAACATTTAACTGCCTACATATTAAATATTTTTTGACATATTTAGTTAAGTTTTGTAGGTTAGTAAAACCTGACCTTTAACAAAAACAACCAACACAAAAGTTATATTTTTCACAAGAAAAATATTCCTTGAAAAAGTCGTAAAAATACTTGATTACCCAAGGATTTTTTAAAAACGCCATTATTTATACTAAAAATTTTACTTCTTAAATCTTTTTATATATATTTTAGTTTAGAGTAAATTTTGCTAGTATTTGATCTGGCATCCCTTTTAGAAACCTTACTTAAGCCAATTCCTACAGACAAACAGATACTAACAACTTTTCAAACAAAAAAAAAATTAAAAAGACAGTTGCTGCGCATAATCAACAGCATTTCTTTTGTGTTCCAGTACAAAACCATCAAAAAATGCAATAGTATGCGTTTAGAATTGAAGTACATAAAAAAACAACTCTTACACACACACACGCACACATACTTATGCATGACAATTTTGTTTTTGCTGTTCTAAAGGAAGAACCGGTTTTTTGAAAATGTTTTCTTTTTCAGCAGCAGCGGCAGTGGCAGCAGCAGCTAAAACAAAAACAATAACGTTAGTAGCAACGAATGTTGGCTTTTAAAAAATCTTCGGAAATTTTCGGCAATGTTTATGTTTTGATAAGGAGACTGTTATTGCTGTTGTTGTTTTTGAATGCGAGTATGTTTTTAGTTTACTTGTTGTTCGTGTGTTTTGTTTTGCTTTTAGGCAGGAGTGTTTGCATTTAATTGTTTGTTTTTGTTTCCTGGTGTATTTGATTAAAACTTTGTATGTGTGTGTGTGTGTGTATTATCGTATGTGTAAGATTATGAGTGTTAAAACTTGTTGTTTATTATAAAAAAAAGAAGAGAGAAAAAAATCCAGGTAAAAATTTTGGATTTTTTGTTTCTTCTATATCTACTATTTAATTGTATTTTATATACTTTTTTTGGTTGTTCATACTATTATTGCTGTTCTTGTGTCCTCTTAATGCTTTGATTTTAATTTTTGTAAATTTCTTCTAATAAAAATCCTCTTGAAATTAGAATCTTTTTTTAATTTGTACAAATTTAAAGTAAGCTTAAGGAAAATAAATTTTTTTTGGTTCAAGTAATAATGCTGAAGTGTTGGTGAAATAGATCCTATATACAGTTCTTAAAGTTTTTCTTTAAGGTGAGATTGGGTAAGGTGGGTCTTGTTTAGGAAACGAACTAATAATCCCCAATAACGGCGAACTTGCGCTCTTCTAAGTATTCAAATGGACCACACAATCAAATACTCTTAATTAACTTACTAGCACGTGACCCGCTACTTCGTAAGCGCATTTTAGAAATTTATTAAGTGAAGGTGATGTTTTTTGCCTTTATTTCTTAAACTATTATCAAATAAGCAGTACACAGAAAAAACTCCAGAAATTTTTTTAAAACAAATAGTTTTTAAAATAATAGTTTTCTTCAGTAAATATTTTATTAGATTCTAATGATATTGCTATTTGATTTTTATGTCAAACAAAATAAACACAAAACCATTATAAATTTTGTACTCTTGTTTTTCTACCCCTTAAGGAACAATATTTTAAAAAAGTACCAAAAATATATTTTTATTTTTTTGAGACCTGCAAAACGCAATTTAAATGAAGTTTCTACTTTATTGGTTAAGAAATTACAAAAAGTACCTAAAATGTACCAAAATGTAATTTGTACCCTTTCTTCTATCCCCTAGGGTCTTAAGTTTTTAAAAAGAATAAAAAAATATTCATATTTTGTCAAGACTTGTCGAACGCAATTTGAATTATGTTTCTATCTTTATTGGTTCAGATGCTACAAAAAGTAGGTAAAAAGTACCACTTTACAAATTTGTACTCTTTTGTCTGCCCCTTAGGGTCTAGATTTTTAAAAAAGTTTAAAAAATATATTTAAATTTTGTCCTGACCTGTCGAACGCAAATTAAACTATGTTTTTGCCTTTATTAGTTAAGAAGTTATAAAAAGTACCTAAAAATTACAAATATGTAATTTGTACCCTTTTTTGTGCCTAAGGGTCCAAAATTTTTAAAAAGTATCGAAAACATATTCTTATTTTTTCGATACCTGTTGAACGCAATTTATATTACGTATTTATCTCTATTGGTTAAAAGGTTACAAAAAGTACCAATATAGAATTTTTACCCATTTTTGAACCCTTTTTTTACCCTCAACGTCCAAATTTCAAAAAAGTGGCAAAAACGTATTCATATTTTTTTAGTATCTGTCGATTGTATTTTTAACTATGTCTGTACCTTTACTCGTTTAGAAGTTACAAAGTGGACCTAGGCACTATCAAAATTAAGTTTTTACCCTTTTTGAAAAAATGCCAGACACGGGTCTGCTTATTTTTTGAGTAAAACACTATTCTTTTTAAATTTTGTTTCTATCGTTTGTAGTTTAGGAGATATTAACTTTCGGATATTTGGCCCATTTTAAGCCCCATCGGGTCCGAATTTCCTGAAATCCCGTCTTAGTGGGTCTAAGCATAAGGAAAGGTGCCCACAGTTCAAATTTCAGATCTCTAGCTCTGCGCGTTTGGGCTGTGCGATGATGAATCAGTCAGTCAGTCAGTCAGTAACGCTATTCTTTTATATATATGTATGTATGTATATATTAAAAAAGGAATAAAAAAAAATTTTTTTTATTTTAACAAGCAAAAAGACTAGCAAAAAAGTGTTTAATTGAATAGTAGAATAAAGTACTTTTTATTATCAAAAGCAATTGATTAATATAAAACAATTATTAAAGTGATTTAATAAAATTTATTGTCTTCCGGCCCAAAACTTTTTTAAGGAACAAAATATTTTTGATTCTTCCTTCCATAGTAGACTTTAAGACGAAAATCATGTTGGCCCCCATAAAAACCTTTCACAAAATTCATAATTCTGTATTAAACGAAATATTTCTGCAATATTGTCCGACAGTCGATTCATAGCTTACAATGGGTCCCATATAAGACCCGCATTAAAAATCCAATTTAATGAAAACTAATCATGGTGTAGGGTATTATGTGATCTTAACAAAACCATTTTTGTAAAACTTTGTTTTTAATAAAATTAGATTTCCATTCAAAACAAATATTGTAAAATCTTAGTTACTTTCCCCGTTTTGTTTTTTAATTGTTCTATTACATATGACACCATTTTAATTTTCAATTTCGATTTCTTTTTTGTTTATCTTTTAGAATTTAAGTACAAAATTAATTTCCTTAAAAAAAGATATTTTCTTTAGCTCCAAATACAAACAGTTTAAAATTTTGTTTTGCTTTATCATGGTTTATATAATTTTAGTACTTTTTGTTGATTCCTTTTCTTAAACTAACAGTGATTCATAAGTTTGTGGGTTTTAGTGTTGTTTTTATAATTTTTTTTTATTTTCCTTATTAAAACGTTTGTTTGAATTTTAAGTTCTATATGTGTAAACACTCAACAAAATTTTTAAGAAAATGAACTGGAAATTTAGTTTAACAACTGGATATTTAGTCAAAAGTTCTTAAACAAGACATTAAATAAAAATAAATAAAAATCATTTAAATTCAAACATTAAATAATAACTTTCTTACTAATACTAGTCAAATAGAATGAATTTTCAAAACCAGCTACGGCTTTTCATCTTAAAACAGTAGCAGTGTTTTTGGCTTTATACATACATAACCTATTTGAATTACATGTTATCTAGAAAGGCATACGGAATTTCTTTTTTTGTAATTTAGAGCGAAGTTTGTTGAACTAATTATTTAAAGACAAAATGACGACAAATACGAAACGAACAACAAAAAGTTTCAGAAAAAATACTAAAACCGTTAAATTTTAACTTGTTGTTCTCTACTTAAAGAAATCGTTTGACTTTTTCTTAAAATATATCAGAAAAATTTAACTCCAGATGAAAATCGATATTTTTGTAAAGTCGTTGTTGTGAGTGATTGTTTAAGCCAGTGCTTCGTTTCTGTATTGTATGTGAGAAATTTTTATGTCGAAAAATTTATAGTTGCCCTGTCGAAGACAGATTGAATTACAACAAGCAAGAGCGCTACATTCGACTTTGCCGAATCTTATATACCCTTTACAACATGTAGGGGCTTTTACCCTATTTTTTCAAATTTTGTATGGCAACCGTGAACGGGGGGGAAAATAGGGGGTAAGTATGTTCTATCAAGATGTTTGCGAGGAAAATTTAGTTAAGGTCAGTCTCAGATTTTACCTATCCACGGACACCCTGGAAGTTGTAGGGGGGATTTATTACAATTTCCCAAACTTTGTATAGGAGCCCCCCTAGGCGATGGAAATAGGAGTTAAGGATGTTCTAGAAAATGTTTGGGAGGGGATTCTAATAGGGTTTGGTCGTACACTTTACTTCTCTGAGGCCGAGTCTTTGGAAGCTATGGGCGTTTTTACATAATTTTTGTAAATTTTGTATGGCAACCCTCTTAGGTGATGGAGATAGAGGGTAAGTATACTCTAGGAATATGTTTGTGAGGGAAAACTAATAGGGGTCTGTGATACATTTTATTCCTCTAAAAGCGACTCTGGGAAAGTTGTAGGGGTTATCCCCTAATTATTTCAAACTTTGTATGACAACTTTATTAGGGGCTTTAGATAGGAGTAACTATGTTATTTATGACCTTCGTAGGAGCAACCTGGAAGCTGTGGGATCAATACAAAAAATTAAAAAATTAAACTTTGTATGGCAACCCTGTTAGGAGGCGGAGGTAGGGTGTAAATATGTTCCATAAAATTATTTGTGAGAAAAACTAATGGGAGTCGATCTTACATTGCAACCGTGTAAGAGCGATTCCGAGATTTTAGAGAAATAAGAAAAAGTAGTTGGGCGTGCTTGCTGGCTTATACCTCGGTCAGTTATCGGGCCATTTTGCTAAATTTCAATAGCGAACTTTTTGCAAGTATAAATAATTTTTTGATACCACAAACAGGTCCTAAAATATTAAGGGGCTTTAGAAACTTGATTTCCACATAATGACAGACATGCGGACATCACTAAATCGACTTCTCTGTCTATAAAGATCATAAAAATATATACTTTATGGTGTGGCAAATGGATAGCTTTTTTCTAGCCGGCGATTTTGAAGTTCCAATTCATTTCAAAATTCCATGTCTGTAACTGCAAAACTAAAGGCCTTTGAAATTTTGAGAAGCGCATAGGAGGCAGAAGTTGTTCGGTTTATAGAAGTTATACAAATATATGTGTTTTAACTGCCTTTTTCAAGACAAATATTTATTTCTCGTTAAGTTATTCGTATTTTTAAGACGTTATATCGTTAACAGCGATTTGTTCGCAAATTATTATTATAGTTTGATACCACCTTTGATTCTATGCGACAACGGGGGGCTGCAAAAATTTGATTTCAACCATAACACGGACAGACGGACATCGCTTAATCGATTTCCCTATCTATAAGGACTTAAAAAATATATACTTTGTGGGGTCGCAGATGGAAATTAAAGAAATTACAAACGGAATAATAAATCCTTATCACTTATGTAAAGGGTTTTAAAAGAAGATAATTTTTTGTTTAATTTTTACTTCTTCCAAATATAATGAAACCCTCTGCTAATAACAGCAATTCTGCTAAAATTATAAAATATTATTTAATGCAAAAAACTTCTCCCATGTATTTGAAACTAGTTTTTGATAGAAAATTTTATTAAATTACAATTTAACTGTTTCTTCATTTAAAAGTAACTTTACAGGATACTGCTTAAATAACTTACAGTCAGTTACTGCAATAATTTTTTGAGTGTATTTATAAATAGTGACAAACATAATTTGGCATATACCCACTTGGCCAGATGATCATATACGACATTTTTCTGAATGATGTTTTTAATATATTTGATAAACTGTCATCTATAAAATGCAATTGAGCACAAGTTTAATAACAAACGTCAACGACAATTAATCAAAACAGTCTTCCAAATGGTCGTCAACGACAAAATGCTAGGTAATGTCGCTCATATTGGCATACATGACTTTGGTGTTCTTTGTTGGAAAATGTCGTAAAAAAATTTTATGAGCTGTCGGCAGTGTTTCGTTAACAGTTTGCAACTATCGTGCATGCGTCTTTGAGGTTGTCTTAAGGACATGGTCACATGGGTACTTATGTAGATTGCTGTTGTGTTTTAAAAGAGGACCAACTGATATTCACACATACATACGTATATATGTAAGTATGTATGTGTAGATGTAAAACTGGGTTGGAATTTTTGATTTACTTTATATGGAAAATATACCCGGGGATCGATTTCAGCCAGAAGCACGATAGAACGCCAGCTGTTCCTGTCTTTTGCATGCTGGCGCTAATTGAAGACACCAAGTGTCCTTAAGTTTTTTAACCTGGTCACTCCAACGGAGTTTTGCCCATCGGTGGGTTTATTCCTGTAGGCCTTTAGAGCTGGAATATCATTGTCCGTTTGCCAGACATGTCCAAACCAGCACATTCCTCTCAAACACGACCAGCAATGACTTGCTCAAACTTTTTATAGTCCACGTTTTAGCACCATATAGAAGGACGGGTAAGATAAGCGACTTGTAAAATGTTATTTTCGTCTGCCGAAAAAGAGTGTAACTTCTAAATTATCTGCTTTGACCATAGTAACATAGTACCGAAATAAATGAAACCTTTAAAAACCTCAAAGCTGAAGCTGGCAAAAGTTTGATGCTGTTCGATATGCCTCGACGGCTTACTGCCCAAGATAAGGAGCTTTGGTTTGGTGGTTTGGACTTTTTTTAGCGTTAACATGCAAAGCCGGATGATCGTACTGATTATCAGACTACCAACACAAATTTTAAGATTTGGGGTATTGTGAAAAACTGGTAAATTTTGGACCTGTCAGGTCCACTCATCAAACATGCACCCTTAAGACCAAATCGTGCATAAGAGTTGCTGCATGCACCTTAGCAACTCCTTATCACCGGTTTTAAATAGCCCAGTGGAAGAGACATTGCTGCCAGTGGACACACTACTCTCTTACCAGGCTTGTATCAGCTGTTTGTATCTCAATATAGTCGGGCAGCAGTATTTCAATGCCATCATCGTAAACTAGAATTTTTGGCGCGGAATTGTTTATGCGGATTTTATTCTTTAAAGAGTATTGCATTCAGATATCTTCTGTCGAGTTCAACCAACTGTTTAAAACGGAGCCTTGTGTTCTGCGAAACACGCTGCAGTAAGCTTGGTTCAGTTGAGCTGATTTCTCGATGAATATTTTCTTTCCAAGTCACAAGAGATTAGGGATTGTCATAATAAACCCTCTCTTTAAGGTAGCCCCATCAAAAAAAAATCCATTGGAGTTAAATACGATGACCCCGGTGGCGATGGGAAGTCCCTAAAGCAGCTGATCAGTTTTTGGTGGAAATTTTTGGTGGAGCAAATTCATCATTTGGCTGTGTGTGCAGTCGCCCCATCCTGTTGAAATAACATGTGTGACTACGAGGGATGATCAGGTTTGGTAAAAAGAGTTCCGTAATCATGCGTCTATAATTTTCACTGTTGACATTCATCGTCTGGTCTTGAAAATTTTCGAAAAATAATAGTCCAATTCTTGCATGCGTGGATAGGGCACACCAAGCATTACCCTGGGGCAATTAATGATTTTCGATATTTCAATCGAGGGCTGCGAGTTCTTGGAGACCAGGTACGGCAGTTTTGCTTATTGACGTTTCCGTTTAAGTAAAAATGAGCCTCGTCACTCCAAAAAATGTCATTTACAGTGGAAAAATGCTTCAACATCGTGTCACAAAATTTTTGCGTAAATCAAAGACACTTTCTATCAGTTCTTAAGCGATTTGAATTTCAAAAGGATGAAACTTTACATCTTTTTTAAAATTTTATGAATAATCGCTCTTAAAGGTCCCAGTGTGGCTGCTCTTTTCCTTAATGAAAGTCGTTGATTTTTCAACCAGTTAAATGTTTTCGGGGGTCCTTGAAAATTAACTAGGTCCTGGCCGTTGGACATTCTTAGCTGAATCAGTTGCACCGGATTTCTGTATCCACGAACGAATTAAATCTACACTCGGTCCATCACGTATTCGCCGAATACCGAACTTTGAACAAAATTGTCGACGAGCAATTACGTAGAAATCATTATTCTTAAAAATTGCCTCCACTGCGGACGTGCGATGCTCATTTGATCACTGCGACATCGTGACTGACAAATCTGCACAATCAAAAATTCCTACGGCGCCACCGTCCCTCCGCACCGTTTATTACTTATTAAAATAAATGTATTTAAAAATATAAATTTGCTACCAGACACCCTGAATAAGTAACTGTGATTGTTGTCATCAAAAAGTTTTATGTGGCAATTTTAAGGACAATAAACTTATTTGGGGAAAAATGCTTTTTACAAAGAAGCAATGGGAGAAGGGGAGTAACCCTTTACAAATGAAAAATTTCATAAGATATTTGAAACGACATATTTCTAAAACTGTAATAGCTATAGACACTTAAAGCGATCCGAAAACTATATAATTCGGAAAAATATTGATTTAATTGGAGCCAGGGATTGATGGCCTCCATACAAACGGGCTGAGTTTATTAGATTTTTGATACACTTTATCACAGAAACCATAACAGATATTGGCTTTAAATTTGCTTTATAGTAATTTTTTAAGCTCGTCTACATACAGAGAAAATTGCCTGCCCCGAATTTTTTCAAATTGTCTTTTGAAAAATTCATGGAAAATCAGCTTGGAGAAAATATAAAAGGGCGAATTGAAGATATAATTTATAAAATATTTTTTTAAAATTTTGAAACTATGAATTGAATGAAGTACAAATGTAAATGTTTTTTTATTTCAAAAACTACTTAATATGAAACGTACTGCTACATCCAGCCCTGGCATTTCTTTTAACAAACTTTGTGTCTTTGCATGTGTGTGTTTAAACAGCAAGAATTTGTGCATAAGTATGTGATTAACTGTGCATAAATGTGCTTATATTTTCGCTATTTTAACCATTTTTATTGCATCTTTTAATTTTATGTATAATTTTTAAAAATAAAATACTACTTTTCCTTTATGTTTATTAAGTTTTTTGGCTTAAAAAAATATACTTTAACTTACAGTCAGTCATACATACAAAGACAAATGTTTTTAAAATACAAACGACAAAATCTTCTTCCTTAATTTCAGCTCTAATTTACTACCAAAAACCAATTGTTGTTGTTTGTTTTTTAAGATTTCTATAGTTTATTGTTGGTTTTATTCATACTTACTTGTGTGTGATCAATTTTACTATTATAAATCATTATGTATTCGGGATTGATTTCCGCTCTTGTGTTTTATTTTGCATTGAAATGCAAACATAATTTATCACTGAAAAAAATTGTTTTTTTTTCGGTATCAGATTTTTATTTTGTATTAATATTTCAAAATAACAAAAGGGATGGATCTATTCTAACTGTTGTTTTGAGATTTTTAAGAGAAGTATATAAGGAGTTGTTCAAGGAACCTTAAAAAAAAATTGTCATATAAAAACTAAAAAGAAAATAGAAAGAAGCAAAAAAAAAATATTTAAGGAAATCATTTAAATACGCCATTAATTGTTAAAAAAATTTAAAAAATTTATCTTTGACAACAACAACAATATTGTGTGTCCCCATAAAGTATTCTAGATTTTTAAGGTAAATAAGCCGACTAAGCCATGTCCGTCATTTTATATGTCTCTTTAGAAATATAGGAAGGGTGATCATTTGTACTGATTTCATCAGTACATGTACTGATTTTTTTATATAGTGTACTGCTTAAAAATGTATGTACTGAAATGTACTGATTTTTGAAAAAAGTACTGATTGCACTGATTTTTCAAGAAAATCAGGTTTAAAATTTTTTTCCTTTGAAAAATTTGTTAAACTATATCACAACTATTTGCTTAAGTATTTTTCTAGAAGCAAAAACTGTAAAAAAATTATTTAAACCAGCTTAAGTTCATTGACAGCTTTCCAAAAATTATTAAAAATATTTTTGAAAATTTATTTTCTGAACCAAATATCTTAAAAAAATCGATTTTTTTTAAATTACAAGATTACATAGGCACTAAAACGGACAGACGAACGGACCTGCTCTAATCGACTCAGAAAATGATTTTTAGTTGATCGTTATAGCTGAAGTTGGTTCTTAAGCTATAAAAACTAAAAACCGTACTGATTTCGAACCATAGTTAAATAGTCACCCTTTTTATAGGCGAAGAGATGAAGACACCTCCTTCATATGGTTCTTAGAAACTGTGAGTGAAAACTACCCCTTAGAAAGTTAGAAATGTCCTAAGTCGTATTTTTTAAGTTAAACTTTTTATGGCTAATTTTTTTATATGAGCAGACCATTCAAAAAATAAACGAAAATCTGGACTTATAAAAAAATACAAGTTAGGGCCTTTCTAGATTAATGTAACGATATGTGCATGTACACTTGTAAAAAAATTTTCAAATTAGGTCAGTAATTTATAAAGGACTATATTGTCCAAAGGAGGCTAGTTTTGAGAAAATGAAACCAATAATTATCCCTAAAAGGGATTGTTGGTTGAGATCCGATAATCTGTACGAGGTATGTGTAGTTTTCACTGACGAATCTAAAATGGATTTAAAAATACGCTGGGTTCCTTATCATGGAAACGAAAATCAGATTATGCTACAGACTATGAGTGTAGTGTGTTCCAGGCGGAGAAGCTGTCCATTTTGAGAGAAACTAAGGCTGTATTCCTAAACGCAGTTTGCTTTGCATCAAGAAATTTTACCTTCTTCCTTTATAAAACCCCCACCTTTCCGACAATGTTTTCTGCTTCCAGTGCATTAATATAACTATAAACATTCTTTTGGCAGCAGAAGACATTATCAAACCTTCAGCTTTGTTGTCAAAAAGAATTTGAAATTTCGTAATGCAAGGCAAACTGCATTTAGGAATACATCGTATTTTTATAATAAAAACTGTTGCAAGGGAGAATGGGGTCAATATTTATGATGATATTCAGCCCTTAAGGCCAAAGAGGTGCTTTGCAGGACTGTAGGCTCTTGGTGGGGTTATGGGATCCGGGGCCGCGCAATATAGTTGAAAAGGAAGTTGCCGAGGGGCTCATCCATAGTGGTTTGGGCTAGTGACCACCAATGAATCACTTTTATAGAAAAGTTAGGGGGCATGGATGGATGTTCAAAATGATGAATAGGTAATGGGTGACTAGCGCTAAGTGGCTGGGCCTGAAATAAGCAAGTACAGGGTGTCTGGTGGCAAATTTACATTTTTAAATGCGATTATTTTAAAAAGTAATAAACGGTCTGGAAGAAGATTAGCGCCTTTGGAATTATCGATTGTACGGATTTGTCACCCACGATTACACAGTGGTCAAGTAAGCATCGCGCGTTCACTGTGGAGACATTTTTTAAGAAAAATGACTTTTACGTAATTGCTTGTCGACAATTTTGTTCAAAGTTCGATATTCGGCGAATACGTAATGGACCCAGTAAAAATTTAATTCGTTTGTGGGTGTAGAGATTTCACGCAAATGCTTCGGCTATGAATGTCCCACGGCCAGAGCCCATTTGACCTTCAAGGACTCCCTAAAACATTGAACTAGTTAAAAGCAGTTTACGTGAAAATCCGCGACTTTTAATACGGAAAAAAGCAGACCCAGTGGGACTGCCACGAGCAATTATTCATGAAATTAAAAAAAAGGATCTGAAGCTCTATCCTTTTAAAATTCAAATCGTTTAAGAATTTAAAGAAAGTGACTTTGATTTACGCAAAGCCTTTCGCACTTTAAATCCAATTTTTGGAGCGACGAGGTGCATTTTTACTTAAAAGTATACATAAACTAGCAAAACTGCCGTTATTGGTCTCCAAGAACCCGCAACCCTCGATTGAAACATCAAAAACCATTGCATTGCCACAGGGCAGCAGTTTGGTCTGCCTTATCCACAAATTAAACAATTGGACAAATTTGGAAAATTTTTGACGCATGATTACGATATTCTTTTTGCCAAACCTTCTAACTCATTCATCGTACTCTTGACACTCGTGGTTTCAACAGGATGGAAAGACTGCACACACAGCAAGAGCTTGATGAATTTGCTTCGGGAAAATTTCCCCAAAATACTGATCAACCGCTTTGGGTATACTCCATGGGCACCGAGGTTGTCCGATCTAACTCCCATGGATTTTTTTATGGGGCTATTTACAAAGAGACAATCCCCAATCTAGTGCAGCTTTAAAAGAAAATATTCATCAAGAAATCAGCTCAATCGAACCAAGTTTACAGCAGCGTGTGGCGCAAAACACAATACAGTGTGAACAGTGAACAGTGTGAACAGTGAACAGTGTGTTAAAATCAACGGAAGACATCTGGATGACATACTTTTTTTAATAAAATCCGCACTAACTATTCTATCGTTCAATGTAAATTATTACGTTTTTATTTAAGTTTGAAAATATAATTCTGCCACCAGACACCCTGTGCTAGAGAGCTCATGGGCTCAGAGAGCAAGGATTTAAGAACCATAATTTGGGTCTAGTTAGGGCTGGACGAGCAAATGGGATTGAATTACTTTTTTTATAGTCTTCTTCCATTTAATTACTTTTCTTACTTGTTCTTAGTTTTTTTTCTGAAAGTTCCAACCCACTTAAACTTTGATATGATCTAAGCAATTTAATTTTGATTTTTTTTTTTGTCAAATGACAAATCTTTCTATTTAAATTTTTTTTAACAACCAAATGTTAACAACAATTACAACTACAACAATAAAAAACTTTAAGCTGATTTAAATTCAAATAACATATCAAAGTATTACGTCAAGGTATGTTTTTTACTGAAATAAGATTCTGCTTAAAACTGTAATTTCAAAACTATTTCCAAAATTATCTTAATTATATGAATGTAAGTCTTATTATTTTTAATCCATCCATGTGAGTTATTAACCTCTTTATTTATAATTTTATCGATTTACATTTTTTTCTACTTTTAATTTTATTACTTTTAAAAATTTCTTAAGAAGTTCACACGCTATTTTATCATCTTTTTAGAGGAGATGCTATAAAAGCCATAAAGCAACAGCTTTGATTTAATATTTAACCCTTAAACGGTCTTAACAAAAAAAAAATGGGAACTTAGTATTAAAAATTATATAATGGCTTAATTTTAATCCAACACGGATGAGTCATGGAAACTCCATCTTCTAATCTATATGCTTAGGCCAGGGGCAAAAGGATTATTCTTATGCCAGGGAAGATGAAACTTGCACCCTTCACCAGTTCAAGGGAGGCTTAAGCTAAGACTAGCAGAGAGTGCTAGATATGTTTTCCTGATTAATAAGTTACCTTAAAGGGCGATTGCTTAAAAAACTCCATTTGCTAGAACTGGTGTAAATAATCGAATATGGTAAACTGAATTTACACATGCGCTGTAAGACTGAATCTAATGTAAGGTGTTCTCGTCTGTCGTAAGATCCTAGAGAGGGACAACGTAAGGTACATCTTGCTTAATACTTAGAGAGATGCTGTAATAGGCATTACAATTGCAAAATATTGTTAATGGCAGGCAGCTTTGGATGCTACTCTGCATCTTCTTTCTATTGAGGAGTTCGTGGCTGGGGTAGCATCAAGTAAATTTTTGGGCTTAGTAAGTCAAATAGGTATAGAATCGGGTGTATAGAGCCCGCTGACATACTGAGAAACGTCAAAGGGGGAGGGAGTGTTAACTAAGAGTATGACCACGAGATTTTTTTATTGATTACGAAAATTCGGGCGTCATACAGGCTTCCAGATAAACGTGGCGTTTTTCAGTTAGAGATTTTAACAGAATCAAGAAAGTTTTAGAGATGAAAGAAGGGGACAGTTCATCTTGACAGGGGACAGTTCATCTCAAAGCTCTCGAAGAACAAAACCTCAATTTCAGACATATGGAAAACTTTAAGCGTGCCTTTAGAGCCCTGGCGACACGTAATATTAGTCTGTGTTGGGTGCGGTGTCACTGTGACGTTATCGATAATGAATTTGCCGATGAGCTAACGTGGAGAAGACCAGACCAAGGAGTTAAGTTGGGGTGAGATCTGGTAAGACCACCGTTGGGTTTTTATTATGGCCTGATAGGGATATGGGCCTTGGATAAAGTAAGGCAGGGCTGGAAAAATAAGGTGGGCTACGCAATATCTACGATCTTTAAACCCTGAATAGATGGAAAGAGTATTAACCTGCTTTCTTGTGAGAGCAGGTGGTATTTTAAATGTTTAATTGGGATTATAACGGGGAAATGTGATGGGAAATCTTTATCTCCCGTAAATGGGGTAGGAATTCTTCAAACTTTTATAAGTTCTGCAGGGATAAGGAGGAAAAATATTTTGGTGAACCCCTTGTCTGCCGCTGCCCAACACTGCGAATCTGTTCCCAAAGGTCGCTAGGGGACCCATTCTGCAATTGACTCTGTAGGCTAGGGGACATCGTGAAATTCATCAAGGGTATGATCACCCTAGATAATTGGCAGCTTTCCGCTGGTAATGGCCCTTAAGCATTGGTTGGTTTATGTGGTAGTTTGCTACACGCAAACTGTCAAGTAGAGCCTAAATGACCCCGTTTTGATAACACCACACCACTCGATAGGTGATAGGTCCCCTTAAACCATGGTCCAAGGGAAAATTAAGTACTGGACCCACCCTGTCGCATTAATGTGTCTCGACAGGTCGTTCAGCCCTATCGCCAATACATCCCCTAGGCTGTCCAGTATATGATGGCCCAAGAATTTGTGCCTCTTGACAGCCAGAGCAGGGCATTCGCAGAGAAGATGGAAAGCTGATTACTCCTTTTCCCTATTCTTGCAGCTGCGACAGTAATAGTTGAACTTGAGGCCGAGTCGTTCTGCATGCCTTTCCAGCATCTAATGACCCGTTAACACCGCCAGAAACTTCGAAATTTCCACACGATTCAGGTTCATAAGTTGAGTAGCACATCCGACATCAAAAGAAGGCCACGTTTGCCACGTATCCAGCCCCCACCATCTATCGTCAGCAGTGCGCAGAAAAAATCTTAAGATGCTGCTCTAAATAGTATGCAACGGAATTGTGACTGTGTTCACATTGGAGATATTCAGAGCAGATCCTTTCTTAGCTAGCTCATCTGCCCGTTCATTACCATGGTAGCCCCTATACGCAGGAACCCAAACCAGAGTAATGTCAGACAGCTGCCTTAGCTTAGATAATTCTTCTCTACACTGACTGACCAATAGTGACGTGGTAGTGTATGATCTGAGTGACAGAAGCCCCGCCCGACTGTCGATAAAAATACCAATATTCCCGCGGATATTTCTGTCCTGGCCCTTAAGCATAATTTGACGAACAGTCATCCTTCTTTCGATATTCTAGCATCTTTATATTGTTTTACTTTTAAAGGGACTCCCAAAGGTTCTGCGATCTCTTGGTGGAAGTAGCGAACATTCTTTGTCACTTACCTTGCAACTTAACCAAATGAATTATGTTTTTTACAATTTAAAGACTTTTTTATAAGTCCTTTTAACATCCGGGTTGTCTCCAAAG
This sequence comes from Melanophora roralis, assembly GCA_963583895.1. Lineage (NCBI taxonomy): Eukaryota > Metazoa > Arthropoda > Insecta > Diptera > Rhinophoridae > Melanophora > Melanophora roralis. The sequence goes on along the minus strand of OY757190.1, from coordinate 92,214,228 downwards.
ACTTTTGTAATTCAGCCAACTGTTAAATGGTTCCATAGTGCCCAATGCGTAGTTAATGGCAACTACTTCAGTTCAGCCTTTATTATATTAAAAGGCCTTGGACTCCTGAGGCTTACTGCTTCAAGTTTTTTAGCTTTTAACGCCAAATTATTTGCCCTCTTCTCCTGATTTGTTGACAATATCCAGGCGCCCGGTTAATACGTTTTTGGCAATAATCTGCGCAACCATAAGTCATTCTCTGAAGTGCAATAATACTGTCCAGATTTGGTACTCTCGGAGAGTTTTCTGCTTTAATTGAAGCTTAAATACAGATATTTGCATGTGTTAGATTTTTATATAACCTGCGCCAGGACGAAAAATCCTTGATTGCTTGGACATTTGTTTTCCGATAGTTGGGCTTACATCTCGTTCTCTGTGCTTTCGAAGAAGTGCTCCCCGTTCCCATACTTTTTTTTTGTCCTAAGGTTAAACTTGCAAAAATACATTCCTTGGGGGCATTTATCCAAAAGTCTTATTTAACCAGGGCTGGAAATCTGGTATCAAATATACAACCAGAGATTTCCCAGTGTCTGAAAAGCCTCTAAATGTCTTGAAAATGTGTTGATGATTAGATTTAAGCTGTCATTGATCAATGTTCATGTGGCTTGATGGCGTTTTATCGCAAGAACTGCCTCCAATGTTATCGTTAAAGAAAGTCCCGATTATTCCGAGATGACATAGGTTAGGTTAGGTAGAACAAGCAGTCGTTGAAGGAAAGGATACAGCTCACTTAGGTCCGCTTAGTTCGGTCCCTTTGTGTTACCTGGAAAGGCAAATAGAATAGGTTGAGATGGAAGGAAAGAAGAAATTTAGAGAAGAATAAGAAAAAAGAACAGAAGAATGAAGCAGACTTAACCCCCAGACTGGCAGACTCGTGCACTTAGCACTGATCTGCCGGGGCACATAAGCCATAAAACTATTTTAGAGCTTTAATGTTGCACTCCAATCATACCATCGAAGCGTAGGTTTGTAAAGGTCCAACTACACTTCTGTAAAACCACTGTGCCATCCCTGAAAGTAAAACCCTTTTTCTAGCCTTTACAGGGTTAATTTAGTGTGTGTTTTTTTTTTTTGGAATCAAATCCTCCATTTCTAATAGATTTACTATAATTTTTTTTTGTGTCGACATTTATTAGGGTGCGCATGTGTTGGAGAATCCGTATGCGATCAGATTGTTAAAGACATTATATGATGATAGATACTCCAGTCGTATGTATATCTGTCTGTCTGTCTGTCTATGTAACTAAGTATTTAATTTCTTTAAAAAAAAAGTTTATAAAAAAAAACATAACTACGAACAACAACAAAAAAGAAGGTGTATCTTTTAATCTATCTTTTGGTTACTTCTTTATATTTTCTACTCAAAAGTATTAGAAACACACATATGCGGTATGATCTACAGTTTATAATTAAAACCCCAAAAACAGAAAAAAACCCTCAACACGAACATTTGTTGCTTAAAATTACGTTGAAATTTGCTTTTTTTCGAAACAAATAGCCAAGACAACTACAACAACAAAGGGAATCAGGCTAATAATTCTAATTTGTTGGTAAATCTCGGTTTTTTTATAATTTTTTTTTTTAAATACTGATCGTTCGTAGTCAGTTTTATTTTTTTTTTGAGCTTAGATACATGCAAGTGATTAGATACAAATACAACAAACAACTTTTTGGTTAAAATTGCTATTGCTTTGTTGTTTTTATTGTTGTATTCCTATTTGGATTTCTTACAAAATGAAGCGTTTTAATTGGATTATAAGATTTTTTTTTTCTAAGATTCGTTATTTTGATTTTATTTTTTTTTCTTCTTTGAGAGTAAGTCCTAAGTCTGTCCATATGTATTTACTGCTTCTATGTCACTTTAATAACAATAATAATCAGGGCAACCAAAACGATGCAAAATCAAATTTTTTTTTCTGTCTTTCGCATTGACCTTTAACTTTAACTTTTGCAAAATTTTGGCATCGATTTGTTTGGGCATGTTTTTGCATATTTTTCTTTTAGGAGTATATTTTGTAAACCCCGTTTTCAAAGAATTTTTTTAATTTTTTATATTTAATTTTATTCATATTCTTAAAAAATATATTTTTAATTTATTAACACATTTTTTTACCATTGACCGCACATTGTATGCCCATAAAACCATTTTTTAGGAGCAAGTTTTTGGTTGCCCTGATAATAAGAGTAAAAGCTGTAGTAGTCAATTCATAGTTATACCCACACCACATGCTTACGTGGTAGCGTTATGTGTTTGTGGAACTGTTTGTTACGCCAAAAGTAGAAGTCTGAGATCCATCTTGAGTTATAGCGATCCACTTAGAATCACTTCCGGAATCGAATAAAACATATCTGTCCGTCAGTCTTTCCGTTCGACTGGACGTATAAGTATTCTTGTGATCAAAGTACAGGAGTCAAATCGCCGTATTCGATTCGAATCGAAATTAAAAATTTCTTATTAGAACTCTTTTATTAAAAGCATTGACAACTCGGTCGATTGAGCAAATTTGGACTCTAATCGAATGCGACGATTTGGCCACAGTTTGCGTTTTTGCAGATATTTTAAAGAAATTTTGAACAGAAAAATTTTTTGCCATAAGAACCAAGTCCACATAGAAATGACCTTCCGAAATAAGCATTTTAGGCTTTAACTGCCAAGAATTTTTCTCGGTCTCTGTCAAATTTTGTGTTTACATATCGCCTTATGACATCAAATGTTCAAATGTCCTTTAACAAACGATTCCAGTTAGTCAAGGGTTCAACCTCCGAAAATTACATTTAACTTATTAAAATCTTCTAAAAACTGAATTATTATTGACTGTACCTCCTATTCCACCCACGGACCAGTAGGAACTTTTACCTGGTTTTTTGTCAAAAATTAGTTTCAGTCAAACGGCTGGGACGATTGAGTTGATTTTGTTGACTTTTGCTTTGAAAGATTTTCTCTTCTTTTCCCAAATTCAGTCACTTACGTTCATGCTCGTGCGTGACAAGTTTGTCACTTTCGTGACCCTTAAATTTCTTTATGCTCTACATACAAAAATTGATTTTTTAAATTTACTAAAAGATTTAATGCATAAATTCCTCACCTTATATCCCAGTGCGTGATTTAAATAACTTAAAAAAAACTGTTTCAAAACTTTTATTAATTTCAATATCAGCTGATTTGTTTTCAAAACTAAGCACAATGTTACAGTGGATATGCTGCATTGAATTTGTATTACAACTTTGACAACCCACTAATCGGTCAATACCGTGCTTAGACTAAAACAAGTTACTGACACTTTTGGTCTGATGTGTTCAAAAAAGCAGTAACAAAAATATAATTTTTGTATTTTCGAAAAATTATTTTTTGCCCAGAAAACAGATCACATTACCTAAAGTGCGTAGTAGGCATTTGCCCAAAAATCAGTTTAACTTCACTTACGGCACAACATCAAATAAAATATGCTGTAGGATATAATATAACCGGGCTTCACCGGCTATAACTTTCTTAATTGTTTTTGTTTTATTTTAATGTTGTTGTTTAATTATTAAAAGAAACCGCATGTTAAATACACTATAATTTTCAAATGAATTTGTTTATTAAAAAAAGAGTAAAAAAGTTTAACAGTGGAGTCTAAGAAAGGCGAAAGAAAATATTTTTTTTTTAATTGATTGGGACATAAGTTTATAATTTTATATTAAAAAATCTTTGGCCAGAATCTCTAATTTTTTTCTTAAAATATGCAAAAATTAACAAGAATACTTTATGACCAATTAGTCTTAACCGGGGTCAACAAATCGTTATGTAATATTCCTAAAATCAATATATGCAAAAAGATATCAAAAATATGAAAAAAAGTCTTTTTGACCTTCTAAATGACTTTTGACCTAAATTTGACTTGGAGGTACTTAATGTCATAAATAAAGATTCATATCAAACAACTAAAAAAAAGTACCAAAAATATGGAAAATACAATTTGTTCCCACTTATATGACTTATCGCCTTTATGGGAGTCCAAAAACTTTCCCTTTATATCCGAAATAAAATATTTAACCCTTTTGTTCTTCAAAAATTTAAACAAAAAAAAAATCGGTTTTATACCTGTCAAACACAATTTAAACTATACTTTTACCTTAATTGGTTCAAAAGTTAAAAAAAAATTACCAATATATAATTTTCACCTATTTTTCTACCAATAAAGGTACAAACTTTTTAAAAAAGTACCAAAAAAATATTCAAATTTGTTCGATACCTCTTAAACGCAGTTTGAATTTTGTTTTCTATCTTTCTTTATTGGTTTTGACGTTGCAAATGGTGCTAAAAAAGTTTCAATATGTACCCCTTTTTATACTCCTTAAGGTACAAAAGTTAAAAAAAAAGTGCCAAAATAATTTCATAATTTAAAAAGACCTGTTGAACGAAATTTTTATTATGTTTATGTCCTTAATGAGTTTTAACTAACAAAAAGTACTTTAAAAGTACCCATTTTGCACCTGTTAGGTTTAAACTTTGAAAAAGGCATGCCTAAAAGAAAAGAACCAGACAGTGGTCCACTTAGTTTTTGAGCAAAATACGATACTTTTTAAATTTTCGGCTCTATCGTTTATAGTTTAGGAGATTAAAGCTTTCGGGTATTTCCTTATTTGCTGCATTTTTACTGGTTCGAATTTCCCAAACTCCCTTTTCAGTGGACCCATACACATACAGAGGTATTTACAATCTTAACTAAAAATCTCCAACTCTATGCCTTAGGGCTGATCGATGATGAATCATTTTTTAGTCAATCAATAACGTTGCTCCCTTATATACATATATAGATTGATACAACAATGAATCTAAAAATAAAAAATCGTGGACCATAACCAGAAATTTAAATCCCATTTTAAAAATATGCAAAAGAAAAAACAATTTAGTACACCCTTTACATTAGTGTGTATAAAAGTTTGTCATTCCGTTTGTAATTTCTTAAAATTCAATCTGCGTCCCCATTAAGTATATATATTCTTGGTCCTTATAGTTAGAAAAGTCGATTTAGCGATGTCCGCCTGTCCGTGCTATGTTTGAAATCAACTTTTTGAATCCCACCGATGCCGCATAGACCCGTAAGTGGCATCAAACTCTAAGAAATATCTGCGAAAAATCGATGTTAAGAGAAAAAAGACGAACAACCAAACGAGAAATAAATATTTGTCTTGAAAAAGACAGTTAAAATAATAAACCAAATAAATTCTGCCTTCTATGCGCTTCTCAAAATTTCAAAGGCCTTAGGTTTAGTAGTTGCAGACGTGATATTTTGAAATGAATTAAAACTTCACATTCGCCGGCTAGAAAAAAAACCAAATAATATATCTCTTTTCACTCCCATTAAATGCCACGACAGAAAATGCCGACCGACCGTATTTGGTGCCGGTCATTCACAAAAACCAAAATTTTGAAACAGTCTATGCTTCCACACTAAATTTTCGACCGGCTTCCTAGAAAGAAATTTTCGCTTCTCTATCAAGTTTTCCTATTTTCTTTTAACTTGCAAAAATTTTGCTATTAAAATTCAGCAAAATCGCCCGATAACTGAAAGAGATATAACCCAGCAACCACAGATACCTCTGTTTGTTTCTCTAAAATTTATTCACAAAAACATCTACAACTGCTTCGGAGTTGCCCATACACGGCTGCAATGTAGGACCGACTTCCATTACTTTCTTCTCACAAACAAATTTTTAGAACATACTTATGCCCCATCTCCGCCCCTCCTAACAGGGTTGCCGTACAAAGTTTAAATTAAAAATTTTTTAAATCGCTCCCACAGCTTCCAGGGTGCTTCTACGAAGGCCAAATGTAACACCGACCTCAACTTATTTGTTCTCCCAAACATATTTGTGGAACATACTTACCCCATATATCCAGCCCCTCATAATTTTGGCATACAAAATTTAAAAAAAATAGGTTATAGACCCTTACAACTTCCTCGGAGTCGCCCTTAGCAGAACAAAATGTATTACCCCCATTAGTTTTCCCTTTCAAACATATTCCTAAAATATACTTACCCCCTATCGCCATCGCCTAAGGGGGCTCCCATACAAAGTTTTAAAAATTGCAATAAATCCCCACTACAGCTTTCAGGGTGCCCGTTGATAGGTCAAATGTAGGACTGACTCCAAATAATTTTTTCTTGCAAACATTTTCCTGGAACATACTTAACCTCAATTTCTATTTCCTAAGTGGGTTGCCATACAAAATTTGAAGAAATTGGGATAAAAACCCCTAAACCTTCCCGGAGTCGCATTTAGAGGAATAAAATGTATAACAGACCCCCATTCCTTTTTCCTTCCAAACATATCCTTAGATTGTGCTTACCCCCTAACTCCATCACCTAAGGGGGTTGCCATACAAAATTTACAAACATGATGTAAAACGCCCATATCTTCCTCAGAGTCGGCCCAAGAGAAATAAAGTGTACGACCGAACCCCATTAATTTCTCCTTCGAAATATATACCTAAAACATACTTGCCGCTTATCTCCACGCCGTTGGGAGGTTGCAATACAAAATTTAAAAAAAAACGTAAAAACAACTTCCCTAGCCACCCGAAGGGTGCTTAAGTATGACACCGACCCCTGTTTAAAAATTAGAAATATTTCATAAATAAAAAAATGGATAAAAATAAAAAAAGTTCGTTTTAGCAAGACTCCAGTGTAGTAATATTTCCAGGAAATAAAGCTTACCCAACCTCGTCATGTATGAAAGCACTCTCTCTTTTTTTTAATTTACAAAAATTTGTGTTTTATAAATAAATATTAAACAAATTTGTATTAAATAAACAATTTTAAAAAAAAGGTAAAAAAAATTTTATAAATTTTTGTAAATCATTGATTAAGTAAGTTCCCTTTGCCTGTTTCTTATTAGGAAAACAGTTTAAAACAATCTAATAAAATAAAAAAAAATTATGCAAGAACTAGCAGCTAAATATATTTAAAAAAATTTTGTTCCTTAAAAATAAATTGTTAAGAATATTCTTAATATGACAATAAAGCAACCCCAGTGTTATCAATAATATCTAAACAAAAAAAAGTTTGCGAATCTCTGATCTTGAGCTTTAACAACAATTACTTCATTTTTAAGATTTTGCCCCAGTAAATGATCTTCTTCTTCTTATTCCTAGTAGCTCATACACGTATAATTTATAAGTTTTTTTTAGATTTGTTTTGATTTGTTTTTTTTTTTCTAAAATAAATTTTTTTTTATAAAACCGCAATTCTAGCTCAAACGTGTTTTGTATACAATTTGTTGTTGTTTTTGTATCGTAAATTTTTTATAACGTTATTTCGCTATTAAAAAGCAAAAAAAAAAATTTAAATAAATTATGACTGACATATGTTAAAGCTTTTGTTTGTTCAAATACCATCTCGAGGGTGGTAAAGGAATATGTTTTTGTTAGTCTTTTTCGAATGTAACATAAAGAATTAATTAGATTGAGAAAATATATGATTTAAAATTTGTTTTTTTTTATATGAATCATTAAGCATTGAATATGAAATAAATGAAATCATGATTTGTGAGAATTTTAACACAATTAAATATAATTTTTATTTGTTATGAATATTATCTTCTAACTTATTACTAATTTGATATGAGACAGATGTTAAAGAATTACAGTACAATTCCTCTTACGACTATGCATTTACACATGCAAGCACTTTCATAAGATTTTACTTGCAAGTGTAAGCCCCTAGTAAGAGTTCAAAAGGAACATAAGGCGTCTGAAACCATCTTACCTTGCTTAGACCTAGAATATTGATTTTATATGATGTCAGCGCGTTTCGTACTTGGTTTAGTTTTAAGGTTTCGGAAAAAGTAAGTGCATCCCAGGTTCCAATTAATATTCGTGGTCTTAAGCCATTAAGACGTCATCATAAGGGGCAGGGAAGACCTTTCATGAAAATCCAAAATTAGGTTCAAAGCTTTATTATGAAGATCTTCAAAATCCCCCTCAAGCTTTGTTTGGAAAATATTCGCAGCTTATCAATATCTCAGACAGCCGCATTTAAGATCTGGCATTTAAAAAGTAGAATTGACTTTACTTTGCTGTTGAACATGTCAATCCTAGGTTTTCGTGATATACGGGAGGCCTTTCATATCGTATTAAAGATACCAAAAAATTTTTGAAACAATTAATAGGGTTTGCAATGTCTGAAGCCCAACTTTTGGCATATGCCGATTGCAATTGTTAAGGACCGGTCTTGAAGGACGACGTCTTGGAAGATGCATTATTTCTTTTAACCTAAACTTGAACCAAGATCCAGAGTTCTAGGCTCAATCTGTAGCCGATTAGTATCTTAAGAAGACATGAAACCAACAAAGGTCTTTCAGTATTTAACTGCCCAGAAATCTATGTCTCCTGACAGCTAAGGAAAGTGAAAAACCGTGTTCTGCTAATAATATTGAAAAATCCTTTCAAGGCTTTTCAGTTGTTTTTTATGTTTTACATCCAATAAAGTTGTCTTCAATCCTGAGACCCATATAACGTCACATGATCTCAGCCACTTAAAGAAATTATGTTAAGTTCCGGTTCCCAATAGTCCTCGTAGAAATTGTAACTAATTCCATATTGGAAGCAAATAAGGTAGATCCCACTTTAGCTACAATCCCTGCTGCTTTGCTATCACAGTAGTCCTTATGCTCAAGGAATCAACAAAAGTAATATCAGATTTAGATTTAGACTACAAAACTCTATCTTACATTAGCTGAGTAGTAAAGATGTAGAGGCTTATTGACTAACTGATAGAAACGCCTGGCTGCCGATTAAAATGTCCAAGTTAAAAACTGACTTAAATGCAAAGCAAACGATTTTTAATTCAATTCTAACCAAATTATAAAACATTTTTAGGTTTTTAAAAGACCTATGACTTATTTTGAGCCAGGGAACTACAGAGACGGGTCTTAGAGGGGGCCTGGGGTTGGCAAAGATTTATTCACTGCACAAACAGGAGCCCAAATTTTGTTTAGACTCTTAGATAAACGCAGTGACAAAGCAGCTTCCCAGATGTGGTGCTAAAGGATATTTGACATAAAAAAATTGGATCTTCACCAAAAGCCAAGCTATAATTAGGTGCCTTACTGATATATACTTTAGACCACAACTTATCCTTGACTGCCCGATATCCTTTAACTGGGTGAGATTGCATCTATTGCTTATTCTTTTTTAATTGCGGGGACACGGGATCAATGAAGGCAATTGCGTTGGGGATACACTGGCAAAATATGGTACGAAATTGAAAGATGGGGCCCGCTCTATAATAATCCCCTCTCTTTTAGTAAGCACGCTGAAACAAAAAAGTCTTATGAATTTAGGTATGGCACTACAAAGATAACCCGGCTAAGGTTTGATCCAAAACGCTTCCAGTGGCTGTTTTGTCTGGACAAAACGAAGCCGAAAGGCACTGCAACCGCTGTAATTGGTCATTGTATATTTGCCTGCAGAATGAGATTGTCTTTAAACGACTTTTGTAGAAGCTTTCAAGAGAGCGGGGGGGAGGAAAGGAGGATACGCACCTCTTATGCTTTAGTCCGGCATTAAACAGAGTCCGGTTGAGGTTTTTGGGGTCAGCAGACTAAACTGTCTCCTAATTGAAAGTAAATAAAGCAGTTTGGCGAACTCAGAGGTTTATTTCTTTAAAATTTGTACTTAAAAAAATCTACAATTGCCCTAGGTGCAATGGAAGACTGACTCCAAATTATATTTTATTTCAAACATTTCCGTACAACATAATTATCCCCTAGCTCCAGCCCCACTTAGGGTAGCTGTACAAAATTTTAAAAAAATTAGGGTAAAAACCCCTACAACTTCCCTGGAGTCGCCCTAAGAGGAATAATATGTATCACAGACCCCATTAGTTGTCCCTCCCAAACATATTCCTAGAACAAACTTACCCCCTATCTTCATTACCTAAGGCAGGTTGCCATACAAAGTATACACAAATTATGTAAAAACGCCCCGAAATCGGCCTCAGAAATAAAAGTGTATGACCGGCCCCCATGAGTTTTCCCTTCCCAAATATTTTCTTAGAACATACTCACCCACTTCTCCATCGCCAAAGGGGGCTCCCATACAAAGTTTGGGAAATTAAAATAAATCCGCACCTACATCTTCCAGGGTACCCGTGGATAGGTCAAATGTAGAACTGACCCTACCTTTGTTTTCTTGCAAAGATTTTTCTAGAACATACTTACCCCCTACAACCACCGCCTAAGGGGGTTGCCATACAAAATTTGTTAAAATTAAGGTAAAAATCTCTACACGTTGTAAAGGGTATGCAAGATTCGGCACAGGGGAATATAGCGCTTTTACTTGTTTTCAACTTCAAAGTTGAGCTTAAATATTTAAAAATTTTTTGAATTTTGCTAAAAAAAAAGTAGTTTCGATTTAAAAGCATTCGGCTTAATTTCTTTCTTTTTTAGGCAAGTTCGAAAAATTCGAAGTTCGAAAAATTCGAAATAACTCAACCCTATACACTTAACGTAGAAATTTTTAAACATTTTTTTAATATTTTTTATTTTTGATTTTAGATAAATTCATATACAAAAACAGGGGTTAATTTAAACAAAAAAAAATATTCACTTTCTTCAAGCAACTTCCCTTTGCTTTAATTAGTCCAGAAACTTTCATTAACTACTTTCTTAATTAAAATATCACCTAATTGGTAAAAAATTGTATAAATAAAATAAATTCATGTGTACAAAGAGAAAAAACCCTCCTATGATTTTTATCTATTAAATTTACATTCTTTTGTCTAAAGTTCAAATTCTTTTTATTAGAATCTTCTCTTAGAATCCTGGCTGACATTTAACATTGAAACTCAATCACATTTCTAAGATCTTTTCTTTATTCGTGTAACACATACATACACACATACATTAATATTTATTTTTAATTATTTCAACACAAAAAAAATATATAAAAAAAGGAATTCAATATCCAGTATCAAAACAATATCATAAACAACCCCTTGTCATGAGTTTTTTTTGAAAAATGCAACAACAATAATTGTATCTCAGGCCCAGCAGCATCCATGAGATACAACAGATTCACATGTGTGAATTTCAAAATAAAAATTGTACGTTACGATAATCTTTAATTAGGCGTAACACATAAAAGTGTTACAAAAAATAAAATATTTTTTTTTTTTTATAATTTTCTTTCCAAATTTATTTAATGTTTATTTCGCTTTGTGCGTGTGTGTGTTTGTAAGGCGCATGTTTTTTGACAACGAAAAATTGTATAATAAACGTTACTTTTTTTTTAGAAAATGCTAATAAGGTTAATTTAAATCAATCTTCATTTAGTGTTTTTTTTTTTCTATTCCACTCAAATGATACAGGACTCGTTTCAAATATTTCGCTTTATAAACTTGAAATGTGAAAAAAAAAGGTTATTTTAAGTGTCAAGGAATGTTTCAGGACATTTATGTTTGAATGTGCGCGTTGTCATCTCTGTGTAAGTGTATATGAAGGGTTCATTTGATTTGATGTTCAAGTGACATTTCCAAAAATAATGTGTCAAATTTGATATAGTATAAACAAGCAGACTTTTATGTGGTATTTTCCTTTTTTTCAAATACAAAAATATTAGAAGGATTTTCACTTATTTTTCTTCTTAAGCAATTAAGGCATTTTCCTTTGTATAACCTTTTTTTGGCCAAACAAAACAATAACTTGAAAAATCAATTAAACGAAATTATTTATTTATAAGAACCTTTATCATAAATTTCCTAAAAAATTATTTTAGTTTTTTATTGAAATAAATGAACACGCTAAAGTCACCATTTAAATGTATAAATAATGTGACATTTAAAATGACATGAAAGCAAATGAGCAAAACATAATAACAATCTTAATAATATTTCACATAATTTTTATATATAATAATTTTTGGGAATTTAGTATTTTTAATCATCGATTTTTTTAAAGTAATAAAAAATCAAAATTCTTCTCTGTAGTCTCTTTTAAAAAAACTTAAAAATTAAAAACATGACCAAACAACTCACCAGGGGCCAAATCGTCACATTCGATTCGAATCAAAAATTCACTGGATTGATCGAGTGAAATTTCGATTCGAATCGAATGCGACGATTTGGCCCCAGGTCGTTACAATGAGAAAATATAATTTAAGCCTCTCTCCTGCTTTTTTTCCTTTTTTTTATATGGAATCTTATCTTATCGAATCTTATATACCCTTCAAATTTACCTTTTGCAATCCCAAACTTTTTTTTATTTTTTATCCATTTTTTTTACTTATGACATATTTCTAATTTTGAAATAGGGGTCGGTGTCATTTTTTAACGCTCCACGGGTGACGGGGAAGTTGTAGGGGTTTTTATCCTAATTTTTACAAATTTTGTATGGCAACCCACTTAGAGGGTGGAGATACGGGGTAAGTATATTCTAGGAATATGTTTTGGAGGGGAAACTAATGGGGGTCGGTCGTACGCTTTATTGCTCTTAGGCCAACTCTGAGCAAGTTGTGGGCATTTTCATATCATTTTTGTAAATTTTGTATGGCAACCCCCTTAGGGCGTGGGGATAGGGGGTAAGTATGTTCTAGGAATATGTTTTGGAGGAGAAACTAATGGGGGTCGGTCGTACACTTTATTGCTCTAAGGCCAACTCTGAAGAAGTTGTGGGCATTTTTACATCATTTTTGTAAATTTTGTATGGCAACCCTCTTAAGGCATGGAGATATGGGGTAAGTATACTCTAGGAATACGTTTGGGAGGAAAAACTAATGGGGGTCTGTGATACATTTTTTCCTCTAGGGGCGACTACGTGGAAGTTGTAGCGGTGTTTACCTTATTTTTTAAAATTTTGTATGGCAACCATGTCAGGGGCTGGAGATAGAGAGTAAGTATGTTCCACAAAAATGTTTGGATGGATAAAATAATTCGGGTCGGTCTTACATTTTACCTTTGTAGGAGAACCCTTGAAGCCGTAGGATCGATTTTAAAAATGTTTAAATTAAGCTTTGTATGGCAACCCTGTTATATGTATGAACACTAATACTAATAAAATTTTTGTTTTGGGTGTTGTTCAATAATATCAACATGACTGATTCTGTTTTTTTCTTTTTTTGTTGTTTTATTTTATTATTACATACATAAGTATGTTCTTTGTTGTTGTTGTAGACTAAAAAAAAGGAGGTAGTCTTGGTTTTTTGCTTATATCTCGGTCATTTGTCGGGCGATTGTGCTGATTTTCAATACCGATTTTCTCGCGACTATCTCTGACATTTTGATATCACTTACGGGTCTATGGGTGCACCGGCAGATCAGTGGTAAGTGCACGAGTCTACCAGTCTGGGGGTTGTGGGTTCGATTCCCACCAGAGACCCTGGAAAGTCTGCTTAATTTTTCTGTTCTTTATTTCTTATCCTTTTCTAAATTTCTTCTTTCCTTTCATCATAACCTATTCTATCTGCATCTCCAGGTAACATAAAGGGACCAAATTAAGCGGACCCAAGTGAGCTGTATCGTTTCCTTCAACGGCTGCCTGTTCTACCTGCGGGTCTATGCGATATCGGGAGGCTTCAGAAAGTTGATTTCAACCCTAACACGGACAGACGGACAACGCTAAATCGGCTTCCCTATCTATAAGGATCCCGAATATATATACTTTATGGGGTCCCAAGTGGATAATAAGGAACTTACAAACGGAATGACAAACTTATATATACCCTTATCATTTATGTAGAGGGTATAAAAAGAAATTATATGGAGAAAGAAAATAAAAACCGAAAAATAAACAAAAAGCGAAAAATAACTTTTTGGGTTTTTGAAAGAAATTTTAAATATTTTGGCTTGTACAGGGTGTCTGGTGCAAATTTATATTTTTAAATATGTATAATTATTTCAAAAATTAATAAGCGGTGCGGAGAGAGAATGGCGCCGTTGGAATTATCGATTGCGCGGATTTGTCACGAGGTCGCAGTGATCAAATGAGCACTGCTCGTTCGCTGTGGAGACATTTTTTAAGAATAACGATTCTCACGTAATTGATCGTCGATAATTTTGTTTAAAGTTCAATATTCGGTGAATACGTGATGCCGATTGTAAATTTAATTTGTTCGTGGGTGCAGAGATTTCGCGTAAATGCTTCGGCTATTAATGTCCAATGAGAAGAACCCAGCCGTCCTTTAAGGACTCCCGAAAATATTGAACTGGTTAAAAGCAGTTTACGTGAAAATCCGTGACTTTCAATAAGGAAAAGAGCAGCCTCATTGGGACTTTCAAGAGCTATTATTAATGGAATGGATCTGAAGTTCCATCCTTTAAAAATTTAAATCGTTTAAGAACTGAAAGAAAGTGACTTTGATTTATGCAAAAATTTTTGCGAAACGATGTTGGAGCGTTTCCGAACCGTTAATCCCAAGTTTTAGAGCGATAAGGCTCCATTTCGCTTAAACGAGCACGGCCGTTATTGGTCTCCAAGAACTTGCAACCCTGGATTGAAACATCAAAAACCATTGCATTGCCCCAGAGTAACTGTTTGGTGTACCTTATCCACGCATAAGATACTTGGGCCATTTTTTTCGAAAATTCTCAAGGACAGGCAACGAATGCCAATGCTGCAAATTATCGACGCATGATTCTTTTTGCCACACCTGCGAGCTCATCCCTCGTACTCTGCACAACGTGGTTAAACAGAATGTGGCGACTGCACACACAGCCAGAGCTTCGATGAATTCGCTTGGGGAAAAGTTCCCCCAAAAACTATACAGGCGCTTTGGGGGCATCCCATGGCTACCCGATTTAACTCCCATGTATTTTTTATGGGGTTACCTCAAAGGGAGGTTTTAAAATAACAATCCCGAATCTCTTGGGGCTTTAAGAAAAATTTTCTTTGAGAAATCAGCTCAATTTATCTAAGTTTACTGCAGTTGTGTCGCAGAACAAAAGGCTCCATTTTGAACAGTGCGTTCAACTCGACGGAAGACTTCTGGATGACGTTGTCTTTAAAAAATAAAACCCGCATTTTCATTCTATCGTTCAATGCTCTTAATAAAACTTTGTGTCAATTATGACGTTTTTTTTAAGTTTAAAAATATAAATCTGCCACCAGGTACCCTGTACATAGTAATTCTCAATAAGTTTATGAAAGTTATTATATAAAGACAGAAAATATTCTTTAGGCTTTTCAACAATTTGCTTGTAGTCTACTAACGATTTGGTGTTAGAACCAATGAAATGCAAATGGGCAAACTTAACCTAAAACAAATCCTTTAAATAAAATAATTTATATTTACTTTTAGTTAACAGGAAGACTTTTCTGGATAAAGAAACTTTAAATAATAAAAATGTTTATAATTTTTTTCTTTGTTTTCTTTTCTTTGCAGAATTTAGCTTCAGCTTTCTAACCCAACTCTGTGAAGTCTTCTAAGTCGAAAGCAGATAAGCTTGGCCGCAGTTTAAAACTCAAATAAGAAAATTTTGTGAATCAAAGGCAAAATACTAATGGAACAAGAAAAAGCTTTAGTCATTAAACATTTGAAACGAAAATTCAATAAAACGAAATTGTAATAAATAAAAAATTTTAAAAGAAATTGAAACATCACAAACAATTAAGATTGAAAGTAAACAAGAAGAAGAAAAAGAAACATATAAAATTTTAGTTTAAAATGAAACGAACGAAACTGAAAATATTAAACATTTCTAATAAAAGACTTAACTTTTAATTTTTGTTTATTTTTTAAAATTGAAAAAAATTTAAAAATGAAGTTGTCTATTGGCGGCCGTCTTTAACAAATAAACTAAACGAAAGGTTTATTAATCTTCCATAAACACTCTGCTGTAAAAGTAAACGAAATTAAAACAATTTTTTTTCTTTGTTTAAAGTTATAAAATTTTATCAAATAACAAAAAAAACTATAAAAAAACAATTAATAAATCGAACAGAGCATTTTTATAGTACCAAAATAAAAATAAAAAAACCTTTTTTTAAAATAAATAAAATAAGGCAATTCCAACCTCAAAAAAAGTGACGTAAAATTTTATTGAAATAAAAAATAATAAAAAAAAATATATATCAATTCCTCAGCATATCATTTTTAAACTCACATACGAAAGATAATGTGTTAAAAATAGCAATAAAGAACTATAAAATTTTCTTAAGAAAATCTAAAAATTAAAAATATAAAACTTCATTAAGAAAACGTTTAAGAAATTCTTACTTTAAATCTAACAATTAAAGGCATAATTTCAAAGACAAAGTTTAGGTTTAAAACAAAAAAAATTAAAAATTAGGTTTTTATTTTTTTAAGTTTAAAATTTTATAAAATTGTGCAATATTTAAGTTTGTTTGTTTGTTTTAAAAATAAAATCAATAAAATTTCCTTTAATTTTATCAAAAAAAAAAAAAAAAAATAATAAAATGAAAACAAAATCCTAACTTTTTCAATTCTAGTTTAAACTTTTGTTAACAAAAAAGAAAGAGAATTTTAAAAACATAAACAAATAAAGAAAACTACCTCGTTTTTTATTAATAAAACATATTTTAAATAAAATATTTATTAAAATATAAGCAAAAGTAACACATAAAAATGCTGATAATTGCAAAAGTTATACGTAATTGAAGTACTAATTAACATTTCTTTATTAAAATAAGAAAAACAATAGTAAATTTTAAGTAAAGATTAGTCAAGTAAAATAAAAAACTAAATCAGGTATTACAAGAAATATAAAAAAAATAAATGAATTATTTAATTTAAAAAGAAAAGGGAAATAAAAAGTAATTAAATGTTGTAAATCTTTGTTCAAAAAATTATTAATAAATTTGCAAACAAAAATTTAAGCAAAAAGAAAACAGAAGCAACACAAAGTTAAGTTAAACTTTTAATTTAAAACTTGACCTTTTTTTGAATGCTTTAAACTTGTTTTTAAACTTTAATTATTAATTAATGTATTTATTATAATAATTATTATTTATTTAAAATAATTATTATTATTTATCTTCCGTTTATCTTATTATTTTCCACTAAACTTGGTTTTGACGAGTTTAACAAACCCAAGTTTAAGTTACAATTGGTTTTAATTAAAAAAATCTCTAAGTGATCTCTGCTTATAACTGAAAGTATTAGTTAAACTTATTTAAACAGCTTTAAGTTTAAATAAATTTTAAGTTTATTTTGATTAATTTTTAAATTTTTTTATATAAAAAATAATTTTATTTTTGGGACCTTACAATGGTTACGTTTGGTTCGAACAGCTGTTTACTGTGGTATGGTTAAGTCACGTATAAATGAACCTTTAAACTTGTTTCTATTTTAGTTAACTTAGCCATGATTTTAGGTTTTAAAAAGTTTAAATTTGTATTTATCTTTTAAAAACTTCCTTAATATGTCTTCACTGTTTGGTTTACACCGTAATTTGCTTTGCTCTCAAGCCATCAAGAAAAGTCCTGAATGGCCATTTTGACAGAAACACATGTTTGTAATTGAAGTTGAAATCCGGCCCCATTCAAAGGCCTACAGGCGTCTCCACAGCTGATTTAACCTGCACCTTAATGCCCCAAATAAAGTCATTTAGAATATAACTGCCCAAATATTTTATATCCCTGTCGGCTTAGGCAGGACATTCGCAGAAAGTTGAAAACCATCTGTTCTTTTCATTATTTCCGTGACTATCGTTAGAAAAGTGCCCAGGTCTTCTTGCCTATTTAACCTTCGCTTAGTTACCCACCACTTAGTTACCAATTAAAACTGATAGCTGCCTGGATATATCCTTCCGACTACGGCTCAACAGTTGAATCATAGGCTTACCATTAAGGTTGATGTAACCCATCCTGAGAACCTTCAAATGTCCTTTTCTCAACCACTTTAAGAAAGAGCCAGCTTGGATGCCTTTTCATTGCCAAAGGTTTCGCCCTGCGCAGGGGCCCAGACTTTAGCAGCAGATAGGTTGACAACCCTACAACTCTTTCTTACATTTGTTGGCAACTATGCTGATATTGCAGGAAAATGCTAGACAGGACGCCATATGTCACCATACACTGCATACACGCCATATACACTGCAGTGGCTAGGCTTTGCCAGGCTCATCTTAGCTGTGGTCTTCTGCCAAGAACTGGGTGTCAGAGTGCCCTACAAACTTCATAATACACGGCAGCTGCTAGGATATTTCAGGCTCATTTCAGCTGTGGTCTTTTGCCAATAACTTGGTATCAAAGTGACCTTTAAACTTCATAATGACTACAGTGCCTGTCAATCAGGGACATTGAAAAAAATTTAGCAGCTTATCTTGCCCTTTTCTCCCAAACTGAGAATTCTTGGGCAAATAAGTTTATTGAATGTCAGAAGGCAATCAAGGCAACATTCGCAAGCCTTACCTGCTCTTCAGTTATTAAAGGGTGCACAGAATCTGTTGGTAAACTACGTACCGTGAGTCAAAATCAGTTTACCTGTTTACTTGTACATACAGGGCTGTTAAAGAAAATAAAATGGCAGACGAACTGGCAGAGCCAAAGGATCTTTTGCCTATGGAAAGAGGGTAAGGGTCAGAGCCATGGGGGTCTGCTTATATAGCACTTGATGAAGAGTCTTTAAGATTATGTGGGTTTCTTCTGTGTCTGCGAAGAATCATTTAGAGACCCTTAGTGTGGATAATAACAGGTCATTGTTAGACAAAGGTTGGTGCCAACAGACTAGGACGACTGGCCAGCAGTGATTGCAGGTTCTGAGTTGCTACTGTCCAGCGCTTTTATGCCCCTAATCAAACTCTTTGGGATCTTGTTTTTCCAAAAGCTGGAAAAGATAGCTGAGATTGATAAGACAAGAATGCTGGCATTTTTCAAGAGATCGTGGAGTACCCTGGAGCTCACTTCTTGGAAAAAGTTTATCTTAAATAAGTTTCTCATTTCTAATGGGGCAAAACTAAGGACTACAGTGCCAGTCAGTTCAGCCTTGCTTAACGAATCATGCATTGATGGAGTAATAAAATAAATTTTAGTGTAAAAAATTACTGACACAGGGGCCATCGAATGTTGAAAAAAATCCAAAATTCACGGAAATGTTCTTGCAGCTTGCAAGCCTAATGGATAGTAAATATTTCGGCCTAAAATACACAGGACTCAACAGGCAGATCTTTCCAGTAGACAACTGTTCCTACACCATAGTTTATCCTAGAATAGTCTGCGTAAATGCTGGCGTCATTATTTTTTAAAAAATTGCCCATATACTACTCACTCCCAGAGAGATTGAAACCCTTAACTCTTATTCAAAGTCCAAATGAGGTATAACATTAGTCAGAGGGCAGGTCTTGTATTAAGGACAATGAGCTCAGAATTATCGCATGGTTGTTCGCTCATAATCTCCTACATCCTAATGTTTTCAGTCTCACTACACTCCTAACAAAACCAGGTGCAGTCTTTCATACTAGAGACCCTTATGTTAGAGTAACGGAAACTGCAGTAAACTCCCGTAGCCTTTTTTACCCTGCCCTGGGTGTCAGTTTCCACGATACTTTTAAGCTCAAGGTTATTCCCGGCTACTTCGCAGTATCCGAAAGGTTTCATGCCGCGATAGTCTGAGCTTGCGATCTTGGCATTCGTTGTAAACAGTTAGTTTTGTTAAAACGGGGTAATTTAGACTCTACTTGAGAGTTTGCGGGCAGCGAACTACAGCGAAAACCAACAGCTTAGTTTTGTCTGGGATAAAATCCATTTGCTAAGTAGCATTAAACATGATATCACTTATGATGTCTGCTAATAGTCCTGATATCAGTATCGCAACATCGACCACATAAGCAACGGCCCTAACTTCTGTTGTAATACAATTTCAAAAGAACCCAACCGAAATACGCCAGCTCACCATGAGTTGTGTCTTGATCCAGTAATGGAAAGTGCAGTAGTCTATCGTAGCCTTAATTACCCTGCCCTAGGTGCCAGTTTCCATGATAGTTTAGAGCTTAAGGTAATACCCAGATACTTCGCAATATCTTACAAGGAGATATAACAGGTTTCTAGCCGCGATAGTCTGAGCTTGTGGCCTTGGAATTCATTGTAAACAGTAACAGTTTAGTTTTGTCTGGGATAAAATCCATATGCTAAGTAGACCCAAGGCATTAAACATGATCATGTCTGCTAATAGTCCTTATGTCAGTATCACAATATCAAACACATAAGCAACGATATTTACTCCTCAATTTCAAAAGAATCCAGTTAAAATAGGCCGAACCTCCATGGCTTGAGTCTTAATCGACTTTTTTAATGACTTATTTTGTTAAATCTTTGTTAAACGTTAAAAACTTTATTTAAACTTTGTTTAAGTTAAGTTTAAATTTAGTTAATTTTCTTATTTTCACAATCAACAACAATTTTTTAAATAAAATATATCAAAAAACAAAATATGAAAAAGGAACCTTGTACCTCCGCAATCTCAAGCAGTTTTTAATATAAAAAAAATTTAAAAAATAAATATCAAATTTAAAATTAAATTCTTTACAATATCATTGTCTTTATAAAAGTTAAAAAAAGGAAACAATTTTTAATTAGATTTAAAAAAAATAAATAAATAAAATTGAAGAAGAAAAAATCCAAAAAAATATTTTCAATTTATAGTCTAAATGAAAATTAATTTAATAAAAACAAAAAGGAAACGAATAAAATTAATACAATAATTATCAAGTTCATGTTAGTTGTAACCAAATTATAAAAAAAAAACTTTTTCAGTTAAATTTTTTTTATTATAATTTTTTGCAATAAAAATGTACATAAATTCTTTAAAAAAATATACAAAAAAAAAATGAAATAAAAATTTGAAACAAAATAAACATAAAATAAAATAAAACTGGATATTAACATAAATTTGAGTTTATTTTGTTGTTGTTGTTGTTATTGTTTTAAAGTTTAAATTGCTGTAAATGTTTAAAGATGACCACAACAACCTCGGCCAGCAAACATTGTAGATTAGTTTAAGATGAGTCACTTCTAAATCTTAAGCCAACTTTTGATAACAAGATGGTGAGTCACAAGCCAGAGACACAAACTAAGCATGAATTGGTGTCAAAAGAAAATGAAGAGTTAAGATGCAATGGAGATGCAACAAATTATATTTAAGTCGTTTTAAATTTATTTTAATATAAATTTTAGAATTTTTGTAAAATATTTTATTAGAGTTGAGAATTTGTGCCATTTGCTCGTGGTTTTATTGATTACAATTAGTATCTGAAAACAAATTTTAAGATCTCTTGATTCTAGTCATCGAAAACCCGCATTTTCTGCACTATTAACGAAAACATGACTAATTTCTACTGGCCAAGCGTGCAAGTAATTTAGTGGCAAGCTTTGCGCGTTTTGAGTGGTGCACATTTACGGGGTTTGTAGACACAGAGGTAAAAAGCGTACTTAGTTGCAAAAAGCAATGAACGTTTATAATTCTTTTTTAGTTCTATAAAAGGAGCATGGACTCTCCTATGATCTGGATAAATAACACTTAGGGGTCGGTGTCATATTTTAACCCTCTTAGGGTGACTAGGGAAATTGTAGAAATTTTACCTTAATTTTTTTTTAACATTTTGTATGGAAACCCCTTAAGAACGTGGATATAAGGGAAGTATATTTTAGGAATATGTTTGGGAGGGGAAGATAATGGGGCTCGATCGTACACCTAATTTCTCTAAGGCCGACTCTGGGGAAGTTATGGGCGTTTTTACATTATTTTTGTAAAATTTTGTATGGCAACCTCCTAAGGTGATGGTGATAAGTCTTAAGTATGTTTTAGGGATATGTTTTGGGAGGGAAAATTAATGAGGGCCTGTGTTACATTTTTTGCTCTAAGGGCGACTCCGGGAAAGTTGTAGGGGATTTTGCCCATTTTTTAAAATTTTATATATCAACCCTCTTAGGGAGTGGTGACAGGGGGTAAGTTAGTTCTAAGAAAATGTTTGCAAAAAAAAAAATGAGTTGCGGTCAGTTCTACATTTGACCTATCCACGAGTACCTTGGAAGCTGTAGGAGCGCATTTGTTAAAATTTCCAAAACTTTGAATGAAAGCCCCTTAGGCGAAGAACATAGGGGGTAAGTATGTTTTTGGAATATGTTTAGGAGGGAAAGCTTATGGTGGTTGGTCGTACACTTTTTTTTCTAATGCCGACTTTGGGGAAGTTATGGGCATTTTAACATAGTTTTTGTAGATTTTGCATGGCAACCCCCTTCAGTGATGAAAATAAGGGGTAAGTATTTTATAGGAATATATTAGGGGAGGAAAAAACTATAGGGCCTATAAAACATTTTATTTCTCTAAAAGCGACTCCGGGGAAGTTGTAGGGGATTTTGCCCATTTTTCCAAATTTTGTATGGCAACCCCCTTAGGAGGTGAAAATAGGTGTTAAGTGTATTCTAGAAAAATGTTTGCAAGGAAAAATGAGTTGGGATCAGTCCCACATTTCACCTAAACTACCCTTAGGAGATAGGAAGTAATTTTGTTCAAAGAATATGTTTGGGAGGAAAAACTAATGGGGGTCGGTGCCACACTTTATTTCTTTGAGATGGGTTCTGGGGAATTTATGAGCAGTTTAACATAATTTTTATAAATTTTGCATGTCAACCCCCTTAGATAATGGAGATACGAGGTAAAAATTTTCTAGTAATATTTTTGAGAGCAAAAACTAATGGGGATCTGTAATACATTTTATTTCTCTAGAGGCAACTTCAGGGAAGTTGTAGGGGTTTTACCATATTTTTTTTTTAATTTGAAATTTTGTATGGCAACCCTGTTAGGAGCTGAAGATGTTCTACAAATATGTTTGGAAAGAAAAACGAACTGGAGTTGATGTTACTTATGACTTATGTAGGAGCATTCTGAATGCTGTGAAGACGATTTAAATAAAATTTAAAAAAAATTAAGCTCTGTGTGGCACCACTGTTAGGGGCGGAGATTGGGTGTAAGTCTATTGGACAAAAATTTTTGTGAGAAAAAATTAATTGTAGTCAGTCTAACATTGCACCCGTGTAGAGGCAACTCCGGGGCAGTTGTAGAGGTTTTTATGTACAAATTTTAAAGAAGTAAACAGAGGTAGTCGTGGTGGCTGGTTTATATCTCTATCAGTTATCGGGCGATTTTGCTGAATTTCAACAGCAAAACTTTCGCAAATATTCTTTATGTTTTGATAATATAAACAGGTCCCAGAAGTATCAAGAGGGTTTAGTAATTTGATTTCAATAGGTTAACGGACAGACGGAAGAACGGATGGTTGGAAAGAAAGATCAGACGGACATCGCTTAATCAATTTTTCTATCGCAAATGGATATTAAAAAATTAAAAATGGAATAGCAAACTTATAAATATACCCTTTTCACTAATTTGAGGGGTATAATGAAAATTACAATAACAAATTTTATAGCTGTTTGAGGACTTTTATTTTTTTTATTGATTAACTATCGAATTTAAAGAATAAACTACTAAACATTTTTTTTTATATTTTTTTCATTCCAACATTTTCATTAGGAAATTTCTTAAACAAATCTTGATTTTTTTTTTATTGTTTCAAAGAAAATGCCTTAAACTTGTTTTGCTTCTTTTTCCTTCTTCAAAAAAAAAAAAAACTCATTGAGACTTAAACAAACTTAGAATAGAAATTTGTAAAGCAATTGTTAACAAACAGCCCAAGCAATCAACCTTTTCTTTTAAGGCGTAAATTACGGCCGACTTGTCGAAGGCCTAATCAAAGGCAAACAAACACACATGTTTTATTGTTGTAAGGTTAGAGAGTAACCCTTTATTTCTAAAAGAAAATTATGACTTCAGGTCATAAATGTAACAATCAGCAATTTAGTTACACACGCTTAAGTGTGTATGTTTGTGTGTGTGTGTGTGTGTGTGTGTGTGTGTTTATGTAATAAATTGTTTAGGTGTAAGTTTTTGAATTGTGAATCAAATGCATAGTCAGGTTGTGTGTGTGTGAAAATTATCTAATGGTCATTAAATCAACCAAAGCAAATGCCAAAAAACAAATTTAAATTGCTAAAAGCATACTCCCCCCCCCCTTCCTTTTGCATAAATCGACAAAACAATCCTTTGAATTTTCCCCATACGAGTCACAAAATCATGTTAATCTTCTTATATTTAAAACGATTTTATTGTAGTGCCAACCAAAGGGAGTTGGAGTTGGCAGTGGGGGAATTTTAAAAAAGGAAGGCCGACTTTAAACTAAATTACTCTAATACACAGTTTACATAGGTATGTATGTATATATGTATATGTGTAAGTGTGTGTGTGTGTAAAATGCTTACATATATGTTTTTGAAAGGTTCGCATTCGTACATTAGTAGATTATATTGTTAAATATGAGAGGGGGGATATGTGTGTAGAGTCCAAATTGTGCGTTTGTGTTAGACAATAATCAAAATCTACATAAAGCCAAATCAACGGAAACAGCCAGCAATTTCCTTTAGCACTAACTCCCCCAACCCGCAACCATCCATCCACCTTACATAAATTTCAATAGAAATAGAAATGTGTGTTGTTGTTGCTGTTGTGCGTATGTGTAGTTAGTCAGTCCATCACAAACATGTTCATATATACATACATGTACTTAGAAGACACATTAAAAACTTTGCGTTTTTCAAAATTTACTACAAATATTAAGAGGCCACATATATACATACATACAAACATACATACACTTGTGTACTTATGGCTGATTACTTTAAAACACACACACACACACATACGTTAGTAAATAAATCCAATTTAGCTGATGGTTCTGGCCCTGGCCAGCCAAACAGCCATCCATTCAGTCAGTCAGTCAGTCAACAATTCAGCATCATCGCCATCATTATAATTCTTTACTGCTCAAGCAAAAGGGAGTTTTTTATTCCTCATCTACTACTTACATATGTGCATATGTATAAGCGTGTGTATGTGTGTGTGCTTGTGTGTCTCAGCCAGCATACGTCTGTCAAATTGCCTGCCAAAGAAAAGGGCATTGTAATTTAAAATATATTTTATTGATTTAATATAATTTTATATGGAAATTGTTTTATATTTTTAACTTGCATGTGTGTAAACTAATGAGATGCACGAAAACCCTTAAGCTTTTTACCCACATTTATACGCACGTATGTATATGTATGTGAGTATGTTGTCCTCCCCTTTTTTTAAACTGCTTAGCATGACGACTTTATTAACTTTGTCCAAAGTTTGATTGATTGGCTTAAAGTTAAAAAAAAATTGTAAAAAGCTAAAAAAAACATCGGAAAAGATTTACCATAAAAATATCAAATTGTTTTTATACAATTTTACATCGTTTAGAGCATAATTTTAGGCGCTCAAAAATTGATAACTAAAAAAAAACAAGTGCGCTATATTCGGCGGTGCCGAATTATAAACAACTGAATACTATTTTTCCCAGTAAATAGATAAAGCCAAGTTCAAAGCAAGAAACCTCAACGAAGGACCTCATGTTCCTCAGAACATAGACCTAATCCAGTGTTTTTCTTGCTTGTGCAGCGCTCCTAGCAAAGAAAAAATACTTTGGGAAAGAAGTTTTTTTTATATTTTTTATTATTGAATCTTCGCCTTTGGCAAACTAACAATAAGTATTCAAATCTTAAAACAACTTAATTTTTATTAGACCAGCCAGTGCCAGACTAAAATTCAAGTTCTCATAATACACATAATTAATTCAGTAGATGCATCTAAGTGCAATAGTATCCCTTCTTTTCAGACGAGTGTGTCCACTATGTTGCAAAATGTTTCGAGCGAGCGGATTTGGATGTGTTTCCAGCTTGTTTATATACTTGTCCACATAATTAAGGATTTCGCATTTAACTAGTGGAACTTGCAGATCTTTGTGGATGTTGCTGTTTTTAATGTACCAAGGAGCACCAGTTATCATTCTTGGGATTTTATTTTGACGGCGTTGAATTTTTTCAATGTTGGAGGTGGAAGCAGTGCCCCATAATTGTATACCGTAGCACCAAATTTATTTCAAAATTGAGTTGTAAAGTAAAAGTTTACAATATAGACGTAGCACAGAGTTTCTACCGATTTGGGACGTTTTAAGTTTCATCTGTGTCAACTTCACATCTATATGTGACTTCCATGTGAGGCGGCGATCCAAGTGAATGCCAAGATATTTCGTCTCAATTCGTTGAGGCACCGTATGGTTGTTAATACAAATTAGGGGGCACGTTTCCTTGCGTAAAGTAAAAGTAACGTGGGTGCATTTTTGTTCATTTATTTTAATACCCCATAACTTTGCCCATTTTTCTACTTGGGATACGTGATGTTGAAGTTGTTTTGAGGCCTCTTTAGGGTCTTTGTGAATACTCAGAAAGGCTGTGTAAAGCAAGTACAGAATTGGACCTAGTATACTCCCTTGAGGTACACCAGCCCCTATTGGTTGAGAAGATTTTATTTGGTTTCCCTCTTTAATCATAAATTGTCGACCGGTTATGTACTTTTCTAAAAGGTTGAAAATATTAGACGGAAGGCTGAGCTTTAATTTGTTTAACAGGCCTTCATGCCATACTTTGTCGAACGCTTGAGAGACATCTATAAAGAGCGCGGAGTAGTATTTCTTTTCCTCAAAGGCTTTTCTTATAACCTCTACCAATCTGTGGGTTTGTCCGATGGTACTATGTTGATTTCTAAATCCAAATTGGTGATCTGGAATGCAGTTGTTTTCATTCAGGATCGGAGTCAGCTTGTTTATAAGCAATTTTTCAAACAATTTGGACATAGTTGGCAACAGACTTATAGGCCTGTAAGACTCCACCTTCAAAGGATCTTTTCCCGGCTTAGGAATCATTTTTACCAAGGAAAATTTCCATACTGGCGGAAAATGTTCGAGCCTTAATATGGCGTTAAAAATAAAAAGAATTATTCTTTTTGCATTGCAAGGCAGCTCCAAACGCATTTTGTCGCTGATTTCATCAAAGCCAGTAGCTTTTTTAACATTTAAATTATTGATAGCCTCTACGACATCTGACAACTGAAAACGTATTTCCATAGGACATCTAGCAACAACAGGCGGTAAAATACTCATGTCAGTGCATATATTTGGAGTGAAGACATTTGTTAAATGTTTTGCGAGCAAATCACATTTTTCTTCATCTTTTCTTGCCCAGGATCCTCTCAGATTACGAAGTGGTGGTTTCGCGATAACGGGTCTTTTAAGATATTTCGCTGATCGAGTCTAGACTTTCGAGGTGTTTCTTAAGAGATGCCATTCTGTTAACCTCTAGCAAATTTTTCAACTTGGCTTTAAGTTGGGGTGATCTGTGCTTTTGCCATTCTCTTCGGGCTTTTCTTTTTTCAGATAAAAGCTATTGCACATCGGGGAAAGTAGTTAACTTAATTTTGGTGATGCGGACGAATCCCCTCAACACTACTACCTCTATCTTCCTTCCCATGACCTATTTTCCTGATATCAACACCACGTAATGCGTTTAAAGGGGTCATACCCTGAGTCCTTGTTATTCTAAAAAAAAGGGAAATATCACGGCTATGACTTATTTTCTCTGCAATTTTAAGTAAAGTTGCTCATTTTGGTGTCAGTATCCACCTTCACTCCTTTTTAAATTAATGGTTTTAATTTGCAATTATAGGACTTACCGCTATTTTCCATGTTAATGTGATTCATCAAGACATGATAATTTTTTCAAAATTTTCTTTAGGTGAGCATATTGTTGTACATTTTCAATTGTTTAAAAATAATTAATATTTGACAAAAGTTTCTTTATCCTTTTTTTTTTTAATGTTGAACATTTAACATTTAGACATTTTTAACACACAAGTACCTACATATGTATGTATATGTATGTAGTCACCTTAATATAGAAAGGCCTTAACTCGTATTTTCAAAATCGAGATTTTTATATCCTTCACATAAGTAATAAGGGTGTATATGAGTTTAACATTCCATTTGTAATTAATACTTTAATTTCCTTCCGCGACCCCGTAAAGTATATATTTTCTCTGTCCTTATAGATAGGGAAGTCAATTTAGCAATTTCCGTCTGTCTGTGTTGTGGCTGAAATTAACTTTTTAGAGCCCCCCGTTGGCGCATAGACCCACCCGTAATTGGTATTAAACTAACAGAGATATCCGCAAGAAAATCGCTTTTGAAATCCAGCAAAATTTTCCGATAACTAGCCGAGATATAAGCCAAAAACCAAGACTACCTCTGTTTTTTTCTCTAATATTTGTCTAAAAAAAACCTCTACAACTGGCCCGAAGTTGTGCAATGTAAGACCGACTCCCAAAAGTTTTCTCCACAAATATTTTTAAAACATACTTTAGGTCTTTATTCCCCCACTTACAGGGTTACCATGAAAAATTTCATTTTTTTTATTTTGTTTTAATTGCTCTCACAGCCTCCAGGGTGCTCCTACAAAGGCAAAATGTAAGACTGACCCCAATTAAGTTTTCCTTCTAAATATTTTTGTGAAACATACCTAATTCTACCTCCAGCCACTAACATAGTGTCCATACAAAATTTAAAAAAAATAGGGCAAAATCCAATGCAACTTCTCCGAGATGCGTCTAGAGGAATAAAATGTATCACTGGCTCCCTATAGTTTTTGCTACAGAACAAATTCCTAGAACATACTTACCCCCTATCACCATAACATAAGGGGGCTGCCATACAAAATTTACAAAAATCATGTAAAAATTCCCATAACTCCCCAGAGTCGGTCTTAGATCATTTAAATTTACGACCGACTTCCATTAGTTTTTCCTCCAAAACAAATTCCTAGAATATATTTACCCCCTATCTTCATCGCCTTACTTTGGGCAGCTTCCAGCGTGCCCGTGAATAGGCCAAATGTAGGATTGGACCCCATTTATTTTTTCCTAGTACACATTTTCCTAGAACATACTTACCTTCTACCTCCATCCTCTAAGGGGGTTGCGCTATAAAATCTGGAAAAATTAGGGTAAAAACCCCTAAAACTTCTCTAGTCATCCTAAGAAGGTTAAAATATGACACCGACCCCTATTTCAAAATTTGAAATATTTTATAAATAAAAAAATGGATAAAAATAAAAAAAGTTTGGGGTTTCGAAAGGCCAATGTAAAGGGTATCTAAGATTCGGCACAGCCGAATATAACGCTCTTACTTGTTTTGACTAATTTTAAAATATGACCCAAACATTTATCGAAATAAACGAAAATCTGAAAAAACCGAGTTAGGGCCTTTCTATATTAAAGTAACGACATGTAAGTATGTATGTTTATATATAGTTTTATTTGAATTTTATAATTTATGTATTTCTATTTATTTCTTTAATTTTAAAAACATTTTACCCACATACTACATACATTAATGTCATATAAAATGATAATTAATGTTTAAAAGAGTTTTAACAAAAGAAAAATTAAACTAAAATACCCTCAAAACAAACTAAACAAAAACAACAAAAACTACAACATTTGTAAAATTAATCCTAAACAATAAGATAACAAATGAAAAATAAAACAAAAGCAAAAAGAAACGAACATACATAAAAGGACTTTTATACAACAACAACCTGTTTTCAAACAAAAACGAGTGATTAAAAACAATGGCAGCAATATTTAAATGGCTAAGAGTATATGTGTGTGTTTGTGTGTGTGTGTTTGCGTATGAGAAAACTATTTTACAATGAAAACTTTAAAATTGTAACATAGAAAGTAATAGAAAACTTTTTAACATAGAATCGTGTATACATACATACATATGTATGTATGTGTGGATGGATGACTGAATATACATACATACATAGGCTCATGTACAATATTATGAAAGTAAAAGTTTTGCAAGAAAACTTATCTGTTACATACATACATACACATGTACATACATAGATGCATAAACATACAAATAGTATATGTTTGTATGTATGTATGTTTATATACATACCTACTTTTGTGTTACATTTAACACACATACATACTTACGCATTTGTAAGCCTGGATTTATATGTGTAGTTCTTACATACATAGCATGTGTGTGTGTACACTTTAGCCTGTATTAGTGCTGTGTACGTTTAATACAAAACAGTAAAAATTCAAAATTTATAGTCAACGCAAATAATGCCCAAATACAATTTCATTACTTTAGCATGGATAAAAGCTTATAAAGTGATGTAAAATTGTATAAACAACCCTTTATGGTCCACAAAAAAACATACGCACATTTCTTTACACTACCAAATCGTCCCCCCACCCTCCCTCCCACTTACATACATGTCTTCTTATTCCTGGTCAAATAAGCAAAGAATTTTAAACAAGTACAAACAGAAGTATTTTTCATATGTTAACATTTTCTATAGAAAAAAACCCTTTCACAACAACAATACATTACCACCATCTTTCTCTTTTTTTTATTAATATAACGGCAAAATATTCACATACATATTCCTAAATGCAAATGTTTTCATACTAAACGTATGAGTAACATATAAAGCAGGTATGGAAAACTTAAATAAATAAACAATGATTTTTAGATGCGTTTTAATAAAAATTAAAAATAGATTAAATAACTTATCATTTTAACATAGTTAAAGAGTATAAAAAGTAATTATATATAAAAAGTTTTTCAAGCGATCTTTATTTTAACTCATTAGTAAATAATATGTAAAAATATAAAATAGTGAGTGCACAACTTAAGGACACCTGAACCGATTTCGTTAATAATTTTTTGAAATTAAGGAAAAAATGGAAAAACACCAAAAAAACACTTTTTTCTACGAACGTTTCTTTAATGTTTCTTTGTAGTGCAACCACGCCTAGGCAGCTGAACCAGTTTTGAATGCGTGTTATCACCTTCCATATAAAATAATAGTTTTTATCGTATAGGTTAACAAGTGATGCACTTTTATTCTTTAAAATTTGCATGAGTTATTTTATTACTTATGTAAACTAAAGCACTTCCCGTATCGTAAAAATTATTTTTTTTTGCATACTTTTGAACGACTACAAATTTAGGCTTTTAATTGTGGATTATTTACTCAAATATTCAGACTTTAATTTAATCTGAAAATGGTGAAGATATATACTACAGCAACTAAAATAGGTACCCAGCAAAAACTTGATATTAATTAATTCTAACAAAATAACTTACTTTCCAATGACTATAACATAACGTGTGCATTGTTTCGAAGTTGTCAGATAATAAGTTTATTTTCTGACGTTAAAGTCAATATATTCACCATTTTACAATTTGATTAAATCTAATTTTAGTTTTAATATATGAAGGCAGTTCTTTTCTACCAAAACATCTAAGTAAGAAAAAACTTTAAAAACCAAAATTACCTTCCTTTACTGACATCATTTTATATAAAAAAATTGATATTTAAATTAAAACATTTTCAAAAGAAACATATAAATGTTAAGTTCATAAAAAAGGCCAAATTTTACCTTAAGAGGTAAAAAGTAAAATGATAAAAATAAGCATTAAAACTATGCGTATCATTTAATAAAAAATTAAAAAAAATATTTTTTGAAGACATTTTTTTAAAAAAAAAGGTAAATTAAAACGCAGCTCTTGGCTGAGTTTCAGTGTGTGCAAAAATAATAAAATTTTTCGTTACTTTTTATCATACAGATTTCTTTTGCCAGCCTTTGATTCAGGCAGAACAGTGAACAGCCTTAAACCTTAACAAAAATTACTTTAAACATTTTCCATATCAAAAGCTATAAACTTTCCATCTCTGCAAAATGCCGTATTTGGACAATCAGTAGTATATTTTTTTTAGTACAAAAGCTTTTATGTATGTATGTATGTGTTAATCAGCATTGTCAACTTTAAATTTTAAAGAGCACTAAAGTAAAAAATCAACGCGCATTTTTAACTAGATAAAAACTGATTGATTCTTTTAAGTTTCAGTGATTTTTCTTTTATTTATTTTTTTTATTGAAATAGAAATATATATGTTTAGAAAAATAAATAAAAAATAATTTTTTAAGCATAATTTTTTTGTGGTTTAATAAAACACTTACTTTCTTTTCGTTTCTTTTTGTCTAGTAACACTAAGTATCCAAAAAAATATTTATTTTGGTACTTTTTGCAACTTGTGAACCGGGAAAGATAAAAACATAAGGCAATTCGCACTAGACAGGTTTCCAAAGAAATGATTAAATGTATGTTTGCAATACCTGAAAGGTACTAAAATAGTTAGAAACATATTCAAAATTGTTTTCTCTTGAAAAAATATTTATATTTTTTTTATTGTTCGGGCATATATATTTATGATCAATTTATGGTTGCACAAACTCTGTGGATTCTTTTTTAAGAAAGTCACTTTCTAAGCGTTTGTAGGATTCATCTTTAAGTCCTTTTTTGCGTCAGCTTTAAATAACTTTGAATAGTCTTTCACAAAACAATCTTCGAAATACTAACTGGGTTGTAGCTTCTATAAAATTCGCCAAAATATGGGCGTTTTTATTAGTTTGTTTAACAAAAGTTGTTGCTTCAACCCTTTAGCTACCGGCATATTTTAAAAAAGTGTTTCTTTTTTTTTAATCATCATCTACATTTCAACTAAAAAGGACATGTCTATAGTTTTTTTTATTATATTTTTTGATAACCATAGACCAAAATTTGATTGAGTTTTTAGACATTTACACTGTTTAGATTTTAAAATTGGATAAAATAAATGGGACAAGAAAGACTTTTATTACTAAAATACTGCAAACAGGCATACAATTGTGTTCACACACATACAAACTTACGTATGAACATACAAGCTTACGTATGAACATATAGAACTTTTATAGGATTAAATTTCTTTTTAGATAAAAATATGATTTGAGAAAAAAATTCGCCATTTAACTTGATTACATGACTTTAAAGAAAGATTTGATGGCATCTTACAACTATTAGAAAAAAGATATGTGGGCAGTTCCATGTAGTACAGGCTCTAACGAGCAAAAAAAATTTTTTCTGAAAACAATTCCATTAATTTATGTTATAAAAATTAAAATTATGATTAAAATAAAAAGGTGATTTCAATTGTTAAATTGATTTTACTCACAATTTATGCTATAATTGAAATATTTTAAACTTGCAGCCTTAAAAAGGATATACATAGTTCCAAGAAAGGCCACCTTTTTAATCTTAAACTACAGGCAGACATTAAGAGAACATAATTTCTCCTCACAAAGGCCACTTTAAAAACTTGTACAGGGTGTGATTTTACAAAACTTCACTTTAAAGGAATTTTGGAGTAAAAGTCGTATTGTGTAAAATATTGGAGAGAACGAGCACAATTATTTAATTTTTTTGACAATATTTTTGATCATAAATAAAACTTTAGTTCTACAAAAAAACTTACTTCTCAAGGAAAACCAGTTTCGTAAGTATGACTGACGGGTGTGACTTTTTCATCAAAACATTACAAACAGTTCAGTACGTGATCATTTTAAACTTTTCCCCAATAATTAAAAACATGATAAATATAAATTTCTTTTTATGTTTTGATCATTTTAACTTCTTCAGACGTAAATTCATCGATTTTTTAATGTGGAATAGAACATCTCCATCACATATGAAGGTATGTTTATTTTGGTTATATGTTGGCTGGATTCCAAAACGCAGTTTGCTTTGCATCACAAAATTTCAAGTTTTTCCTGAAAGCAAAGATAAGGTTTTTGATAATAACTTCTACTTTCAAATGAGTGCTTACAGCTATATTAATGTTCTGGAAGCAAAAAACGTTGTCAAAATTGTAAGGAGTGTATAAGGGAAGAAGTTGAAAATTTGTAATGCAAAGCAAACTGCGTTTTGGAGTTCAGCCATTCTTATTCCTACGTTTTTTTATACTCTTTACATAAGTGATAAGGGTATATATAAGTTTGTCATTCCGTTTGTAATTTCTTTAATTTCCATATGCGACCCTATAAAGTATATATTTTATTGGCCCCTCTGGCCGTGTTATGGTTGAAATCCGTGTTATGGTCTAGACCCTCCGATGTCGCATAGACTCGTAAGTCGCATCAAACTATAACAGAAGCAATATAACGTCTTTAGAAAGACGAACAACCATACGAGCAATAAATACTTGTATTGGAAAAAACAGTTAAAACTAATATAATAGTATAACTTCTATAATCCGAATAAATTCTGCCTTCTATGCGCTTCTCAAAATTTCAAAGGCTTTCAGTTTAACAGTTGCAGACATGAAATTTTGAAATGAATTAAAAATTTACATTCGACGGCTAAAGAAAAACAATTAATTCATCTATTTTCACTCCCGTAAATGCTACGAGAAAAATCAAAACCTTAAAGCAGTTTTTGCTTCCACACTAAATTTTCCAACGGCTTCCTAGAACGGAATTTTCGCCAAGAAATCATTGCCTTAATCTACACTCACTTCTCTATCAAGTTGTCCTATTTTTTTAAGCTTGCAAAAATTTTGCTATCAAAGTTCAGCAAAATCGCCTGATAAATGACCGAGATATAACCCAGCAACCACAGATACCTCTTTTTTTCTCTAAAGTTGGCACATTAAAACATCTAAAACTGCCCCGGAGTCGCTCCTACACGGCTGCAATGTGAGACCGACTTCCATTACTTTTTTCTCACAAGCAATTTTGTGGAACATAATTATACCCCATCTCCCCCCCCCCCCCCTAACAGGGTTGCCATACAAAGTTTAATTTAAAAAAATTGTTTCTAACCACTCCCACAGCTTCCAGGGTGCTCCTACGAAGTTCAAATGTAAGACCGACCCCAATTCATTTGTTCGCCCCTTATAACATTGCCGTACAAAATTTAAAAAAATTAGGGTATAAACCCCTACAACTTCCTTGGAGTCGCCCTTAGAAGAATAAAATGTATAACCAGCCCCCATTAGTGTTCCCTCCCAAAAATATTCCTAGAACATACTTACCCGCTATCACCATCGTCTAAGGGGCCTGCGATACAAAGTTTGAAAAATTGTAACAAATCCCCCCTACAGCTTTCAGGGTGCCCGTGGAAAGGTCAAATTTTATACTGACTCCAACTAATTTTTTCTTGCAAACATTTCCTAGAACATACTTACCCCCTGATTTCTTTTACTAAGTGGGTTGCCATACAAAATTTGTGAAAAATAGGGTAAAAACCCCTAAAACTCCCCGGAGTCGCCCTTAGAGGAATAAAATGTATCACAGACCTCCATTAGTGTTTCATTCCAAACATATTTTTAGATTGTTATTACCCCCTATTACCATCACCGAAATGATGTAAAAACGCCCATAACTTCCTTTAGAGTAAGAACCCCTACAACTTCCCTGGTCACTTTTAAGAGGGCTAAAATATGACACCGACCCCAATTTAAAAATTAGAAAAATAAAAAAATGGATAAAAATAAAAAAAGTTCGGCATTTCGAAAGGCCAATATGAAGGGCATCTAAGGCTCGGCACAACCGAATATAGCGTTCTTACTTGTTTAGTAAATAAAAAAGTCTAAGAAATTCGAAAAAAATCTTTTTTGATAACAATTTTAAAGCAACATATATTTTTGAAAAATTATCTGTTTTTAATATGCGGGCAATTAATATGGGAACGGGCACGCGACAAAAATTGGATCTTACTTTCGACTGCATCTAGAAAAATGCAATAATCAGCAAATTGGATTACAATTTTGTGACAATTTTATTTTAATTTTAAAAATACTAAATTCGCTTTCCTAAAAGGTATATTAAGTTAGAATATTTCAATATGTTATATGTATAAAAGTTTAAGCAAGACAGGGCACGCGACATTTATAACGCGACAAAATTTTTCATCATAACATTATTTATGAATTTTTTCATTTTAAAAATGCATTTTATGTATTTTGTTTAATGAGTTTTGTTGTATATTTATTCGACCTTTATAATAACCTTTATTCAAAATAATAGTCAATCTCGAGGTCAGCTTGACCTCGAGCTTGACTATTATTTTGAATAAATATTTTGTTTAATTTTATATATTTTTTTGCATATCAATGTGTATTTTAAACATCTACCATAGTAAAACGCGAAGGTAGTATAATGTTTTCAAGTATTAACTACGGCGATACGGTGTTTGTGAGTTCTAGCTACTTACTGTTACACGCATTTGACCTAAAAAAAGTTTTTTCATACCTTAATTTTTTTAATAAGCCAGTCCAACACCTTTGGAAGCTTTTTCTTTACGCAAACTTTGCAAGATAGTTCTAATAAACTGTTTGCAAACGAACTCAGCCAAGAAATCACATTAAAACTCCAAATAAAATAAAGAACGTGACACATTTTTGCAAGAAAAATAATATATTCAAAGTGATAATTATCCAAAATAATTTTTGGTTTATTTATAAGCACAAGATTTTTTGTTTATATTATTATTTTTAGCCATCTAACTGCAGTGACCGGGGTAAGTTGATGGGAAACGGTGTTTTAGGAAAAGAACGCGACATTGAAATATGAAAAGAAATAAATTAAGAATATGCCCTTAATCGATCTTTGTTTGGTAATTTCTTATTTAATTATGTTAATTTGTGGTTGAAGAAGAATTACAAAAAATAAATAGAAACTATAAAACAAATATTCAATAAATAATTACAAAAGAGAAAATACTACTAAAGGTAACGAAGATAACAAACATATATATGCTCAGTTTACAAGTCATTTGTTCCGTAACAGCTCCTGATATAGACTTTTATTTTTTATTTTTTTTATTATTATTTATTTTACTGTTTAAAAAAAAGCATTTCTTTCTAAACATTTTAAATTTTGATATCGGTAGGCCTTCCGCTGGAAATGCCCATATATGTGCATAGTGTGAACTTACCTTTTAGTCATTCAAATACAGACATTTCATCAAAATTTCTTCCTTGTTAATGTTATTATACTTTTTTATTTTAATCGATTTTTAAATGCTTTAAATATATAAAATTTCTACTTTGATAAACGACTTTTATAAAAAGCGAACGTTATGGCATTAAAGTTATTGTTTTCTTTTACAACTCTTTCTTTTAACAGTCTTGAGTATAACAGAGTTAAAAAAAACCAAAACACTTTAAAATTGTAATAAAAAGTAAATTTTTTGTTACAATCTCCATTAATTTTTTTTTAGTTTTTATACATAAAAACTTCTTAGAAAAAAATTTTCTGAGATAAAAAATAAATAAATAAAAAAAAAAACAAGATGGCACTTGTCACACATAAAAAGTGTTTGAAATTGTATTTACAGTTGCGAGCATAACAAAGGCTATGGTAAACTATACGTTTTCATAAACAGAAAATCCATGTGATATGAAATATGAGCAGTTTTAGATTATTTTTATTTTGACTATTTGCCTTCAAATTTTTTTAACATAAAACAACTCTTTCCAAGGCCAATATGACATCCTTCTAATTCTACCCATTTTAAGCCTTCATTAAGTTACAAACTTTGAGGACTCCAGAAAACAAAGTTTGCACCATTTGTATTAAATATTAATTATAAAAAATTAAACACATTTGAACATATTAAAATGAAATTGAAATTCGTCATGCGCTACGAATTTTTCAATATGTGTGTCTGTTTCCTAAGCCGGCTTAGGATGAATAACTTGGTTTAGGGTGACCATATTCTCTTCAGGGCTTAAAGTGTCATAAAATGCATATTATTTTTGATGACGAAACGTAGGGACGTTGAGGAGGCCACAGTTACATACAGAGACAGGGATAGTCCCGATAGAGACCTTAGGTTGCTGGACCTGAAACAGGAAACCGCAATTCAACTGGTGACAAACAAAAAATTAGAATTAGCAGGTTATACCTTTGAGGCCTATAAGTCCCCTATAATTTTGACACTGTTAGTAATGGTTTTTAAGGCATCTCTTCTTCTAAGATAAAGAAATAAGTGATAAGGAGAAATCAGAGTTATTTTTATACCCAAACCTGGTAGAATATACCACTCGAAACCAAAGGACTTGAACTATCAGTCTATCGTCTTTTCTACTTAAGAGGTTAGAAAGCTTGTTAGATCCTTATCTGGGGAGTTTTATTGGTCCTCATGGCATTTTTGGTTCACAACATGCTTATCTCAAAGATAAGTCGGTTTAGAGTGTACTTCCTAATGTGTTTTGTTATATAAAATGAGGCTTGCATGATAGGGAATATATAGCGGCGTTCCTGGATATAAAAGGAGCCTTTAACAGCTTGAATATAGAGGCAATATATAGGGGTTAAAGGGACTTAGGAAACAAAAATTTGCTTAATTAGATGGATTACCTCGATACTTAAAAACAGATTTATAAGTTCTAGGAGAGGTGGATTGCAGGAGAATAGCGATCAGGAGGGCACCATAAGGTATAGTTCTTTTACCCTTAATGTGGCTTCTGATAGTAAACGGTATATTAAGGAAGTTTGATGTTGAAGTACACCTCGAGAGGCAATAGACGTCATTCTTCACACGGTACCTATTGAGTACTGGGTGATGGAAATGGTATTAAGAAATGTGGTCAGACTAGGCGAGTCAAGATTAAAAAAATTTCTGAATACTGGCCACACTAGATATAAGTCTTGAGGATCTTAGTTTATTTCGGGAATTTAGGATGAGAGAAATGGAATGAGCGAGTACCACGAATAATAATCCCTGGGATCTTATAGCCAGTAAAAGGGGGAGTGTGCAGTTTTTACTGGCGGATCTAAGATAAATATAGGCCCCGAGGCATAGACCCCGTCCTCGAGGGAGAATACATCAGAATATCCTAAAGACTATCTGAGGAGTATACTGTATATTCCAGGCGGTGATACTGGCCATTTTTAGCACAGTAAAAAGTGTTCCAAGTGATCATAAAGGCTACTATTTATGTTGACGGTCAGGCAGCCCTTATGGATTTAAAGGCGCATTGCGTCAGATATAGGCTGGTAAGAGACTATAAAAAGGTCGTTGGTGGGACTAAAAACACCTTCAACGTAAAAAAAACTGCCAACAAGCTTGCTTGTAGTGGCTCAGCCCTGGTTGTAATATTCATATACGGAGTAAGCTTTGGGATCACAAGTTTTTACTGGCGGATCTAAGATGGATATAGGCACCGACGCATACACCCTGTCCTCATGGTAGACAGATTAGATTATCCGACAGACTATCTGAGGAGTGTACTGTATTCCAGGCGATGATACTGGCCATTTGGAAGGCAAAGGATTGTTTAGTGAAACATATTTCAAGTGATAATGAAGCCACTTTTTATGTTGACAGCCAGTCGGGCCTTAGGGCTTTAAAGGCGCATTGCGTCTGATCTAGGCTGGTAAGAGACTGTATAAAGGTCGTTGGTGGGACTATAAACACCTTCAACTTAAAAAAAACTGCCAACAGGCTTGCTTGTAGTGGCTCAGCCCTGGTTGTAATATACATACATATACGGAATAAGCCTTGGCACCACAAGCTTTTACTGGCGGATCTAAGATGGATATAGGCATCGACGCATACACCATGTCCTCATGGGAGAAAGGTCCAATTATCCTACAGACTATCTGAGGAGTGTACTGTGTTCCAGGCGATGATACTGGCTATTTTTAGAGCAAAGAATTATACAGTGAAACATGTTCCAAATGATAGTGATGCCACTATTTATTTGATAGTCAGGCGGGCCTTAGGGCTTAAAAGACGCATTGCGCCAGATCTATGCTGGTAAGAGACTATAGGAAGGTCCTTGGTGGGATTACAAATACCTTCAACGTCAAAAAATGAAATTGCCAATGAGCTGGCTTGTAGTGGCTCGGCCCTGGTTGTGATATATAAGGAGTAAGCTATGAGACCACCAATGGGTTGTTATTACGAAAGGTTTCTTATTTTTCTTGTCCCGCTTTACATGACGAATCTCCAATGGAAAAACAAGAAAGACTGCAGGGCGGCTAGAACTATGTGGCGGAGGCAAGGCTCAGCAGGCATAAGTTGGATCATAAGCTTGGATAAAATTAGCCTAAGGACCATAACTAGGCACTGTCCGGTAAGGGAAACAACGAGGAAATAGGATCGTGTTATTTTAGAGCATTGTAGGATGTGTGAGAATGAATAGGAATTAGAGACGATGAAGCATGCTGCCTATCACTGCCCGAGATTTCAAAACCATGATTGGTTAAAAGACTTCACAAGGCAATAGGCGTTATTTCGCAGTGGGCTCATCAAGGAAATCAGGTGGCTAGGAAATAGGCAAAGGAAAAGGGGTTTTCTCACAGGTACTTGAATTCGTTTTTTTCAGTCTTTTAACTTTTTGGTGTTTTTACTGCTTCTTTTTTCTCCTTACTTGATGTCTTATTTTGTTTTTTCTTACTTATTTTTAAAAAGGATGCACAACGGACCCAGAAGGACCCCGAGTGCTGATGTATGTTAATGCTTCTTTTTATTACTCTTCGTAATCTAACCTAACCTTAAAGACGAATATTCGTTGCGAAAAATTCGTCATTCGTTCTAGTTGTGTTTTTGCCACAATGGTTCCATGCTAAAGATTTCCTTAAGTTTATCGAAGGTTTTTAAAACACAATGGGCCATATTCATACACAATTTAAAATCGAATTTAAAATCGAATTTAAAATTAAAGCAGACTTTTTAAACTAAATTTTCATACAAAATCAGTGTTTTAAGTAAATTTAATTTTAAAGACGATTTTAAATTGTCTATGAATAGGGTCCAATATTTTTTACTTTTCGATTTAATTGCGTTTTTTGTTATTGACATCTTGTCATCTTTAAAAGTGGCGGGAAGACTAATGGTTATTGTGATTTAAATTTTTAAGTTTGCTGTTGAATTAGGGTCACTTAAGGAAAATTCCCTTTGATAGGAAAACAATTTTTTTAAATTAAACAAAATAGGGTTGTTTTTTATGCTTTCGACTGTAAAGTACGTAAATATATATTTATGTACATATGTATGTCTGTATGCACGTATGTATGTATGTATATGCATTAAAATTTCTTTTATTATATTATAGACAGACAGGTGAAAAAGGTTGATTTTAATTTTTGGTCTATAGTGGTTGTTGTTGCTGGTTTTTAATCCTTGAATAACAAAAATTCTTAACTGCATACATACATACACTCATACATACATATATTTACTTATGCAGTCCCTACCTGCACTAAAACATTTATTTAAACTGCATTCTAACATGGAAACGTTTGCTTTCTAAATCTTTCTATTTTTTTTTTTTTTTGATTTCAAATCACTATTTTTCTTTACCAAAAAAAAAACAACAACAACAACAAAAATAAATAAATAAAGAACACATCGAAACTCATTAACGTGCCTTCATACATTTTCCAAATTTGACATACACTTTAATGTTGTTGTTGTTGTTATTATTATTTGGTTTTTCCATTTGCCAGACACGAAAGGAATAACACACACAAGTGAAATTGTTGTTGTTTTTGTTTTTCTAAATTGTTTGTCTGTCTTATCATTAGTTCTCTGCTGTTTCAAAGTAGACAGTTACTTACTGCAGACATTTGAATTTTCTAGTTTTTCTTTTCATTACGATCACGAAAACAAAATCACAT
This sequence comes from Melanophora roralis, assembly GCA_963583895.1. NCBI lineage: Eukaryota > Metazoa > Arthropoda > Insecta > Diptera > Rhinophoridae > Melanophora > Melanophora roralis. The sequence continues at coordinate 92,172,749 of OY757190.1, read as the reverse complement.
CGAGTTAATCCTAGGATTTTCAGGATTGTTAGTTTTAGAGTTTTTTTTCGTTGTTGTTATTGTTGTTGTATGATTTAGTGATTGTATTATCAGTTGTAGGCCGCCATTAGAAGACATGCTATGCTGTTGCATTACCACCTGTGGCTTTGTTCGTTTTATATTTATTCTTCAAAAATATGTCGATTTAATTTTTCGTTTAAGGTTTTTCCAGTCAAGTCATCATTTGGCGCCTTTTATAATTGGTCATGGCTGTTATACAGAACTTGATTTATCTTTCCACAAGGCAAAGATTTTGAAAGTTTGCAAAAATCTAAAATAATTAACAAAAAGATTTCTTAAATTATTTATTAAAATATTTTTATAATAAAAATTTGGTTACAGCTTAGGAATTTAGAAATAAGCTTTCTATACTTAATCGTCTTATCTTTTAAAGAGGACAATCTCTTGCCAATTTTGGCCAATTTACGTCAACGCCTTCGGTTTGTAAACAATTTTGTTTAAGTATTGTGCAGGGTGCATTCCTTTGTATATTTTTATAAAAATTTTTCTTTTTTCTTTAAAGATACTTAACAACAGGTGACCCGTATATCACAGTTGATCGTTTTCTTTTCTAGTGGTTTATCTACTCACCCATGGGGCAATCAAACTAAGAAGCGCAGAAGTATGTATGTATTTGTATGCTAGGAAGCTGTTATATAGTAAGAATTAAAATCCTTAAGACTTTTGAAAGCAAATCGAAATTCTAAAACTAACTCATATAAAAGATCTATAAAGCTGTTTTAAAATAATTCAAGTCAACTGTCAAACTTTCGTAATGAACCGACAAAATATTTGGAAGGCCACACCTGCGGCCAAATCGCCGCGTTCCATTCGAATCGAATTAAAAAAATTCTTATTCGAATTTCTATAGTAAAAGCATTGACAATTCGATTGATCGAGTAACTTTCGATTCGAATCGAATGCGACGATTTGGCCCCTAATATATTTTTAACTCTATTCTTCTATTTTAAAGCAATTATAGTTTAACATTATCGGTAATTATGGACTATACACTTCATATAGTGATAAGGATATATATCAGTTTATCACTCCGTTTGTAATTTCCATAATATTAATTTACAACCCCATAAAGAATATATATTTGGGATCCTTACAGTTAAGGTAGTCGATTTACCTACGTCCGTCTGTTGAAAAAGGTTTCCGAAGCCAAGCAAGTTCTACGAATCATATTTGGGTGTCAGACCATCACAAATATTTTTAAAAATATGAAAATCGTTTAGATCGGCATCTGCTAGAATATATAATCGGATTTTGATTTTGTTCAAGCAAATAATTATTCGATTTTGGAATTTAAGGTTTTTAACTAACTCGATTAACTCAAACAACTGAAATTATTAGCGCTTTTATTCACTTGTTTTAATTACAAATTTTAAGTTTTTAAACAAGAATTAAAATAATTGCATAATGAACAAGTAAGAGCACTATATTGGGCTGTGCCGAATATCATATATCCTTCACATTGGCCTTTCGAAGCCTCGAATTTTTTTTATTTTTATCAATTTTTTTTCTTTAAAAAATATTTCTAATTTTTAAATAGAGGTCGGTGTCATATTTCAACCCTGTTAGGGTGATTACAAGGAAGTTATAGGGGTTTTTACCGTAATTTTTTTAAATTTTGTATGGCAACCCTGCTAGGAAAATGTTTAAAAAAATAAGTTGGCGTCAATTCTATATTTAACCTATCCACGGGCACCCTGAAAGCTCTAGGGGGTTTTATTACAATATCCCAAACTTTATATGGGAGCCCCCTAAGGCGATGGGGTTACCCCCTATCCCGTTCTGGAAATATGTTTGGGAGTAAAGGGTAATGGGTGTCTAAATTACTTTTTATCCTCTAAGGGCGAATATGGGGAAGTTGTAACGGTTTTTACTATTATTTTTTTTATTTTGTATGGCAACCCTGTTAGGGGCTGGAGATAGGAGGTAAATATATTCTACAAAATTGTTTGGAAGAAAAAAATAACTTGAGGCGGTCCTACATTTGACCTATCTGCGGGCATCCCGGAAGCTATTGGGCGGGATTTTATAAAATTTCCAAATTTGTATGGGAGCCCCCTAAGGCGATGAAGATAGGGGGTAAGTATATTCTAGAAATATGTTTGGAAGGGAAAACTAATTAGGGTTTATTATAGAATTTAATCCTCTAAGGGCGACTCCGGGGAAGTTGTAGGGGCTTTTACCATAATTTTTTATTTTGTATGGCAACGCTGTTAGGGGCTAAAGATTTACCTTCTATGTATGTTCTACAAAAATGTTTGGGAAAAAAAACTAATTTTGGTCGGTCCTCTATTTGACCTTTGTTGGAGCATCCTGGAAGCTGTGAGAGCGATTTAAAAAAAAATTATAAAAATTAAACTTTGTATGGCAACCCTGTTAGGAAGCGAACGCAGGGTGTTAGTTTGTTCCACAAAAATATTTGTGAGGAAAAATTAATGGAAGTGCGTTTTACATTGCACCCGTTTAGGGGCAACTCCAAGGCAGTTGTAGAGGTTTTTATGTACAAATTTTTGGAGTTCGTCTTGGTTTTTGGCTTATATCTCGGTCAGTTATCTGGCGATTTTTCTGGATTGGCAGATAGTTCTGATAGTTTAATACCGCTTACGAGTCTATACATCATTGGGTGCAGACGGACATCACTAAATCAACTTCCCTATCTATTAGGATCAAGAAATAAATACTTTATGAGTCCGCAGATGGATATTAATGAAATTACTGAATGACCAACTTATATATACCCTTATTACTCATGTGAAAGGTATAATAAGAAATATTATTATCTCAAACACCATGGGCTACATTTAAATTAACAAAAAAAAACCTCTTAAATAGATTTTTAAAATAAATTTACAAAATTTGTAAATCCATATTCATATTTTTTATTGATTTTATAAATAAACACATATTTGAGTCCATTATTTTTTTTATAAATAATAATTTCAAACAAAAACCAACCCCCTGCCCCCTTCCACTCAAATACCTGTTTGAAAATTGAAATTGGTCATATATTTACAGATGAAGTGTAGAATAATCTTTAATGCTGGAAAAGAAGCTTTTTAATATTTCATATACACTTTGGCACATAAACAAACATACATATGTGCATAAACATCCATATGTACATATGTGTATGTTTACCACCCACACGTGCGTAACATTTCAAATAGAAAATAAATACTCTTAAATTTTTTAATACTTTTACACAAACACATATGTTACATACTTACACATGTATGCACATACGAGTATATTTTTTAAAAAAAGTTCTTAAGCCTACATCCTGACTTGTCCGTCCTTTTAACCAACAACAAAAGTACACATAAATATGCAAAAGGATTTTAAATAAAATAAATAAACACATGCGTTCAAAATGGACTCATATGTGTATGTGTGTTTATCTTTTCTTTTCGGCTTATACACAAGTTTTATCCATTTCTTTTGATTTAAAATATAAAAACGAAAAAATTGTATTTTAGTTTGTGCTTAAAAGCAGCCTTAAGGTATAATTCAAATATTAAACGTAAACAAATCCTTAAAGTAGGCCATAGGAAATTAAAATAAAAAAAATTGTGTTTGCAATTCAGCAAACAGACAAGATTGTGGCACTAACAAATGATTTAGCTAACCTTAACCTTAAATTACTTTTGAAAAAGGCCGAACTGTTAGAACAGCAAATAGACTTGGCCAAGGCATGACTTCTTAATGGGGGCAAGATTGGTTAGAAAAAGTTAACAACTTTTATTAATAGAAAATAACACTTTGTTCCATTTAATAAAAAAAACGACCCATTTGACTAACAATTCTCATTTAGTTCATAAATTCTTTTTAATAAGAAGCCGGACTAGAATTGAATTTTAAGGGGTACTTCGCTCCAGCTTTTCCAAAACCACATCGTATTTTGTTTAAAATTCATCCTATAGGACCACTACATATTTTCTTCGTGTTATTACGAAGCTGTAAAGTCACAAGTCAATTTTACTTATGTTCTGTCTTTGTTTCTATTATATGTTATTTTAAAGATCACCCGATGTCTATCTACCGTGAAGCCATATTGCCACCTTTACAATAATTTGCTAAAGTTTTTAATGTGATTCTTAATAGTAAGCGTAATCCATGAATTATATCCTGACTTTCATTCTAGAATGTTTTTATGCAGAGCATCTGTATTCTTCCCCACAGGTGGACAAAAAGAAATCACTCTTTTCGAAAATGTTCTTATTTTTGCAAATGGCGGCCAATGTTAGATCTGTTTTGACATTTGTGAACTAGACAGATGTAGAATACAAGCGAACAAGCGATATACTCACCAAGAACGCGGAATAATCGTGTCTATTTTTTTTTGCGTAACAATTCGTCTGTGGTATCGATACAGCGCGAACCCCGTCGCCGATTCCCCGGCCGTCTGGCACTGGATGCGCCAACACTTCGCCGTTTGGCCACCAACCTTGAAGAGTATGGGGCCACGCGAGACACTGTGAAGACTGGCCTTCTCCGGAGCGCCCGTTCTGCCGAGAATATCGCCGCTGATTGCGAGGATATGGAGCTGTCGCCAGAAACATCGGCCATCCCTCGCAAGTATCCATTAGCCGGTCGTCCCTAAGGCGAATTTTGGTCAAATACCTGCGCATATTGCCGTACAAAGTGCAGTCATTGCATCAGCTGCTGCCTGACGACCGCCAAACTCATCGCAAACAACATCGGATGGCTTCTTTTGGCCCACCCTGTAGTAACACGTTACTGCAGCCGGCAATAACCGAACATCAAGTTTACTTTGTATTAAAAAAGTAACTCTACACCATTTCCAATTGTATTTCAGAACTTTCTAATTGTATTTCAGAAATTTCTAATTATATTTCAGAAATTTCTAATTCAATTTCAGAAATTTCTAATTCAATTTCTGACATTTCTAACTCAATTTCAGAAATTTCTAATTCAATTTCAGAAATTTCTAATTCAATTTCAGAAATTTTTTATTCAATTTCAGAAATTTCTAATTGTATTTCAGAATTTTCCATTTGTATTTCAGAAATTTCTATTTTAATTTCAAATGGAAATTTCTGAAATACAATAAGAAATTTCTGAAATATAATCAGAAAGTTCTGAAATACAATTGGAAATTTCTGAAAATGAATTTGAAATTTCTAAAGTTGAATTAGAATTTTCTGAAATACAATTAGAAAGTTCTGAAATACAAATGGAAATGGTGTAGAAGCAAAGAATTTTTTATTCGAATAATTTTTTTTGTTAATTAACGCAGAGCTTTGACAAGAACTTGGACATGCTGAGTAAAGCCCCAAACAAGGGCAAAAACTGTAGCAGCAAATGATGTCGAACACCTTATGATTTAAATTATCTGTAGTCTACATAAGATTTACCTCCTTAAATTGATATTCGGTTGGCATAGTCGATGGACTCTGCTGTAAAAGGTTTAACTATTAGAAGGACGATGCGCAACATGATGGCATTTATAAAACGCTCTCTCAAGTTTTGAAAGTGGCTTTACGTTTAAATTCGGCATCAATTAAAATTTTTCTTAAAATATTTTATAAAACTAAAAATCTTTAAAAGGTATTAGTTAATAAGAATTGCCTTTCAATTGAAATTTATTTCGAAAACTTTTTCGAAAACTTTTTCGAACATTGTTGACTTTTGACCCTTAACCTCTTAAAAATAATATTCTTATTTAAAGGACACTTTATATATAAAAAAGTTGGTTTCAATGTCGTTCTTTCTCTAAAAGGCATTTAAGATTTATCACAGCCAAATACAGTGCACTCACCTGGGGATAATAACTCCTTTCGGAAGCCTTTTCGATTCGAATCGAATTACATATAACCCCTCTGTTTCAATAAAGTCAATCAAATCAACATACTTCTATAATCACTATACATTGTTTATTATAAGTTTATCAAAAACTTCTTTATAAATATTTGTAAGCAGTTTTTGTTTTGGAGAAAAAATATTGACTTACAATTCATTATCAATTGATTAAAAGTCTTTATAAATTCTTAAAGAATATTTGATATTAATTTCTTCACAAAATAAAGGTAAATTTATAAACAATTAATGATTAATAATTATGATTAATTATGATAAAAAAATAAAATATTTATAAACATTTATACAAAGAAAATATATATTTTTTAAATAACTAATATAACAAATATTTTTACACAAAAAAAAAATGCAAATCTAGACAAAAAAACGAAACATAATTACACGGCGCAAACACAATTCACATGCAAAGAATTATCCATTTGAATTTTAAAAGTTTTGCACAAATTTGTTTGAGTTTCTTTAAGATTTTAAAAATCTTATATGAATTTAATGGGAACTTCAAAATTATATTTTTTTTTTTAATTTTCAACGTAATATTATTAGTGAATGTACCTTCTTCTAATGTCTTTTAAAAATATATCATGTGTTTCGTATTGTATTCGTATTTTTTATTTAAAAATAAACTATTTAACAAATGAAAGGAAAACACTCACACATACTGTTTTTGAATATAATATTGATATTGAAATTATTAAATAATAATCAAAATTATATTAATAAAACTAAACAATAGAAAAATTAAGAAAAACAATTTTTTTAATGGAGAAGAATAATTTTTTAGTTGTGTTTAATTATAAGTTTAAAATATTTTTAAATGATATTTTTAATTTAAAAAATTTATTAGTTTAAGTAGTATTTTGTTTTCTTTTAATTCTAGCATTTTTTTCGTTAAATTTTTCTTTTATACTTTTACATTCATTTTGGGGGTTTTCTTGTGTTTCGTAATTTTAATTAATTTTATCGTTTCGAAAAAATCCCTATAAATTTGCTAAAAATCGTTTTCTTTTTATTTTCTATTTTTTTTTTTTGTTTTTTGTTTTTATTTTTTATGTTTGTATTAAATAGATTTAAACTATAAACATTTCTAATATAAACCACCACACTTTAAGCATTTGCACATACATTTTTGTAAAGTTTTAAATTTATATTTTTTTATTTTTTACATGAAATTAATTTAATTTCATTTTCATTAATAAACATTTTAGTAGCCGGTACCCCCGGTAAATTGATTAGGATTGTAGAACTGAGGTGTCTGAAAAAAAGCAAAAAAAAAAAATTTTTTAATTTTAAAATCAAAAATTTTTAAAACAAAAACCGATTCATTTTAAATTTTTAAAGATAACATACATTGCTACAACGAATTGGGTAAATATTTCTTTTTAAATTCTTAAAAGCTTCTTTTTTTAATAATGGTTAATTATAATCAAAAAGAACCTTCAAAAAATAGCAATGTTTTATGTATTGAACGTCACAATCAAAAAAGCCAGAAAACCTCTTAAGAAATACTTGAAAGTAAACATTTTTGATTGAGAACTTGTTATTTAATGCAGCTTTTCTTTTAAGAGAACAGAAATAACGACTATATAAGCTCGTGCGATACGTCCTTATAAGTAGCGTTCAATACATTAAACACTGCTTAGCTTATTTTAAAGTATATTTCGCATATGTACGTAAACTTAAAATCAATAAATCAAAGTTTTTAAAACATTTTTTTTAGATTCAAAGATTATTATTTTACATATTTATTCTCTGAAACTGAGTGACGTTCAAGACATTTTTAAATTTGTTTAGTCCTTTAATTTCCTGATTATTACTTAACACGTTTAAGACTTCTCATATGACTTTTGTGACAATTGCTTCGGGTTTTGGAACGTATAAGACACTAGACAGAATTGTGAAAAGCTTTACGTGAGCAACTGCCTCGTTGGCCTAATCTCACGGTGACTTAACACCGTCACGATATTGACCGTGACTTGGCACCCCAGATGGTTTGCTGGACCACCCGCCATAACTCTGTGCAAGCCATAGTAGGCCCCTTGCCAAAGATTTGGGCTATCTAAGC